>OY757912.1:88283424-88353424 GCA_963585895.1 Sepioteuthis lessoniana
AGGATTAACAAAACCCAAGAAATGATGATATGCCATTAAAATTAATCAATCTTATTTATTTAGTACGTTTCGTAATAGTCTCATAAAATCTCACAAATTAGTTTCATAGTTTCGTTATTTTTTTATAGTATCATTAGTTTACTCCTGAGGTGGGCAAATTGTGGCCCGGGGAACATATGTGACCCGCTGTACTGTTCTCTGCGGCCTGCGGTAACCTTAAAAGATGAAATAAATAAAATTATCGGATTTGAATCGAGAGTAAATTCTTTTTTTATTTAAAAGATGCAACACTTTAATAATTCATAACCCAGTGATATGGCCCTCCCACCAAAATGTTTGCCCACCCCTTTTTCTCTATACTCATGTTCTGTTTGTATTATATGATCATACGAAATTATGAATAATATTCATCTCCACTGTTTCGGCTCTGTCTGAAAATTATGCCAACTGCACCATTGCAACAAGTGTCGTCGTTACGACACCAAATTGCATCTGATGGTGAGGCTCCAGATTGGGATACTTGGGGGATATGGAGTGATCCTTTCATTGCCATTACTCCCAGATTTACTCTGAGCCGGATTGATAGTACCGGTTGGCACCTATAACCGAGTCAAATAGTTACTAAGGGTTACTATTTGAATCCATAAAAAACAATCAACCAACCGATCAACAAGATTAATCTTATACGTATATTCTATTGGATACGTTGCCTAGTCGGCTGGGGATGTAGAATACACCAACCGCTTTTCTGCAGAGGGGTAAGACACCCTCAACAAGTGTCCTGGATATAGCACAAAACAATCTGATGGTGCAGTTCAAGTAATGCGGAGTACACCCTCATTGTCATCGCTCCCAGGTCCACTATGGCCCGGAAGGGTAGCCCCTGAGAGGGTCTTATCAATGGGTCAAAAAGAACGAAACCTTAACGGAATGTGGAATTATCGTAAAGTGAATTGTGTGAACTTGAATTGTTTTCATTAGCGAAAATGAATTGTTTGAAAAAGAACTGTTTGACTAAACTGAAATGCTTGAATTTTAAAAAAAATGACTATTAAACTATGCTAAAGGGAAATATTTGAAATGGTAATTTACGAAGCTCTTTGCTTCGATGTGGCACTAGGCCGAATGAATGGGGCACCCAATGAGACTCGAACTCACTCGTGTAGGTTTGCTAGTCAAGCTTGCTAACCGTTACACCACCAAAGGTGCCACCAAAGGGAAATATTTGAAATGGAACTGTTTATTTGTTTTAAAATGGATTTAGCATTAAAGAACCTACAAAGGTTGATATGGCATAAAACACAAACAAAACAAAACAAAAACACCCAAAAAACAAACAAACAAACAAACAAACAAACAATCAAACAATATACGGATACATGAGTCATTTAGTAATGGGAGTATATTAAGAGGTTAAATTATGAATATATATAAGGTTTTATCCAGCCCTACTTGCTAGAATTTAAACAACTGTTTTAGCAAAAGTTTTAAAACGTCACACACACACACACACACACACACACACACATATATATATATATATATATATATATATATATATATATATAACTCTCACCAGATAATCGTGGACGTGAAACTCTGAATTGTGAATTATTAAGTCTGCTTTCAATTTTTTTTGTTTGTTTATATCATTATATGTATTCAGATAAGTTGTGTCACACTGATTTATTCTTGTATTTTCAGTTCATCCTAAAAGAATGCCGTTGCCCTGTCGGCTGGGGTTGCAGAATACACGGACTGTATTTTTTTCAGAAGGGTAAGACACCCCCAACGAGTTTCCCGATTATGACACTAAACAATCAATGGTGAAGGTCCAGTAATACAGGAGCTTTGGGGGATGCGGAATACCTCTTATTTGCCATCTCTCCCAGGTCCACTCAGGGGTTGTAGCACCTAATAGGATCCTATCTATGGATTAAATAGAACTAAACTATGAACTTATGATTATCTGAATTGTTTGAAATAGAACTGTTTATATGTACAAAAATGGATTTGGCAATAAACGACCTACAATGGTTTATATGCCATTAACCAAACCAAACCAAACCAAACCAAACCTAAAAAAATATGTTTGGACCTTCACCGCCCTTTACGACTATATACACATGCACTGAGTTGGTCATTTACAATGATTTCGCAATAATTATTTGTCTTATTAAATCTAATCTAACGTTACCAATTGTTTTATTTTTCGTTCGTTTTTTTCCAGAAAGAGATTTATAATAATGATACGAGATTAATTGGACTTGACAATGGTAGAAAGAAAATAATCTTAAAATTGATAAATGAATAAATGTTATTAAATTGGATTTTTTAATATTTCCCAACAAAACGTGGTGTTTTTTCCTCAAAGTTAACTTTATTACATGATATAAAAATTATTGGTAAAGCTAATCACTATAATCATTATTTATTTTTTATATTAACTATTCTTTGTTTAGCAAATAGGGTACCTCAGGTGGGGCAATATTTAAAAAGCTAGACTAGCAAATTCTCACAAGTGGGTTCAAGTCTCATTGGGTGCCCCACTCATATGGCCTTGTGCCACATCTAAACAAAAAACTTAGTAAATTAGCACTTTTCATTAGCAAATGGTGTAATAAACTGTCGAATAGATAGTTTAGAAAAATTAAATTAATTGAAGCGATATAGTTAATATTTATGCCGACGACTTTAGTCTTATAAACTGCGTAAAGTAGTACTTTGTCTTGCACACAGTCAGACACAGACATACATTCACATACAACCTCACCCCCCATGTAGTGCTTTGAAAAATAAAATCGGTAGAAGTGATGTTCCTCTCGTTTAGTTTAACTCTACTTCTGCTTGTTCTCTCTCAGAAACACAGATTCAAATTTCTTCTCCGAGACTGGTTGTTATAAGAAGGTTAAAGACCCCGGCCTGCCCTACTGTTCCTCCCCAGCTGGAGGAAGAACAGTTGAATGCATACCTTTTCCAAAGGTATTAGCACTCGGCTCACCGGTTCTGTTTATTACGATTATAACTATTTCATATCGAGCGTTTCCTATATATAAATACACACACACACACACACACACACACACACACATATATATATATATATATAAAATCACGCCGTTATTGTACGAAGGATCTCCTTGTGATACTCTCGCTATATGCGCCTATCGTCCATCGCTCCTCTCAGATCCTCTAGACGGAATCTATGTCCGCAGAGAGCTAATAAAAATGTCTTTGATGATCACGTAGCACTGTTGTGTATATGTGTGAAAGCCCGCTTCGCTAATGAGTTTGTGCTTAAATCTCCTGCAATGCCCATCTTGTGTTATTCATGCTACTCAGATAGTTTGTGAGATGGGGGGCAAGTGACAATACAGCAGCTTTTTGTGGGGTACTCCTTCTAGGATTTGTTCAAAACAGCATGTATGCAATATCTTTCCGCAGTTCTCAAATAATTTTTTTCTCCGAGCACTTTCTTAAAGTCTAGCAATAAAATAGTACGGACGTGGTTAGATCTTAGAAACATTCTCGTTTATTCTTTCCCGGATAGATTATATTTCCAAATGGTCAATAATCTGTCAATTGCTGTCTATAACTTTCGTATGCGCATGCTTACATAGCTTTCAGTTGATGATATATTGCTACCGAGGTAAGTGAAATGATCTATTAATTTCTGAAGCTTAAAGCGCTTGTGTGCCAATCGTAAGAAGACAGTTCGCGCTGTTACGTTCTCTTTCGGAAAGATACCCCCATGAAAGGCATGAACCTTCATATCCTCCAAGCTGTGTTAAAAAGCACAACTATTGTTCTTCTATGGGTTGGGTTTAGCATTAAATAACCAACGAAGGTTGATATTCCAATCAGAGGTGTGTTATTTAATGTGGAGATTGCTCCATTTTATTTAGAACACATCGACAATATGAGTTCACATTGAAACCAATACCTCCTTATATATATATATATATATATATATATATATATATATATATATATATATATATATATATATATATTGTATTCCATCTGATGAAACAGTTTTTTCCGTGAAAATATTTTTTGAAATAAATTTATAATGGATATTATCTGTTAAGTTTTATCCGATATATATATATATATATATATATATATAGTTAAATTTACTATATGCATCAACCGAGATTTACATCAGCATGTGACTAGCAAAGTCATGGACAGCTATCTATTGGCTATCGGTCATATGACCTGACCAATAGAATAAAACGCAGTTTCTTCCAAGCAGCGGTCTTGTCGATACAGCTGTATGGGTGCACTACATGGATGCTAACTAAACGTTGGGAGAAAGACCTACCGGAAGCAATGGACAATAGACAGATCTGTGCTGAGGGTGCGACATGATGATGATGATGATGATCGACAGGTAGAATGCCTCTATACATACATACACACATACAGGCAGAGATAAGCTGTCAGATATACATATAGACATAGAGATTAGTAGTATGCACAGAGAGAGACAGAGAGAGACAGAGACAGAGACAGATATTTACAGACTGAGTGGTAGATAGATATTGGGGGTATCAATGACAGACAATCAAACAAACAGACATGTAAATAGACAACCATGCAGACACATTGCCAGATTGACAGACCTATAGACAAACATGGAGATAGGCAAGGAGACAGATTGATATAAATATAAATATACAGAGGGATAGATAGGCAGACCGAAAGAGTTATATAGATATATAGATTTAGAGACATACAGACAGCAGAGAGTCAGACAGGCCGATATCTGGACAAAAATAGATTGACAGATACATAGAAGAAAGACAGAAAGAAAAAATAGAAAGTGAAACAGGCAGACGGATGTACAGGTATAGAGAAAGACAGATAGATAGATAGATAGATAGATATACAGAAATGTAGCTATACATAGACGTTAAGACAGATAAATATATAATCAGGCCTATCGACGAAAGAATAGACAGAGAGGGAGCCAAACAGAAAGATAGAAAAACAAACGGCCATATTGATTGATATACAAAGAGAACTAAAGACAGAGAAATAGATAAATAAATAGATAAACATACAGATAGACAAACTGATGGTCATATAGAAGTACTGTCAGAGATAGCTAGTCAGGCAGATAGACATAGAGAGATAGACAGATAGATGAGCAGAGGGGAAGATATAGAGACAGATAAATAAAAAGAGAGATAGGGAGATATTTCATCATCATCATGTCGTGCGGCCAGCACGGATATCCCTGACCCTCTCTCTCCACGTCTCCTTATCATTCATCCCCTCCGGCAGGTCTTCAGGGTTACATCCCGTATCATCACATAGCTGCTGTATGAATGTTCGAGCTGGTTGTCCTGCTTTTGATTGGCCATATGCAGGGGTCCACAGGAGTACATCACTTACGATCTCGTCCTTGCTTCTCCAGCAGTGTCCGGCATGTCTGGTTCGTCTAGCTTGTATAGTTTTCGTGATAGGTGGTAGGAGACCGTATAGTTGGCGCCTTGTGGGGTGTTGCTGCCAGGACTTGTTCAATATTGCTCGCAACATTCTTGTATAATTGCCGTCGAGCTTCTTCTCCAACCGTTTAGTCAGCGTCCAAGTAGTGCATCCATATAGCAGTATTGACACGACCGCAGCCTGGAAGAGACTGCGTTTCATTTATCGGTCAGGTTTGATTAACAGTGATTGACATGTTATCAATCGTATAGAAATCTGATCTCTCTGTTAAAATAAAATGAGATTTCTTCCAAGTTCTCAATCTATCTATCTATCTATCTCAAGATAGATAGATAGATAATAGATATCACTGTCATATATCTACCACTTTTCCATCATTAAATATCTACCTACCAACGCTTTCGATAAGGTAGATATTTAATGATGGAAAAGTGGTAGATATACAGACAGAGATATCTATCTATCTATCTATCTATCTATCTCAAGATAGATAGATAGATAGATAGATAGAGTGAGTGAGAACTTGGAAGAAATCTCATTTTATTTTAACAGAGAGATCAGATTTCTATACGATTGATAACATGTCAATAACAGTTAACATCTTCGGCGTGTCACATCGTTTTTACTAGATGAGATACTGCTACCGAGGTAATTAAACTTGTCTATAAATTTCAGAAGCTTGACACTTAAAGTAGAGATGGTTTGTTTAAAATATGCAAACAATGTCTCATTTGTGTTCATGTAGTGGCAATGTACGTGGCATTCAGCTGGAGCAGATGTATGTTCAAGAAGTGTGAGATCATCTGTGTAGTATGTGCATGTCATAGTTTATGAAATATATATTAATACTTAGTAGAAACTTTGATATTATCATTTGATGGTTGGTTGGTTGGTTGGTTTTACAACATATTCAACCATTTTGGGATGTTTTATAACGAAATCATTCTTGTTTCAGACAATTTCATTGTTTCAAGTAACTGGTGATGATAATTAGATAATGATTAGGCTTCATGTAACTTTTCTTAATGCAAATAGGTTTTACATAGTTTCTGAGGGACAGAATTTGCTTCTTGTCTTAAGGTAAACAAATAGAGAGAAATTGACAGACAGACAAGAAGATAGACAGTCAGTAAGATAGACAGTGTGACAGAGAGATAGTGGTTCTCAGTATCACTGTCAACAAAGCGTCAGAAAATGTTAATTTTGTTTTCTTTAGGAAAATATATTGACTATCCTACACTACCCCATATAACAAATTACAAAAGTCGATTCTGTCTTTTTTTTGTCTTAAGCGAAGAGTGTGGAATATTTACATATAAAGCGTGGACGTGTCTTTTCTTAGGTGTGGGGTTACCAGCGGCGATATCTGGAAAATAAATTTAATAAGAGGTAAGGAACGACAATTAACCACACCGTATATATTAGGACGACTGACCCCAACAGAAATAGATAGATAGATTGATTGATAGATAGCGAGCGAGCGAGCGAGCGAGCGAGCGAGCGAGATAGATAGAGAGAGAGAGAGAACAAGACATATATATATATATATATATATGTGTGTGTGTGTGTGTGTGTGTGTCCAGAGAAAGAAAGAGAGAAAGAGAGAATCTGAGTTAGTGTTCATACGAAAAAGTAACGTCGTATTGCCCACACAACACTTGAATAAAAAGACTGACCAGCATTTATGTCTTTTCAACAGCATTTTCAACATCACGCAACCTTTTATCATTGAGTATTTTGCGTCAAAAAGAAGATTGGACGCAGGCGATATTTTATTATTCACAGCCTGTTCAATTTTTTTTTCTTAGAAGTGTAAACACAAATTAAAACTGAAATGCACAGTATTTTCGCCCATGGTCAATTTTTTTCTTTGGTGTACGTACAAAGCTCATTGACGGGTGCGTACTCGCACACGTATATATATCATCATCATCATCATGTCGCGCTGGTAGCACGGATATTCCTGACCCTCTCTCGCCACTCCTCCCTATCGTTCATCGCCCAAGGTAGGTCTTCAGGACAACATCCCGTATCCTCACATAGCTGCTGAATGTATGTTCGTGCTGGTCGTCCTGCTTTTGCACGGCCATGTGTGGGGGTCCATAAGAGTACATCACTTATGTGTTCGTCCGTGCTTCCCCAGCAGTGTCCAGCATGTATGGTTCGTCTAACTTGAATAGTTTTCGTGATAGGAGGCAGGTGGCCGTACAATTGGTGTCTTGTGTGGTGTTGCCGCCAGGACTTGTTCAAGATTGCACGCAGCATTCTTGTGTAATTGCCGTCTAGCTTCTTCTCCAGCCGTTTTGTTAGCGTCCATGTAGTGCAGCCATATAGCAGTATCGATGTGACTGCTGCCTGGAAGAAACTGCATTTCATTTTATCGGTTAGGTCTGATTTCCATATATTCGATAGCCTATTGATAGCTATCCATGCTTTCGTTAACCACGTGTCGATGTCCTTTTCGGTTGATTCGACGCTGCTTCCAAGGTAAGTGAATTTGTCTACTAGTTTAAGAGGGGTTCCGTCTAGAGTGGAGATGTTCCCCGTTTGATTATAGCACATATATTCCGTTTTGTGTACATTAACATAGAGGGCTATGCCTGCGGCTGCTCGTTCCAAACTATGCAGTAGTGTTTCGGCTTGGTTGGGTGTATTTGCCAGTATCGCTATGTCATCGGTGTAGTCGGCGTCGGTAATTGTTTTTGCGGGGTACCTTCTGCTTCTTTTCTTCGTCAGCTCGAAGCCATTCTCTCTGATTTTGTCAATCGATGTTCTAAGTACGTAGTCTAGACAAATGATAAAGAGGTACAGAGCCAGCGTGTCCCCTTGTAGTACTCCTGCTACAAAGGCGAAGTATTCTGTGTCTCCATCTGGTGATCGTACTTTTACTTTGGTGTTTCTATAGAGAATCGTTATTGCTGCTACGGTTTCTTTAGGTATGCCGTACGCTAGAAGGATTTGTTCCATCTTTCCTCTGTGAATGGAATCGAAGGCCTTAGTAAAGTCGACAAATATTAATGTCGCTTGTAGGTTTTTTGCCCATACACCTTCAAGGATTCTACGGATGGTTAATATTTGTGAGGTCGTGGATCTATTTCTTCGGAAGCCATTTTGTTTTTTCCTAAGTATGTTGTCGATTTTGGGTTCTATGCGGTTTCGTAGTAGGGCATTGTAGATTTTGGCTGCTATGGATGTAAGTGTTATGCCTCGGTAGTTTTTGGCTAACCCGAGGTCCCCCTTTATATATATATATATATATATATATATATATGACCGCTGGAACAACCTGATTAATAGCTACTTCAAAATATATAAGATGCGTAAGATGATACGGTTGAAAGACATCAGTACGTTGTTGGATTTTAGTGTCATACACAAGTAGAATTCTTAAACCACTCTCTGCATCTACATAGCAACAGTCCAGGAACAAGTATAACAAGATAAATGGAGACAATGAAGACTGGAGGTTTTTATTTTTCAGAATACCTTCTTTTAGACATTTCTCTTCACCAAAAAATCAACAGAGATCTGATTTTGGAGTTTACTTCGCCAATTCTGATGTTGTCGTTAACTTTTTAAAGAAGTCTTGCCTTTATCATAAGACGGGAGCCTCTTCTACTCCTGGTAAATTCTCACACATGCACACGCAAACACAAACACAAGGGCCATTTAATAAATAAAGGAATAATTTTGTAGGAAAAAAAACAACACCTTTTTTTATTTAGAACAGTCTTGCATAAATGAAAACATTGCATTGTTTGGAATTAGTTTTTCATCACTTCTGGCGGTTGAAATATGAAAACCATGTGAAACTTACAGAAGATTGCACGATGTCTACTTCGAGGCATGTTTTAGTTAAAAATATTTACAGATAAGATAAACATGGGTTTTATATTGCGTAACTTAATAGAAAAATAGTCCATGGAAAGAAAAACCACAAACTCTCCTACAGAGAAGAAGTTCTAGGCACAAGTGTCAGTAAGTGAAGTCATGCTAATGGTATTTAGAGACATGAAAAAGCCCATCTATAAACAATGCTTGCTATTACTAATTTTTTTACACAATATTTCCCATTATTTATTGAATGCTTATAACCAGGAGTTATCAATTTTATTTTTCACAAGTCCCAGTTAGAAGAAATGTAAACAGTACCTCAGCCAGTCCTTTGCCAATAATAAACATTTTGGGAAAAAAATCCCAAATTTGCTTAAAAGATGTCAAAATTTTGCAGAATACATGTCAAAATTTTTCTGGCTTCTTGGAAAATACCTCAAATTTATGTATCATTTCTATATTCATTCCTTATAATCAAGAGATTCAATAATTTGTTATGTTAAAAAATACCAATTAATAATTAAAATACATCTTTTTAATTATTTTACAAGTGAAGAGGTATTTTCAAGGCGATCAAGGAAACATCTATCTAGGAAAGACAAGACCGGCTAAGTTTGCTTATACACTGAGACCACGGTGCGGCTTTTTTTGTGAAACCTCTCTACTTTTCTGCTTCATTCTGTTTTCGTGAGTATGGTACAAGGCCAACTTAAAACTGTAATCATCTCAGCTTGTATATGTTGCTTCAGATTTTGGGCGTTCGCAAGGCATCTCGTCTTCTTTCTTCTGAGATTATACCCACTTTCAAATTCAGCGAGTTTGTTTCTTTACGTTTCGCTACTTTTTACGCGTCTGTTTCTTTATACATCTTCGCTTCGTGCATCTTGCATTATCTCAAGACATTTAATCCTCGTTTTAAAGAATCTCGTACAGTTCAAGCCTTTCTCTACTTCTCAACCTTAGGCCGTCTGGCACAAGGGCAGTGCCTTGAGAGACCTAACGTCTCATGACTCTTCTGCCGCCCCGCTCGTTCTCCTTCGTTTTCAGTAGGTCGAAAATCTTCAATCGATATATAATTTTACTGGTGTCCATACAATCCTCTTGGACACACTTCCTTCCGCCTTGATACTCACGCAACTCACGTGGAATTCCTACCATGTTTTGTTTACCTAAGGAAACAAGTGGACATCCTACTTTGCCATCCACGTAACACGGCCACTCAGAGGTACTTTTCTATCCCTGTTCAACACACACACACACACACACACACACACACACACACACACACACACACACATATATATATATATATATAAACAGGATTCGGTATTAAAAAGCTCATAATAATATACCATAAGAGACGACTAAACCAAGCATGAATTTAACTCGAAATGCTCACTTTTTGATACTTGAAATGATTTTGTAACATTTCCAATGCATATATATTTATTCTAGAGTGTTTAACTCTATTCGATTATCTTCTTTTGTTTTATCTTCTGACCGTTAATGTATGACTACTGGTCTTTTTAATGTTTTTGTTTTGATTTTGTATTTTCTATTTCTTATTTCTTTGTTCTTTCTGTAGCTTTATTTTATAACCATGTGTGTTGATGAGCTCTTTGCTCTAATAATCTATCAATAATATAGGTACATGAATATAGTTATGTAATAATGGTCTTACACTATAATCCGTCTAGTTATATGAATTTGGTCGGTTTGCCCCCATCTCCTCCCTATTCTTTAATTCGCTTCCACTTCATTGTATACCTTTTCCAGGCGTTTTTTCCAGTCGTTTCAGCCTCTCTGCTACCATAAGAGACATTCGTTCTGCCATCCTAGATCTTGTTCGTTGATTAGAAATGACAACGTGAGAATAATTCCTTTGGACAGGTTTTCTTTTTATGTATCGGTGGTTTTTCATTTCATTTCCCGCTTAGTTAAAACGGGGGGTTAATAATAAGAGCCTAGATCGACCGGTCACTTAAGTGTTTTTCGATAACTGACTAATTTATTTTAGCACAAAAAATATTTTGGTCAGCTGACTGGAACTAATCAACCAGAGCCATGGTCTCAGATTGACCTGGAGTTCAACGGCTGCCCATCAAACGAATTGAACTCCAAGAATCTCTCCATTCAAGTTTCAACTAAACGGCTCATGACATAATTAAAATATTACACTACATATCAAAATAGATCTCACCGATCAATAGTGTATCACCCAATATAATGCCTTTTCTGTGTTCAATAAATTTCCCTGAATCTTGTATTAAAATGTGTGTCATTTATAAGAAGAGTTCTGAAAGAGAAAGGTGATATAAAAATTATTCGCGTTAATATTGAAAGAAAAATAATAACTTTTTGTAATTCAAAGCTGTCTCATTACAAGGTTGTCCTCGTTGTGTAATGGTTAAAGCGATGGACAGCGGAATCAAACTCTAGTCGTGCTATTACGTTCACTTTCGGACAAATACCCCATGGAAAACTATGAACCTTTTTATGCACTCACCTATGGGTTAGATAGTGCCACTACTGTTATTCTAGAAGGATAGTTTTGCAGTAATCAACCTTAAAATGGTTGGTTGGTTGGTTGAGTTTCACGGCACATCAACCACTATGGATCATTCAATGCCAAATCCAGTTTACATATATGAATTACATGATTTGTAACCATTTTTTATATGAACTCATTTTTCTTCATAAATTCACTTTTCTTTTAAACTCATGTTTTGATCCATTTGACCCATTAGTAGGACCCCAACAGACACCGCCACTCCGGGTCAGGTTCGACACACTACAAATTGAAATTGTTGAAATTTCTGGTTTTGCGTAGGGTTATTTGACAAAACTTTTTTTTTTATATTTGGTTGATTGGTAGATTGATCTGTTGAATATTTCAGATTGTAATGATGTATTATATTTTTAGGTACAATTCTGCCTCTCTTAAGAAAGAGAGGACATCATCCATGTTGATGTTCTCAAACAGATCTCTCATGTTATCTGTTTTAAAATGTCCATCTCTGGCGGTAGCTAGTACGGCACATTTCATTAGGATATGTTTAATGGTGTAAGGCGTCTGGCATGTCAAACACTGTGGTGGTTGTTCCTGCTTGAGGATGAAAGAGTGAGTCTTGTATGACCTATACGCAGTCTGAATATAATGACTTGTTCCATTCTTGATTTTCGAAATGCTGGTCTCCATTCTCCCAAAGTGGGCTTGATTTAGAAGAGCTCATTATTAATGCTATTATTCCAGCATTGTTGCCATTTTGTAACTATGTGGTTTCAAGTCAGTATATGGGATGCTTGTAATGTCAGGGCTCAGATCTAAGTGGCAATGAAAGAGATGACTCGACAGCAAAACAACCTTAAAATGTTGACATGCTCTTAAACAACCAAACCAACCAACTGTCTCGTTCCTTACTGTTTACATAGTCGCTTATAAGATGGTACTGCTTTAAAAGAGTTGATCCAAAATTCTGTACCAAATTTAACGAATTCGTTTTGGCGTCGATTGCCATTTGCGTTAAAACAATAAAAGGCTACAAAGAAAATCCTTTCCTGTGTTTTGGCATTTTCACCAATTGTTGTATAATTTGGTGATGTCCGTAATCATAATACAGATACAAACACACAAGACAAATACAGGCAGACTCTGTTGTTCAAGTACGAACGGTTATTAACTTCTGGCTTCGGTTCTTCGACACGAGGAGAGAGACACAATGCTTGAAAGTCTTTGTTAACCGCATACGATCTGACCCCAACGCGCTGCGTATCTTGTGATGTCTAAGAACTCTGTCGGTACAGATCAGAAAAACCCAACCACATCTTCTACGGCCCAAATCCAACTCTATACCTCAATGGCAGAAACTCAACTCTCTGCCTCAATAGCAGAAACTCAACTCTAAACTGACTCTTTTTCAAAATCCTCAAATTCTCAGGACAATCTCTTCCGGGCATGACGTCATCCACACTCCAGCCCGATTTCCTGTCAGAGGGTTTATTAGGACAATGGTGATTCTCATATCCTTTGTGCGCGAGCGTAAACTGCGCCAATTGACTATACATATGGGCTCTTAACCCTAATAGTTCAAAGCCCAACCAAGCTGAATGACCATCAAACGTAATCTCGTCCACTAAATCATGCTATATGTTTCCGATCTTGCAAAACAGCCAAAAAAATATCCTTTGCGAAAGATAAAGCCATAACCAGCAGTTTTGAGAAAATTTCATCCGGGTCGCAGGTCGACTTTAAACCATCTATTCCGATTCTGTGCTGCATGATACAAATTGGTGAGTATCCCTCGGAGAGTATCAGGATAGCCTAGCATCTCCAGTACAGTTCACCATTTGTCAGCTAAGGCTAACGCAGCCGAAGCTGATGAATTGGCTCTCGTGTTGCCGAAATGTTGCAAAACATTTGACTCACTCTTGTATATTTAAACGTATTAATACCCTAGCTATAATATTATTTCATAAAATCTTTCAATTTATAATAGAATAATAGATTCCTTTTCATTACTCACACGCGGCTAACCTTGTAATATTACACAATTTCAATATGAAAGCAAATACACGAATATGTTTTATATATTTTTTAATGTTTATGTCCGCATGTTGTAATAAAAGGCTTATGACATTTACAAGCGTGACATTGTTTTATGAAGAGTCTTTTTTTTAATATAGGCACCTAACATGCCATGTCGAAAAAGAAAGAAAAAGAAAATATAAATCTTAATGTAAGGGGATCGCTATATAACCCTCCTCTACCCTATTTCAAGCATGCGCACGTTGTGTCAGTGCAGGCTGACATTCAACGTTATCTGACCCGTTGCTTCCTTGCAACTCCATCGTTATTTCTGACAGTCGAGTTAGGATTTTAGCAATTGTAAATTGGAATCACTCGATTACCTCTGTTGCTCCTGATACACGCCACTTGTCTCAAAAGCCCTCTGAGGGAAACCTAAGTAGTCGAGAAAACTTGAGAGGTAAAGATAAAAGAAATACGCCTGATTTATAGTACCTGGGGTACTTTAACGCTTGCAGGGCATCATTCACGAAGTGATATCTAGTTAGTGTATTTTCACCGTTGGTTAATTATGTTTCTTTACGAATAATCCTCGAACAAATAGCTTGCTCATGTACTAATCATTGTTCAAAAAAAATATTTATCATTATTATATAACAATTGATTACGAAGATTATTGCTTGAAATAAATATACACAAGTTAAGCCTGCGTGTTCACAAACTTAAATAACAACCAACGGCAAATAAAAAATAATTATACTTAGCATTTAATGGTTATCTGGCGTGGCAAATAGTACTGATCAAGAAGTGCGCGAACGAACACACTAAATCATCATTAATGGGTTAAAAACTGGACTGAGAAATGACTTATCCTCCACATTACCGAATATTAATGTTACTCAACTGAAAAACATCGCACAGCGACGAGGAATGATTTTCACGTTATAAATGATACAAACAAAATCATTACAAATATTCTAATTTTACTCCTTGAGAATTTTTCTAATCAGCGTTAGCAGAGGTTTTTCGACTGGAGTTTGTGTGACAGCAAGTCTCCTCAAGTCTCAAGGACTGTTCTCAGTACTCTGACCGATCCCAACAATACTATAGTTTTAACTGTATCCACACATCCCATTATTTCCAAGTCCTCCAGTTCTTGTACCTATCCTTTGGTTTTTGTACCAAGTGCACCAAATACAGTTGTTATAATGATTACTTTCATGTTCCATGGCTTTTTTCAACTTCCAACCAAGGTCGAGGTACTAATCCCTTTTTTGCATTCTTTAAATTTTTTCTCTGATCCGCCGGGACAGCAAAGTCTACAATCCAGCATGTTCTCTCCTTTTGATTATTATAAAGTCTGGTCGTTTTTATTAGATGGTAACTATATAACTGTGCGTAAACAAAAAGTATACATATTCTAAAATATTAATGGATTTGGCATTAAATAACCGACAATTGTTGATGTGCCATAAAACCAAACAATATAAAAAGCAAACATTTAAACTTCTATGAAGATGACTCAATTTACCGTTAAACAACCCGAAAAAAAAAACAACCAACCAACCAACCAACCAAACAAACAACTAATCCTAGGTTGCTTGCCAAATAAAACCTAAAGATTTCAATCTTCTCTTTAAGTATGAGATGAGTCAATGGTCATAGATGAGATATGAGTAAGGAATTATGTTCTTTTCTGAAGAATTAAAAGCATTAGCTATATAAAAGTAGAAGGTACAGAATGTAAGCAGTTTCTAATCTACCAAAAATGACAGAAGACAGCGTTTTCAAATTTTAATTTCGAAGACGGAAGATCCCGCACTTACTTGGGCGATTGGTATTATTCCCACTGTCTCAACGTTTGTCTTGCTTTGAACATAATTAAGCTAAGTAAACCACACACACACACACATATATATATATATATATAGTCATCCACAGACAGATCTGTTTCGTTCTCTCAGAACTCATCATTGTGGCTAGACAGTATCTTCCCGTAGCTGGGATCGAAACCCGGGTTGACTCAAACGTCAAACCAAAGCTTCTAACCATTCAGCCACGAAGAGATATTAGCTGCGAAGTAAATTTTAAACGGTTATGAATCACAATTACTATTGTTTACATACATTCGTTCAACGGTAGCCGAGACATCAATTCAACTGCGAAGAGGCTTGCAATAGACGCTAATGGCAACACGATTACTTCTTTGCCAGAGAACTCAACCCCACGGGGGTAGGGGAGTATATATATATATATATATATATATATATATCCGAAGAGCAAAAGCATATTCAGTAAATTGTTTTATATTTGTCAGAGGCGGAACATAGATGAAGAGAGATATAACTTTGAGTAGACGAAAATAATCAGGTATGAAGTATGCGTGTACATAAAGCAGTGGGATTGATAGGTTACTTTTAAAAAGAAATGAAGATTTTAAAATAATTTGGCAAGAAAAGAGTCGTCAAATATGAATTTACATATATATCCCTCATAGAATGTGTTCACACACACACACATATATATATAGATGGTTCATTAAATTTTACCCCAAGAGATTGCAGTAGGAAGCTTTGTTTTCAGATGCACTGTTGTTTTAGGAAATCAATAAAAATGTGTTCATACATGTCTCAAAAGATTGTCTGCATGACCTGCTTTACTAGACGCTGTGCCTGATACATTTTCTTTACCGGAGATTTTATTTTCATTACCTATATAGGCGTTTCGATTACGGGTCATAATAGCAAACCCATGTATAACTCATTTGGAAATTTTTTTTCTCAGGAAAACATGGTTTTCATTCATATCATACATTCGTCTCTACCTTTCATATGGTTTGCAATTGTTAGCCACAAAAATTGTTATTACAGACCTCTCTTCAAGCCTGTAACACTGTTTAATTTTACACCATTTTAATGGCCTCAAAATGAATATCTTTAGATCGGAATACATTTTCTATAAAATAATTCCAACCCAAGGTGGGTTTGCAATGACGAAAGATTTCTGAAAAAAATGTTAGCTCTAAAAAAAATCAATGAATAATCGTAGAATATACAATCTATTGTTTATTTTATCTTTTTTTTATTACTGAATTTACGTAACAGTAATATATATATATAAAAGGAAAAGACAAATTGGATTATATATATATACATATATATACATATATATGTGTGTGTGTGTATGTTTGTACAATCCAATTCGTCTTTTTTTTTCTTTTTAAAAACCCTCTTCAAGTTATTTGCATAAAAAGACAACTAAAAATTATCCCACGATCCTCGTCTATAGTTCTTTCCACTGCTGTTAAATAAAATAGGCGCTGTGGATAAAACAGAGTTTTCTCGCACCAAACGAAATCCATTAATGTGCAGACAGAACAGAGGCTCCTAAAAGAAAGAGCTGTACGCAAACTAGTAAATAGGCATTAGTGCTGAATTTCGATGAAAGATTTTCAAGGAGGTTTTTTTCATGGAAAAGTGGCAGACAGTAAATCTCTGGATTCTTTTGTGTTCTTTTGATGAGTGTTCAATTGCAATCGGTGTGATGAATCATAAAAGATAATATTTTTATGCTTAGCATCTTAATATATCCGTGACTTTCTCTCTCTCTCTCTCTCTTTCTCTCTCTCTCTCTCTCTTTATATACATATATATATATATATATATATGCATGTATGTATGTATGTATGTATGTATGTATTTGTCTTTTCATAAGATCTTTTTTCAGTTCATAGGTTCTAATACACCTCAATGCGTCTCATTCATTTTCTTATATATATATATATATATATATATATATATATATATATACATTATGAAAAAGATAAAAGAAAAAAAGTCACTTTGCTAGTTACATTATGAATTTATTTCACTCCCATACAAATTCTTATAATTCTAACTTATGAGCTTTATAAAAAACAACCTTGTATGCGATATTTAAAATTATAATTAGATGTTATCATATTCCTTGCGGCGAGAATAGAATTTGAAAAAAAATTCCTTCTATTTATCTTATCATTCTTTAAAAATGAAAATGATTTATTTTATCAATTTTTTAAACAAGAAAATATAATTAAAGTTGGAGATATTATATCCATTATTTTTCATATATATATATATATATATATATATATATATATATATATATATATATTAAAATAAGAAGGCTCACGAAGAGATTTGTATTTGTTGAATTTATCTATTTTGTTCTTACATACGTGTTGTGTATATGCATGTTGTCAGCCAACCTGTTGCTTTCGTCAGAGAACATATGTGGCACAAGGCCTTTTTAATGGGGTACTCAATAAAAAAAAAATTCAAAACATACAAATCACCTTATTCTTTCTTTGGACCTACAACAAAGAACTTGATATATGCATATATATATATATATATATATATATATATATATATATATTCTAAAAGAAACATTATCCCTAATATTTACACACTGCAGGACATTGAAAGATTTAAAAAACAGTCCTAGAACAAATAATTCTTGGTACGTGACTTTTAAAAAAATCTATAAAGCTTATCAACAATCTCACTTTGCCTTTTTTTGTATAGTTTTCAAGTCATCGGACTGCTGTATCCATGTAATCTTCAGTTCTGACCCGTCCCTTTTCTCCTTTTTCTAGTCACATAACATCATGCCTTATGCATTGTCTCAATTTTTCTTCTATGGCTCATATTTCTGAGATTCAGTATTATCCACTTTAAGAAGTGCCTAGTGTACCTTACACGAGAGTCTCTTTTGGTTTTTCTTGTTAGTATTATTATTTACTCATTAGAGTTTTTCACATCAGCGTTACCTGATAGTTTTCACTGGAGATTGAGGGACACTAAGACTCCTCAAGTCTCCAGGACTCTTCTCAGTATTCTGGCCGTCTTCAATAATGCTGTTGTTTTCATGATCTCCAGTCTTCCGCCAACTTCAAAGTCCCCCAGTTGTCGTGCCAAAGGCACCAATCACAATTTGTACAATCGTCACTTTCATGTTCCATAGATTTTCAATTCTCTAGCAAGGTCGAGGTACTTATCCTTCTTTTCACATTCTCAAAGTTTTATTCTGTGGTCAGCCGGATCAGCAAAGTTAACATTTTGCAATTTTTTTTTATTATTATAAAGTCTGGTATTCTGGCCGGGATTAGGTGATCCGTTTGTATGTCAAAGTCCAATGGTTTTTATGAATGTCATTTTCTAGAACAGGAGCATATACCATTTGTTTGTATGGTAAAATTTCAATTTCTTGCACATTTCCCTGTAGATTACCTTTTCCACCCTGTCACATCTAGCCTTGTTCTCTTTCTGTGATAATTTACTGCATTCGCTTATTATGTGATAGATTGTTTGGTCTCTCTCGCCACATAGCCTACATTTGCTATTTTCTTGAGTCTTATCTATCCTCGCCTTGATATGATTGGTTCTTATGGCGCTGTTTTGCGCAGCCATTAAGAGAGATTCTGTTTCTTTCTTAATGTTTCCCTTTCTTTGCCATGTCCAGGTTTTGTCAAGTTGTTTATTAGTCGTTTAAAGCGGCCACAGAGTTGGTTTTTTTCCCATTTTTGTTTCCTAGTTTTTGTCATTCTATTATCTATCGTGTTATCAGTATTGTTTCTGATGGATGTAATCTGTTCTCATCCGTGTTTTTCTATGTAGTCTTTGAGTCGTTGTATTGATATGTCAACACTGTCAAGTCTTCCTCCTCCCTCTTTTCTTGGTACATATGGTCTGCCAACGTCGTCTCTGGGATGTAATGCCTTGGGCATGGTCATATGTTTTCTAGTTCTTTGGTCCATTTGTAAAAGTTCATCTCTGGTCCACTTGAGGAAGGGTCCCGAGTATCTAACGAGTGGCACAGCCCAGATATTTATTCCTTTGATAAGGTTTCTGCAAGAGAGCTTTGTCTCGAGTAGTTTTCTAGTTCACCTGAGATATTCTTCTTGAATTTTGTCTTTCATTTCCACTTGTTTGATGGTGTAAGCCTCCAAGATTCCCAAGTATTTGTAGGTTTCTTTTTCTCCGAGCGTTCTAATCTTATCTTGATTTGGTAGTTTAATTCCGTCAGTCCTATGTCGTTTGTCGCTTTTCATTATGAGCATGGCACATTTTTCTATGCCATATTCTATTCCTATGTCCAGACTTTATATTCTAACTGTGTGTATTAGGGTTTCCAGTTCTTTTTCATTTTTTGCAAATAGTTTGATGTCATCAATGAACATTAAATGATTGACTTTTTCCTGCGATTTACTAAGTTAGTATCCGGCTGTGGATTTTCTAAGTATGTGGTTAAGTGGCATCATGGCAATTATGGATAGTAAGGGTGATAGACCATCTCCTTGGAAAATACCTCTTTGGATCTTTGTTTCAGCTAAGCTTCTTCTTCCGACTGTCAAATAAACTCTCCAGGTTTTCATGGTTTTCTCGATGAAGTTTATGGCTTCATGTGATATTTTGTACATTTTGCGACCGTCTATTATCTAGGTTTGCAGAACCATATCATATGCCTTTTTGTAGTCAATCCAGGCCATAGCTAGGGTTTTCCATCTGATCTTGCTTTCATTTTGGATGTGTTGATCTTTATAGAGTAACTCTGCTGTGCCTCTGGATCCTTTGCGGCATCCTTTCTTTTCGACAGGTAACAATCCGCGGCTTGTTAGCGAGTAGTAGTTCCCTTCCCTTATTTCTGCCGTAAATATTTTCTACATCATCGGTAAGCAGTTATGGGTCTATAATTATTTGGAGCAGTCACTTTGCTTGAGTCCTTTAGTATTAATGTGGTCTTTACTTTGGTCATCCATTCCGGTACTTGTCCATCTTGTAAGTCTCTGTTCATTTCTAGTGCTAGTCTGTCGTGAGTGGAGGTGAATTTTTTGAACCAGAATCCATGTATTCCATGATGTCCTGGCGTTTTCCAGCTTGATATCTTTTTTAGTGTCTTTTTGAGTAGTTCGATCTGTATTTCGCTTGAGGGCCTTCATCGACTCCTTCTAGTTCCCTTGTCATATTGTTTATCCATTCAGCCTTTTCGATATGCTTTTTCAGTTGCAATATATTCGTTCAAAATTATTCGGTTTCTTTATCGTCTGGTTGTTGGTATGTTTTGTGTCCTGCCCTCCCAGTTGTTGATAGAATTTTATTTCGTTGTTTTCGAATGTCCCTTTTTGTCTGTATTGTTTTACCCTTTGTCGATATCTGTTTAATCTCCCTTCATTTTCCAGAACTTTCTGGTTTATTTCCTCGTGTTTTAATGTTATATTTTCTTGTGTTGTCTTTTCTATTCTGTTCCCACATATTCGAGGATCTTTTTGTTTTACCATTTTGGCCCGTTTTTGTAGATTTTTTATCTGCGTTTCTAGCCGAATTTCCCATCCTGGTTTTGACTGTTTCTTCGCGCTTTTTGATGGGATCCCAATTTTTTCATACACTAATTTAGCCCCTGCGTAGATTAGTTCATTTAACTCAGTAATAATATTCGTTGATATGTAAGGTAGTATATGATTTATTTTGTTCGTTGCTGTTTTAAGTGACCCCCATTCTATGTTTCTTAATGATGGTTGGTTAGTCTTTCCACAATTCATAATTCTCTTTACATTTTCTAGATTTGTCTTTTGTTCTTGTGATAGTGTTTCTTTAGGGTCACGTGATACTCTGGCGTTTTCATTTTCAAAAGTTGACAGTTTATTTCTGGTAAGTTTTTTTTGGTCGCCACCACTTGATGTGTTTGGAATTGTATTCTCTTTTTTCTGTGTTTTTTTTTATGTATTTCTAGTATTTTAAGATCAGAAAACCATCTCTTTTTTATTATTTTTCTAACTTGATCGGCAAATCTTTGTCTTGTCTGAAAACTGACACATTCTTTTCCTGTATCCTCTTATTGAAGGGTCGCTCCCGAAATAGCAGTGTAGTGCAAGTTGATTGTCTTCCCTGGTCCATGTTTTGCGTTTTGGTCTCTGATCGTTGTGGTTGCTAATGTCGTCATTCATGTCCTGAAAAGAGAGCAACCAACATTCGCAGGATGATGATCGGGTATTCCCTGTTGTCTATCAAGAGAGCACCTGTCGATCATAACATGTTTTTCATATCAACGTCAACTGATGGTTTTTCACTAGGATCCGAGAGATAGCAAGTCTCCAAAACTCTCCAGGACACCTCTCATACTCTGTCCGATCATAGTCATGCTGTAGTTTGGTTAGTCTTGACACATCCTCTGATTTCCAGCTTTTCCAATTGCCTTATGAAGCCTTTGGCGATCGCTCCGGTACCTCACTTATAACTGGTATCATCATCACATTCACGTCTCATAACTTTTTGTAATTCTCTAGCAAGGTCTAAGTACTTGTTTCTCTTTTCATTTTCTTTTCTTTTCAATCTGAGATCTTCCGTAACGACAAATCCATTATTTAGCAGTTTTTTTTTTTACTATTTCTAAGTTTTATCTTCTGACTAGGATTAGGTGATCTACATATATCTCAAAATCCTAGATACTTTTGTGTGTCTCATTCTCCTGGGCGGATTTTGGTTTTTCATATACCATTTGTTCCTATGGTAAAATTTCAATTTCTTACACAATTCCCTGTGGATCACCTTCCCCAGCGATCCATATCTAGTGTATTATTATTATTTACTCATTACAGTTCTTCACATTAGCTTAAACTGGTGGTCTTTCACTGGAGATTGAATGACAGCAAGTCTCCTCAAGTCTCCAGGACTCTTCTCAGTATTCTGGCCGTCTTCAATAATGCTGTTGTTTGGATGGTCTCCACACGTCCGCCAACTTCTAAATCCTCCAAGCCCTTTAATAATCCTTTAGTTGCCGTGCCAGAAGCACCAATCACAATTGGTACAATCGTCACTTTCATGTTCCACAGCTTTTTCAATTCTCTAGCAAAGTCGAGGTACTTATCCTTCTTTGCACATTCCTTCAGATTTATTCTGTGGTCCGCCGGGGCAGCAAAGTCGACAGTTTTGCAAATTCTCTTCTTTTTGTTGATTATTATAAGGTCTGGTCTTCTGGCCGAGATTAGGTGATCCGTTTTTATCTCAAAGTCTCATAGGAGTTTATGTGTGTCATTTTCTAGGACAGGTGCTGGGTTGTGCATATACCATTTGTTAGTATGGTAAAATTTCAATTTCTCGCACATTTCCCTGTGGATCACCTTGCCAAGCCAGTCGTGCCTCGCCTTATACTCCTTCTGTTCTAATTTTCTGCATTCACTTATTAGGTGTTTGATGTTTTCGTCTCTGTCACCGCATTTGCTATTTTGTTGTGTCTTATCTATTCTCGCTTTGATATGATAGGTTCTTACGGCGTTGTCCTGTGCTGCTATTAGTATAGATTCTATTTCTCTTTTAAGGTTTCCTTTTCTTAGCCGGGTCCAGGTTTTCTGGGGTGAAATGTTGTTTATTCGTCGTTTAAAGCGGCCATAGAGTTGTTTTTTTCCCATTTTGTTTCCTAGTTGTGATTTTCTATCGTCTATCGTGTTGTCCGTATCGTTTCTGATGGCTATTATTATTATTATTATTATTATTATTATGATTACAGTTATAATTATCATTGCTCAAAACTCATGCAGATGCAGAAATGCAGATGCAGAATACATTGGTTAGTTAGCATTTCTCGTAAATACGCCTTCCCAAGCCGAATCCCTCCGATACAATCTGGAACAAACAGCAAGAGGCATTGGTGTCTACTTGAAAGCAGATCAAATATATTTTAAACTAGATCAAGCCATCACCATCTTAAGCTGCCAGCCTTTGAAATTAGTTGACCAGTTCACATAATTTGGCAGCAATATCTCATCTACTGAAAGCAATGTCAGCATACATATTGGGAAGGTGTGGACCGCTATTGACTGGTTGTTGATCATATTGAAATGTAATCTCATTCATAAAATAAAACGGGATTTCTTCGTAGTTGTAATCGTGTCGGTACTACAGTATGACTGCACCACCTGGACTCGAACTAAACGTGAATTTATCAGCGACTTTTCTGGATTCCTTTACCTGAACACGCCAGTGTTGACGGACAAGTAAATAGGTAAATACACCATCTCTATGCGGATACCAGATGCAATGTAGAGAACCTGAAAAGTGCAATGGACGATAGGGATGGTTGGAGAGCGATAAACTTAAGGGACAACGTGCTATCAGTATAACTTGACAATGATTCTGATAATGTTGATATATATTTATTTTCAAAATGATGAAAAGTTTGAACAAATAGTAATTAAAAGTTCCCTTCTTTAGTTCGCAGTCATCAAATTCTGATAAAAGAATAACGAACTTTTAAAAAATCGGGCGCTCCCTACTTTTGACCTTATACTAAAATACATTAATTCATTAAATAATTACAAGTAGACGTCAGTCCACTTTTAAAAGGATTATATACAGTATATATGTTGTGCATTCATATTATTCCTTTGATGTATCCATAATATAAACAGTATCAGAATAAAAGCTTTAGAATTAACTCTTCAACCGTGTAATCAATGATAATAATATTTACTTTTAAATCAACTTTAAATCTAAAAGGTAATACATAAATCTACAAGATAGGTAAACATTTCTTGGGGGTGAAATATGGTATCTCTTAATGGATACCTTCGGTAAAAATTACTCATTTTAATGTGCTCAAAAAGTTTTAAGTTGGAGAATACATTACAGTTGTTATATTTTGACCCCTCGCCCCGGCCTAAAAATGCTATTCCAAGGTGATACACCGGAAGGAAGTGACACATTCCAACGGCCAGTAATCGAAAGAGATCGCGTGGGCGGATTAAGGCTTATGATATGGGACAAGGTGAAGGTCTCATTGTGCCATTACAGTCATGCACCGGAAGAGAGTAACCTCTGACCTGCATGACAGTTATTTCCGCTTGATGACGATTAAACATTCGATTTCAAAGATCCAGTAGGCGATCGTGTTGGCGTTGAGTTATTATTTAACTCAGTTGAGTTTGGGTCCCAAGCAGTTGCCAGTCGAATTCCAGACAGTAGATACCAGATGTGGTAGGGAAGGCCACACCCGACCGAGGGGGCACTCGGAAACCCCCGATGCAGTTGCCAGTCGAATTCCAGACAGTAGAGACCAGATGTGGTAGGGAAGGCCACACCCAACCGATGTGGCACTCGGAAACCCCCGATGCAGTTGCCAGCAGACTTCCAGACAGTAGAGACCAGATGTGGTAGGGAAGGCCACACCCGACTGAGGGGGCACTCGGAAAACCCCCGATGCAGTTGCCAGCAGACTCCCAGAGTGTTAGAGACGAGATGTGGTAGGGAAGGCCACACCCGACCGAGAAGGACCTTGGAAACCCCCGAAGCAGTTGCCAGTAGACTTCCAGACAGTAGAGACCAGATGTGGTAGGAAAGGCCACACCCGACCGAGGGGGCCCTCGGAAAGCCCCGATGGAGTTGACCCCAACATCAGGAGAACAAGAAAGACACAACGTGACGGTCATAACAGTGGGGTCAAAATATGAAGTTTATGTTCGGTCTCCAGCATCCTCTCACATGCAACCCTTCAACAACCCTTTCGAACCCTTGCAATAAAGTGAGAGGTGAATATTTTTCTAAAGAAGTCTTCTTGTGTCTTCCTTCCTGCATCTTAATTCTTCTTGCGTCTTCCTTCCTGCATGCGTCTTAATTATGGTGTCGTTGTGATGCTGAATGAACGTGTAAATAACTATATAACACAGTGATCTCAATGTATTCACCAGTGTTTTCAAAGATTTCTTTTATTGAAAAATATGACAAATTAATTTTATTTTATGATTGCAGTATTCATGTCAACGACCGAAGGAAATAAACAGAGATGTTGAACAGAGTAAACTTTTTTGCCATTTGAAAGTAACAATTCAATTGGCACCGTCAAGTAGAACCAACCATTTGACAGTTAATGAGTATTTTATTTTGCTGACTTAATTGATTTAATTTAGTTTGTCTCAGTTATATTTTATGAGGTCGGCATGTTTAAAAATTAAAAAAAGAAAGTTTTGCGTCTTAACTGTTATTATTTTAGTTACTATTCAAAAGATACCTAGGTAAATATTATCTAAGAGTTGTAATTTCTTATTTCTAGAGTGTTTATATATATATAGGGTGGAACGATAAAATTGTCGTCCTCAAGACAAAAACACTACAGCTTTATCTTAAAACTTTTATTGAAAAAATCAATTCAGGTAACTTGATTATGGAGTAGAGCTGACATCTATTCAATGTAGCCGCTTTCAGCCTCAATCACTGGCTTGATACGAAACCAGAACTAGAAGCATGCCTTTTCCACAAGGGACGACGGAAGCTCGGTGAATACTCGGCGGATGGCGGTGATCAGGCTGGCTTTACTGATGTGGGATGTCACTTTGGTGATGTTCTGGACGCATGACCAAACGAAGTAGTCCAGCGGGTTCAGGTAGGGGGAGGAGGGGGGCAGTGAGAGAAGGGTACAAAGTCGTAGCACTCCTTCTGAAGCCAAACATGGGTCTCTTTGGACTTGTGGGCAAGCGCCGACTCCTGCTGCCACACCCAGGGTCTGCCACCGGCCACCTGATTGCACCAGGGGATCACCACACTCTTCAGCACATCCAAATACACTTTGCTGTTGATTTTCAAGTTGACTTCGAAGAAGTGAGGTGGCATGATGTGGCCCTCACTTGAAACCATACCAAATATCATAACCGTAGCCGGAAACTTTGTTTTCATCACCCTGGGCACGTCCCTGTTATTTATGGCAATCCAGATTTGCATTTTGAGTGTGCTGGCAATCGTCCTGTTGTCATAACTTGGATCGGTAGAGACAAGGGTTGTACAGCGGCGCATCTCTGATCTCGCTCGTTGAACATTGAGTCACTTTCAGACATGATAGAAGGCTCCAATCGCTCTTGGGATT
This sequence comes from Sepioteuthis lessoniana, assembly GCA_963585895.1. Taxonomy (NCBI): domain Eukaryota; kingdom Metazoa; phylum Mollusca; class Cephalopoda; order Myopsida; family Loliginidae; genus Sepioteuthis; species Sepioteuthis lessoniana. The sequence continues at coordinate 88,310,129 of OY757912.1, forward strand.
TGTACACAACTGGCCAACTAGTAGATGGGCTGCAACAAAAAAAGAAAACCGGTTTTCATTAAATGAAAATGGAACCATGTCGTCTTTTCTTGGGCGACAATTCTATTGTTCCACCCTATATATATATATATATATATATATATATATATATATATATATATATATATAATAGAAATATGTGGAAAATTGGATAAATCAAACATATAAAACCGGTTTAGACGACACGATATTAGGTTCTTTCATTTCATTTTAAAAGAACTTCTTTTTCCTAAAAATGAAATAAAAGAATCAAATATCGCGTCTTCTAAACCGGTTTTAAGTGTTTGATTTATCCAACTTTCCACATATTTCTATCATATTGTCAGATTCGCCACAATCTATCATTACAATACACACACACACACACACACACACACACACACACACACACATATATATATATATATATATATATATATATATATTATTCAATCCAGTAAATCCTGAGTAGGGAATAATTCCATTCAGGAACAACAGAATATTAATAAATAGAATATCAAATTTAAATAATCTTGGTTAAGAGCCCAATGCAAGTGAAAATAAGAGCAAATAATTTTCTTTTTTTTTTTTTAAATAAATGTTTGAATTTTTGACATTTATTATTTTGACTGTAAATATTACCTCTGTTAAATTTGGAGTATCATGAAACCGGATGGTGTTTTACATGGTGCAATAGTTAAAGCGATGGACTTCGGAATCGTAGAAAGCGAGTTTTTACTCCAGTCGCGCTATTACGTTCACTTTCTGGCAAATACCCTTCGGAAAGGTATTAAACCCGTTATCCCCCCAGCTCTGGGTTAAATAGTACCACTGCTGTTCTTCTAGGAGAATGGCTTTGGCATTAACAAAAAACTACAAAAGTGGGTATGCTATTAAACAAAGTATTCTAAAAATGTTAACATTTCTACAGGAGTTCTCTGATGGTATGATTTTAAAGTCTCTATCTGCAATAGCGATTCTACTTTTCTAATAAATATTTTCCCATAAAAAATATTAACATTTTTATAACCTATAGGAGATTCCAAGAATATGTAGAAAAAGATGGCGACTACGTGGAGACATTTGAAATTAAATCATTAAGGTACTCTCACGATGATGTTAACATTTTATAAAGCACCCTATATATCATCATCATCATCATCATATCGTGCTGGCAGCACGGATATCCCTGACCCTCTCTCGCCACTCCTCCCTATCGTTCATCGCCCTAGGTAGGTCTTCAGGACAACAACCTGTATCCTCACATAGCTGCTGAATGTACGTTCGTGCTGGTCGTCCTGCTTTTGCGCGGCCGTGTGTGGGGATCCATAAGAGTACATCTCTTATGAGTTCATCTCTGCTTCTCCAGCAATGTCCTGCATGCCTGGTTCGCCTAACTTGAATAGATTTCGTGATAGGGGGCAGGTGGCCGTACAGTTGGTGTCTTGTGGGGTGTTGCTGCCAGGACTTGTTGAGGATTGCACGCAGCATTCTTGTGTAATTGCCATCTAGTTTCTTCTCCAGCCGTTTTGTTAGCGTCCATGTAGTGCATCCATATAGCAGTATCGATGTGACCGCTGCCTGGAAGAAACTGCGTTTCATTTTATCGGTTAAGTCTGATTTCCATATAGTCGATAGCCTATTGATAGCTGTCCATGCTTTCGTTAACCTCGTTTCGATGTCCTTTTCGGTTGATTCGACGCTGCTTCCTAGGTACGTGAATTTGTCTACTAGTTTAAGAGGGGTTCCTTCTAGAGTGGAGATGTCCCCTGGTTGGTTATAGCACATATATTCCGTTTTGTGTGCATTAACATGGAGGCCTATGCTTGCTGCTGCTCGTTCCAGGCTATGCAGAAGTGTTTCGGCTTGGTCAGGTGTATTTGCCAGTATCGCTATGTCATCGGCGTAGTCGGCGTCGGTAATTGTTGTTGCGGGATATCTTCTGCTTCTTTTCTTCGTCAGTTCGAAGCCATTCTCTTTGATTTTGTCAATCGATGTTTTAAGTACGTAGTCTAGACAAATGATAAAGAGATACGGAGCCAGCGTGTCCCCTTGTAGTACTCCTGCTACAATGTCGAAGTATTCTGTGTCTCCATCTGGTGATCGTACTTTTACTTTAGTGTTTCTATAGAGAATCGTTATTGCCGCTACGGTTTCTTTAGGTATGCCGTACGCTAGTAGGATTTGTTCCATCTTTCCTCTGTGAATGGAGTCGAAAGCCTTGGTAAAGTCGACAAATATAAATGTCGCTTGTAGGTTCTTTGCCCGTACACCCTCAAGGATTCTGCGGATGGTTAGTATTTGTGAGGTCGTAGATCTATTTCTTCGGAAGCCATTTTGGTTTTTTCTAAGTATGTTGTCGATTTTGGGTTCTATGCGGTTTCGTAGTAGGGCATTGTAGATTTTGGCAGCTATGGATGTAAGTGTTATGCCTCGGTAGTTTTTGGCTAATCCGAGGTCTCCCTTTTTAGGGAAGGGGAGTATGCATCCCTTCGTCCATCTATCTATCGGATTTTGATTGTATACTGCGTTGCAGTGTCGGAGCAGTATGTCGTCGAATTGTCTGGTCTTCCATACTTCCGGGGGAATTTCGTCCAGTCCTGCAGCTTTCCTATTTTTAATTTTTCTGAGAACCGAGTCGAGTTCTCCTTGTGTGAACGGTCCAAGTTTAATGTCTAATTGTTTGCTAATTATTCTGGTGATTGGTTCATGCGTTATTTTTGGTGGGTTTCCAAGTAAGTTTTCGAAGTGCTGTTTCCACAGTTTTATTCTTTCTTGTTGGTTTGCTGCTTTAAGTTTTGCTTTGGTTGTGTTCTTTCTTCTGCTCACTTCGTTTATTGTTTGCCAGGCAATTCTAGATTGTCTATCTTCTACCGAGTCTCTGATCTTATCTATCTGATTTTGAATGTATTCTGTCTGTTCCTTTATATATATGCCTGCTAATTGATATTGTGCCGTTTTTAGTTTTAAGGCATTTGTGTTTGTTGGGTTTTTTCGATAGTTTTTGGAGGCTGTTTTCACTAGTGCACGTTTTTCTCTCACCGCTAAGGTTTCCCATGGGACTCTATATTTAGTTTTAATTTTTGTTGGAATGTATTTTGCTGCTGCCTCAAGGTGTGCATTGACAAAATTTTCGTATTCGTCGTTTGGTGTACTTTTTTCCGTCTTTTCTTGTAGTGTTTCGAATCTGTTTCTCAATTCTAATACGTATTTATCTCTGACATCTTTGTTGTTTAATAGGGCCCAGTCATAGTGTTTGGTGGTCGCTGTTCGTTTGTCGTTTTTTCGTAGGCTTAACCGTATTTTCGCTGTGACTATTCGGTGATCGGTGGACACACCCTCAAAAGAGGAGTATGCCTCGCAATTCAATGCACTATTCTTCCATATATATATATATATAATGGGTATATATATGTTACCATATATATCATCATCATCATCATGTCGCGCCGCCTGCGCGGATATCCCTGATCGTCTCTCGCCATTTCTCCCTATCATTCATCGCCTCCGGCAGGTCTTCAGGGTTACATCCCGTGTCCTCACACAGCTGCTGTATGTAAGTTCGTGCTGGTCGTCCCACTCTTGCACATCCATGTGTGGGGGTCCACAGGAGTACATCGCTTATGAGCTCGTCCTTGCTTCTCCAGCAGTGTCCTGCGTGTCTGGTTCGTCGAACTTGTATAGTTTTTGCGATGGGGGGCAAGTGTCCGTATAGTTGGAGTCTCGTGGGGTGTTGTCGCCAGGACTTGTTTAATACTGCTCTCAACATTCTTGTATAATTTCCGTCCAGCCTCCTCTCTAGCCGCTTCGTAAGCGTCCATGTGGTGCATCCATATAGCAGTATCGACACAACCGCTGCAGACACTACTGCATAGTCTGGAACGAGCCGCAGCTGGCATTGGCCTCCATGTCAATGCAAACAAAACCGAATATAAGTGTTACAACCAAACGGGCAACATTGCCACACTAGACGGAGCCTCTCTGAAACTAGTCGACAAATTCACCTACCTAGGAAGCAGCGTCTCATCAACCGAGAAAGACATCGACACACGACTGACAAAGGCATGGACAGCTATCGATAGGCTCTCGATCATATGGAAGTCGGACCTAACTGATAAAATGAAACGCAGTTTCTTCCAGGCAACCATATATATATATATATATATATACGTATTTATGATCCGAGGAAAATAGTATGGTTTTAAATTGTTAAGTGGCAATCCTTGGTGAATTGGAATCTTGAGTTGAGTGCTCAATTTTAACGGCTATTAAATATATTATTAATTTTAGAGATTTATTCTAAGCACAAATGTATTATCTCCATCTGACGAGGCTCATCGTACTGAAATAAATTCATAATGAAAACACTGAATTGAATTTTTTTTGTCAAATATATTTTATATAAATGGGGTGGTAATGAAACCAGATCAATAAGTGTGGAATGTGACACTTAGGTAATAGATTAAATTTGTTCTGATTTGCTCCCTTTTTGATATTAGATGTGTATAGTTTCTAAACCATTAACGGATTGCGACGAAAGGTAAATTTTTAAGCAGAGTCTGATAGTCACTTTTATTCTCTTAGAACAATTGCAATGCTAAACCACCCAAGCCAATCCAACTTCTTTGCCATAGCAGTAGGAAAAATGGTCAGTTTTCAACTTTTCCCAAGGGAATTACCGCTATGTGAAATGCGAAAAGCCTCATCCAGGTTTGAACTCAAGTCATCGTGTCCATTTCCCACGACAATAACCATAACACCATGCGCGTCACTAATGGAGGATGTATGTCGTTTATATTCACCTCTGATTGATTGAATTGACAACAAAAGAGATTATGTTAAAAATATGTGTAAAATAAATGCTTTTTCTTCATCAAGCTGCGGAACTGCCTGGCACGTAGGTGTATGTGTGTGTATTTGTGTGTGTGGTTGAGTTTTTGTGTGTGGCTGCTCAAGAAATCTTGCGTAATAGGCTGGTAAGAAAAGTCAGTGTTCTCAATGTTTACGAAGTCATCGCATTTGGCTTGTGTCCTTGGAACTGAAGAGACATAAAATTATCAAAGGTTTCATTACCAAGCAACGTCGCTTCTCACGTTGCAAATTTAATACTTTGCAATGATAAGCGAGTGATAGTGCGGAGAGAAGATCAATTTCCCCTGCCTGAAAGTAAGCAGAACTTTCGACTACTTCCATCACGTAACTGGATAGCTCACACAAGATTTAATGTTAATTTAAGTATACGCATGCGCATGTCTGAATTTCTCTATAAACCAATCAGTAATTTGGAAGAGCCAGACGCACATTCAGTAAGATAGATGTATGCATACATGGATATTTACAGAGATGCGTAGCAAAGAAGGAAAGGAAGGCAGAACGGAAGTAGGAAGGAAAGGAAGTAGGGAGGAACGGATGGGGGGAAAGTGTGTGGTTTAACGTAAAGAAAAGAGGATTCAGCAATCCGAGTTTAAATTCCACTTGAGGCTGATCATGTTTGTGTGGCCGAAAGAACCTTGGGAAAATCAGCTATACACACCCGCAAACTTTGCCCAATTACAAAATATTTTGCTGAAAATATCTTGTCTCTGACATGTCACAATTCTCATTTAAAAAACAAAGGAATTTAAACAACTCCAATACTATGAGCCGGATGTTACACGAGGTCGATATTTAAGTGAAATTTAACTGGATTGTATTCGGAGTTTTCCTTCTCTAAGACTCGTTGCCTTATCTAAATTAAAGAATTTAGTCTGTCGGATTGTTTACCGACAGCTGAAGAAGAAATGGATGGATTCATGCCTTAACGAAGGTCATTGCTGTGAAATGAAACGTAAACAGCTCGATGCAGGCATTGAACTCGGCTCACCGATTCCAATCCCTACGACAGCTACCGTTACTTTTTATAATGGGACACACCCTATAAAACAGTGTAGGGGAATGAATATTTGAGCCAAACCATTTATAGCAAATACTGCCAGAGTTCTCATATCTATTGTTAACTTTTTGCAAAAACTAATATATATATATATATATATATATATATATATATTACAGTGCTGATGGTTGTGACTATCTTACTTGGTAGGTTTGTGGTAGACCAAATGTGGTATACTTTGGAGTGCTCAGTATCTTTGATAGAGCTATTCTATAATATGATAAACAAATGTATATTTGTTTTTATCTATTCTTCTGTCCAGTCAATCCGGAGTCGGGAATAATTTCGTCAGAACAATTAAATTATTTAAACTTTGAATACTTAGATATTCTTAGTAAAGAATGTAACTGACATCTCAGAGCAACAATTTCTTAAAGAAAAACAGATATCTATTAGGATCTGAAGAAATCCTGTTAAATTTAGAGTCATTGATTCACATTAATACCCATAGTAGGATGGAAATAAATTTATGATCCTAAAGTCACCGGATTTTGTTTTTCTTTAGGAAAAGTATTTGTTTTTATCTATATTTAATTGCATGGATGGTTTTCTACGACCACTGGTTTCATACTATTTTTACACGGCAATCATCCGGCAATAAAAGCATATATATATATATATATATATATATATATATATATATATATATATATACTCTAATTTAGTAAATAAACTAATTTGGTTCAATTTGTTACTGAATGATAATTTTATAATCATTCAAAATCCTGATATAACAGAAATAAACATGTAATGCTAATTATAATTTCGCGCTTACTTCAAAATAGAAAAATCAATATAATCATAAAAAATCTGTTACAACGGAAAACCAATGCGTTGATGCATCATTTAGTTTATGTCAAAATGTTCATAGATTAGTTTCATGCGTTTAGTTTGGTTTGTTTTGGTTTTATTGCATATTAACCATTTTAGGTTATTTAATGCGAAATCCATTGTATATATTAAACATATAACATTTAATATGAAATCCTCTGTATATATCAAACATATAACATTAAATGCGAAATCCTTTGTATATATCAAACATATAACATTTAATGCGAAATCCTTTGTATATATCAAACATATAACATTTAATGCGAAATCCTTTGCATATATCAAACATAACATTTAATGCGAAATCCTTTGTATATATCAAACATAACATTTAATGCGAAATCCTTTGTATATATCAAACATATAACATTTAATGCGAAATCCTCTGTATATATCAAACATATAACATTAAATGCGAAATCCTTTGTATATATCAAACATATAACATTTAATGCGAAATCCTTTGCATATATCAAACATAACATTTAATGCGAAATCCTTTGCATATATCAAACATAACATTTAATGCGAAATCCTTTGTATATATCAAACATATAACATTTAATGCGAAATCCTTTGTATATATCAAACATATAACATTAAATGCGAAATCTTTTGTATATATCAAACATAACATTTAATGTTAAATCCTTTGTATATATCAAACATATAACATTTAATGCGAAATCCTTTGTATATATCAAACATATAACATTAAATGCGAAATCTTTTGTATATATCAAACATAACATTTAATGCGAAATCCTTTGTATATATCAAACATAACATTTAATGCGAAACCCTTTGTAAATTACAAATATATAACATTTAATGCGAAATCCTTTGCATATATCAAACATAACATTTAATGCGAAATCCTTTGTATATATCAAACATATAACTTTTAATGCGAATTTCTTTGTATATATCAAACATATAACATTTAATGCGAAATCCTTTGTATATATCAAACATATAACATTTAATGCGAAATCCTTTGTATATATCAAACATATAACATTTAATGCGAAATCCTTTGTATATATCAAACATATAACATTTAATGCGAAATCCTTTGTATATATCAAACATATAACATTTAATGCGAAATCCTTTGTATATATCAAACATACAACATTTAATGCGAAATCCTTTGTATATATCAAACATATAACATTTAATGCGAAATCCTTTGTATATATCAAACATATAACATTTAATGCGAAATCCTTTGTATATATTAAACATATAACATTTAATGCGAAATCCTTTGTATATATCAAACATAACATTTAATGCGAAATCCTTTGTATATATCAAACATATAACATTTAATGCGAAATCCTCTGTATATATCAAACATATAACATTAAATGCGAAATCCTTTGTATATATCAAACATATAACATTTAATGCGAAATCCTTTGCATATATCAAACATAACATTTAATGCGAAATCCTTTGCATATATCAAACATAACATTTAATGCGAAATCCTTTGTATATATCAAACATATAACATTTAATGCGAAATCCTTTGTATATATCAAACATATAACATTAAATGCGAAATCTTTTGTATATATCAAACATAACATTTAATGTTAAATCCTTTGTATATATCAAACATATAACATTTAATGCGAAATCCTTTGTATATATCAAACATATAACATTAAATGCGAAATCTTTTGTATATATCAAACATAACATTTAATGCGAAATCCTTTGTATATATCAAACATAACATTTAATGCGAAACCCTTTGTAAATTACAAATATATAACATTTAATGCGAAATCCTTTGCATATATCAAACATAACATTTAATGCGAAATCCTTTGTATATATCAAACATATAACATTTAATGCGAAATCCTTTGTATATATCAAACATATAACATTTAATGCGAAATCCTTTGTATATATCAAACATATAACATTAAATGCGAAATCTTTTGTATATATCAAACATAACATTTAATGCGAAATCCTTTGTATATATCAAACATATAACTTTTAATGCGAATTTCTTTGTATATATCAAACATATAACATTTAATGCGAAATCCTTTGTATATATCAAACATATAACATTTAATGCGAAATCCTTTGTATATATCAAACATATAACATTTAATGCGAAATCCTTTGTATATATCAAACATATAACATTTAATGCGAAATCCTTTGTATATATCAAACATATAACATTTAATGCGAAATCCTTTGTATATATCAAACATACAACATTTAATGCGAAATCCTTTGTATATATCAAACATATAACATTTAATGCGAAATCCTTTGTATATATCAAACATATAACATTTAATGCGAAATCCTTTATATATATCAAACATATAACATTTAATGCGAAATCCTTTGTATATATTAAACATATAACATTTAATGCGAAATCCTTTGTATAAATTAAGCATAAGATTTGTTTTGTTTTGTTATGTTTGGTTCTAGGGCACATCAATCATTGTAGGTCATTTAATGCCAAATCTTCTTTATCCATATATATTAAATATATAATTTCAAAATAGATTTTGTAGATAATATTTTTAAACGAGCCAGGGCCCATTTTTTTCAGACAGTTAAATGGTTTCACTTATTTTTATCTGATAAGAATACACACTTAAACGTAAAAATAGCTCTATTTCAAACAATTCATTTCAGCATAAGTACACAGGTTTTTATTTACATACCATAAAATGATGAATCAGTTCTATTTCAAACAATTCAGTTTAGCATGTCAACAAAGGTAAATGGTTCCTATCGAGTATTACTTCGTTGATTTCATCCCTCTCTCATCATATAAAAATACTGAACCGGACAATTATTCTAATAAGTAGAGTGTTCCCCAATGGTCCGGGAGAAAGGGGTTCAATCTCAGGCCGAGTCATACCAAAGGTACAAAAAATGATACTTGATGCTGCCTTGCTTAACTCTCATTATTATAAGGTACGGATCATGAGTAAAGTGGATTAATCCAGGGAATGGAGTTGCGTCCTCCCCTACTCTTCAGTGAAAAAGCTACTGAAAAGGGTGCCTTCGAGTCACCCTCGATTACTGTCGCAAACATTATATATATATATATATATATATATATATATAATGCAAATTAGGTCAATTTTAAGCAGAGTTTGGGAAGTTTTAATTAAGGATATACCTTTCGAAATCAATGTTAAAGAGCACAGTTTGCCTGATAATAAAGCCATAATTAGAGGGAGAAATAGGTGGATGAATACTTTTGCCAAGTTTGTTATTATTATGTTATAGGCAAACACTCTGACATTTAGAATTTGAATTTGTGTCCTCGCTGTTTCAATTTTTTTATACGACAACCGTTAGACAACGAGCGCCTCCAACAAATGCATATGGACTGTTTCGTTGTATCACAACTCATCAGTGAGGTTAAACATGCGAGATGCTTGAAGCTGGGATTGAAACCTGGCTGACTTTACGCCAGCCGAATATTCTACCGTAGATCCACGAGCAAATTCAAAATATTTATACTAATATAAGATTCTCGCCTACTGATTATATGGTTTGGAATACGCATAGACATTACGATCATTAATAGAAAACTTGAGAACAAATTCAGTGTTGCAGGCATGTTTGACCGTGTGTATTCTTAAACAGTTGAAAAACACTTTCCAATATTTACCTTATTTACCACCATATAAACAGCTAAAGATCATTATAACTTCTATTGCTCTTGGCTGGTTTGATTAATATACAAATACAATCGAGACTGGAGATTAAGAATTTCAGATTTTAGACGTTAAAACCTTAAATATAAATGAACAACTTATATTGACGATTTGGAGACATCTGTACAGCTGTCTAGACTCCTATACATCGTCCACATGAGCTGAGTAATTATTTTAAAAGATTTAATACTTCTTTCGATAAATTTTGACCAAAGAGTTTCGAAGGAACCATTTTCCATACCTAGCAAACCATGCCTCTTTTACTTGTTTCTTTCCTCAACTCGCCGTAAATCTCAGCGTTTAAGTCAACTTTTTAAGCTCGAAAAATCTCTACAAAACTTGGGATCGACTATTAGAAGAGAGCTAAGATCCAAACCTTTACCACAGAGGTAGCGGATCGGATTTGTTCCAGCTGTATAAGTCGATCCTTGATTTGTAGATGTTTTCCAGGCTTGGAAGGTCGACGTATACGACGTAATACAAGGTCAGATTTATTTCGAAGTTAACACTTTGGTGCAACATAACAACGGTGCAACTTCACGCCACTTCAATATTCCTCTTTCATGGAGTAATGCTCATAAAGGCTATCGAATGTAATGTTCATAAGGATTTAAACACTGACAAAATCTGTTTTTCTTTGCTTTTTTCTTCTGTTGTGGTCTTTTTGAAAGTCTAAGTATATACTGTTTCAGACTCGAAACTTTCGATAGTACACCATGCAGAAAAGTAATGTTTTATTCCTTGTTTATCTCAGTCTAGGTTATAAGTACTTCGTCTCAGAAATTTTAGAACAACCTTTTTACACCTTATTGAGAGGGGAGAAGCCATGGTGTGGTGTTTAACGTGTTTGACTACATCATTTTAGTAAGCGAGTTCGAACTCCAGTCACGTTATTAGGTTGATTTTCAGATTGATATCCTTGAAAATGTTATGAACCCTCTTATAGCTTCCAGCGATGGGTTAAGTTATACTACAACTGTTCATCTGCAAGGATGGCGTTGGTATTTGGTTTCTATTATTAATGGCATCTCAACCTTCGTAGGCTATTTAATACCAAAGCTATTCTCCTAGAAGAACATTAGTGGTACTATTTAACCCATAGATGGGAGGATACGGGGGTTCATACCTTTCCCAAGGCTATTTGCTCGAAAGTGAACGTAATAGCGCGACTGGAGTACGAACTCGCTTACTGCGATTCCGCAGTCCATCGCTCTAACCATTACACCACGAGGACACCCACGGTATTTGGTAACCTACGAATCTCGATAGATGATTAAAATAAGACACCAAACCAAACCAAACACTCTACTGACTTGAAATTATTTTTTAATGAATTCCCTCTGTATGCTGCCCTTTAATCTACTGACAATCTAAAATATTTCTTGACTTACAATAGATATGAGTGACAGGCAAAACGTTAGCTCATATACTCAGTCAGAAGTTGTATCACTCTGTTGTTTTACTTCGATGGTAATAGATAAGTATAAAGATTTGACGAACGTCTATAGATGTTCTACCAACGCGCTGTAAAGTTGCCATTGTTGACTTACATTGATTCATTCAAGGTTGAATATCACGACGGAAGCTTTTAATTCTAATAAGAATATTTTAGAAAATAGTATTATATCAAATACTAGCCTTCCAGCTGCGTATATTTTTCTTGCATCACATAATATATTAGCGAGACCCAGTACAGGGCTTACCTGGAGTTTGCACCTAAAAAGTAATAGTAAATTGATCACGTGGTCAAAGGGGGGTCTTACCCCAAGCAACTACCTACTAAATTGGTAAGTCTATCGCTAAAAGAAAATTCCTTGAGGATCAAGATTTTTGTGACAGACATACATAATAAATCCTGGTCAGCGAGATTATATATTGATTCCTATTGATATATTTTTCTGTAAGCTGGCACTTGCGGAGGAAACTATTGACCAGCCACAGCTGATGCATAACTGAAAGATATTGATTTATTGATTTTACGGCATATCAACCCATTTGGGGTTATTTTATGCTCAGAGTAATGGTATAAATTGTATTTTTTTGCATTATTTTTTTAGTTGTTTCTTGAAAGTTTTTATTTGCGCACGGTTATATGATATCAAGAATTATTACCTAATAAAACATTTTCTAAACAAATCTATTTGACCCATAGATGGGATCCTAAAAGGTACTCACACTCAGGGTGAAAGTGGACTTGGAAGTTATAGCAAGGAAGAGGTACTACGCACTTCATAGATCTTCAAAAGCATAAATGCACTATCAGATGAAGTTTGCTGTCATACACAGAACACTCCCTTTTGGGAGGTTGTACTTTGCCCCTCTCCAGAAAATATATTCTGCGTATTCTAAGCCCCCCCCCCCGTGACGGTGAGTCTTCAAGAGTCTGTGTTTCTTTGTTTGATGGCACAGCAACATTCGAGGGATACTTAATGCCAAATTCATTCTTGTAGAACAACATTGATACAATCTAATTCATAGCTGGGTGGGGGATGATGGTGTTCATACATTTCCCGAGAATATTGACCAGAAAGTTATCCTGATAGCGCGACTGGGATTCGATCTCGCTTCCTCTAATGCTGATGCCCGACACTTTATGCATTACTCCACGAGATTCCTCCCTGGAAGAGATGAATAAAGGCACTTGAAATCAGTAGTACGTTAAGTGTTCGTCATGCAGACCGTGCGGGGTGAAGAATTACCCTGAATTAACTTTTAAAGTAAGTTGAACAGAAACTGGTGATTGCAGTGGTAAAAAAAAACAAAGCATAAATAGGCATGAAACAAATAAAAGATTGCCAGTTTCTGACAAAGAAATTACACTCTTTTCAAGCGATCAGTTTAATTTTTGGGAAAACGCAAAAAATAAAATTGATCATCTGAAACTTTGTATCAGAAACTGGTATTCTTTGATTTAGTTGCTGCTTAAAGCGTTCCCGATTAATCGTGGCGTAATAGCTAAAGTATTGAATTACATCAGCGTAGTTAACGGTATAACGTTGTCTTTCCAAATAATACCAATGGGAAAAGTATCAACCCTATTATCCTGCCAGTTATAGGTTAAATAGTACAACTACTGGTATTCTACTAGGATTGTTTTGGCATTAAATCACCCATGAATTTTGATATGACATTTAATAAAAAAGCAGAAAATTCTATTGTGCTTATCCATATTTACCGACTCCTCTGCTCGGTCAGGATATGACACAAGGTCAATTTTTAAGCGGAGTTTAACAGGTTTGAATTCAGAGTTTTCCTTCTCCTAGACTAGTTACCTCACCAAGGCTGAAGAACCTAGTCTGCTCTACTATTTACCCTGAGCTGGAGGGAGAATAATTGGATTCATACCTTTCCCAAGGGTGTTAGTGCAATGTGAAATACAAGTCAGTCTCGTCCTGGATTTGAACTCGTATCGCCGTGTCCATTTCCTACGACGATAACCATTACAACACGGGCACCTCCATTGGTGCTTATCTATCATAACTCATTTTGACTTAATTTTTCTCAATAATTTCGCAATTTTTGTCAAAGATCACTAACAATTACTGGTTTCGGAAAAGTTTGATGCATTGCTGATATCACTATGTAGAACGATTTTTACCATCTCTTGTTCCTGTACAGAAGGCATTATTTTCCAACGGCTTATACTTAACGTAATTAGAAAATAAATGTTTTTCTTAACCTTTATTTTATAAACCAAGTCATGATATTTTCAAATTTACCCATTTTCCAGAACATGACGCGAAGATTCGATTATGGGTTGCTGAGGTTTTTCTAGAACTTACTAAAAAGTTTAAGTAGCTTACGTACGGCATTAAACAGCGTCCCTTGGTGACGAAACTCTTGATCTGGAGTCCAAGGGGAGTTTGGAGCGTCTCTTCATTGCCATTATTGGCAGGTTCCTTTCACCTTGTAAGGGTTAAGAAAAAACATTTATCTTCTAATTACGTTAAGTATAAGCCATTGGAAAATAATGCTTTCTGTACAGGAACAAGAGAGGGTAAATCTTTCACATAGTGATATCATCTATGGGTCAAATAGATTTGTTTAAATGATTAGTTTTGCTTAGTTTGATTTTGTTTTATGGCGAATCAACAATTGTTGTTTATTTAATGCCAAATCTATCCTTATACATATAAAGAGTTCTATTTCAAACAGATGATTTTAGCATAAGTATGCAGTTTCAATGTCAAACACAGTTCAATTTCAATCAAATCAATTTATAATAAGCTCACTGTTTAGTTCTATTTGAGCCTTAGATTGGACGCTAGTAGATACTACCATTCTGAGCCATTGTGGACCTGGGAGCGATGGCTATAAAGGGGTACTCAGCATTCTCGAAAGCTCAGCATTACTGTAGACTCACCATCATATTGTTTAGTATCATAAAACGGACACTAGACTGGGGAGTCTTACCCTTTTGCAGAGATGCTGTCGGTGCAATCTACTGCCCCAGCCGACTGGTCCATTAAAAATTATGCATATTAGATAAGAATACTTGATATCATGTAACTGTGTACTAAATATTTGTATTAGTAATAGTTATTTGAAGCTATGTTGCCCAGTCGGCTGGGGCTGTAGAATACACTGACTGCACCTCTGCAGAGGGGTAAGACCCCCCAGTCTGATGGTGAGGTTCCAGTAATGCTTGGGCTTTGGGGAATGGGGAGCACCGCTTCATGGCTCCCAGGTCCACTTTGGCCCGGCGTGGTAGCACCTGACAAGTCCCTTTCTATAGGCTAATTAGAACTCAGTGCATACTTATGCTAAACTGAATTGTTTGACTAAACTGATTAGCTTAAAATAGAAATGTTTTGACAAATCGTACCTACATTTAAACTGTGTGATTATGCTAAACTGAATTATTTGAAAAAGAACTGTTTTTGACATTGAAACTCTACTTACACTAAACTGATTTGTTTAATATAGAACTGTTTTGATAGCTAACTGTGTGTAAGCAAAATTTGTACTTATACTAAACTGAATTAGCTGAATTATAACTGCTTGACTAAACTGAATAGCTTGAAATGGAAATGTTTTTCACAATTAAACTGTACTTACATTTAAACTTCGTGCCTATGCTAAACTGAATTGTTTGAAATGGAACTGATTTTGACATTGAAACTACTTACACTAAACTGAATGGTTATTTATAGAACTGTTTCGACATTTAACTGCGTGTAAACAAAATCTGTACTTATACTAAACTGATTTAGCTGAATTAGAACTGTTTGAATAAACTGAATAACTTGAAATAGAAATATTTTTGACAATTGAACTATGTACTCATGCTAAACTGAATTGTTTGAAATAGAACTGATTATTTGCAAAAAATTGATTCGGTGTTAAATAACCTACATAGGTTGATATGCCATAAAATCAAACCAACCAACCAACTTGAAGCAATCAATTTTGTAGTAAGGATTATTAATATAACTTACTTGAAAGCATACAACTGTTTGAAAATAAATTGTTATTTTTACATATAAATATATCCTTGAAACTATAAAAGAGTGTGTAAATTATTTAGCTTAAGATAAAAATATTGGAAACCATGCTACTGTGCGTAAATTATTTGTATTAGATTGGAATACTTGATATCATACATCTTTATACAAATAAATAATTTAAAATTTGTTTCAATAAAAATGCAAGAGAACTCTGAGAAATAGTTATTACAATCAATCTTACACAAATGAATCAAAATTCGCCATTGGATAATACACAAGGAGTTGTTGTGTCGTTAAATTAATATAGAAAATCAAACTAAACAATTTTGCATTTTTGGGATAACGTTTTTATTAGTACATGGCGATTCATATTTTTTATGTAAGTAAAATAGAAGAATTTTCCTGTTTTACATGGAAATTGGTTACTTTCTAAATTGTATCATCCAGAGCATAAAAGTTAAGTTTCAACAGAAGACGAGTTATTTTTATTCAACATAGGCAATAACGAAATAACTCATACAATCCAGAAACAAGGTAAATATTACTAAGTTTTATCAAGGACACACAGCCAAAGTTTGAAGGAAAATGCCATTTTTCAATGGTCTTACAATCTAAGAAATTTCGAAATAACGCCCACTCTCGGGGAACAAAATTATTGTTGCATTGTGTTATTCAGGGCATAAAATCAAAGTTTTAAGGGGTAATGGCAATTCTTTATACTTTTAAAACATAGGTAATTTTGAAATAACACACAAAGTTCAGGGGCAAACTTTATATTTTATCGTGCATTGTGACCACACAGTCATAATCAATAAATTCTCTTGTGTTCTTGTAATAATAGCAGCATCAGCAAATCATAGAGGTAATTCAATTGTCGACTGAATAGGGAATATGAATGATTTTTTAAAAACTTAAAGACAATAGATCACGATCGATATTTCAAAAAGAGAGTTTGAAAGAAAGTGTTTTTTTTTTCTATAGAACCTTGAGAAAAGAGTCATAGATGAAAAGGAAATTGCTTTATACTTTATACCATTAAATCGAAATATTTGTCTTAGCATGACAAAAGTCGATATAGATGAAAACTTAGAAAAAAAATAAAACGTACTGGAATCGCCGAGAAGAAGAAGAAGAAGAAGAAGAAGAAGAAGAAGAAGAAGAAGAAGAAGAAGAAGAAGAAGAAGAAGAAATCATTGCAAATGAAAGTATTATAAAGCTCGCGATGTTATTAAATTCACAAAGAAATTTGTTGTGATGAAATATGTTTTGAGTCTGGCTGTTTTGCAGCATTTTAACAAAACACAATTTTCACCATGTCGTCAAGACTTAAAATACGCTCACTGTTTCTCCTCAAATAGGTAAAGATTCCCTTCTCTCTAAAAAAAAAAACGTTGTTACCTGAATATGGTGAAGCTATAGTTAAAAAGAATCTTTTCATTGTCGTTACTCCCTGGTCCACTCTGATCAAGAATGGTTGCGCGTGTTAGGCTCAGATCTGTTGGTAACAATTACATTGGTTGATACATTACTCGTGTTCGATATGACTGTGTGCTAAAAAATCTTTAGAAAAAATATCCAAGAAATGTAAATATGAACATAAGATAAATGCGATTCCCATACAACAAGAGATAAAATAACCCTTGACAGTTTGACATGCTGTTAAAATCAATCACTTATTCAATCAAAAGAAAAATTCCAAGACCACAATATTGATTTACAATATATATGTGTTGCAAAATCAGATCAGAGGTTTTACCTTTGAAAAACTTTATTCGTGTTTTATATGCAGATTTCTCCCCCTCAACTTTGATGTGGTCACATTGTGAAGCATCACATTATTCGCAGCACTTCTGTCCGGCTTAAAATGCTCTCTGAAAACCGCACTATTTAAGCTTGTCCTTCATCACACGTGGTTTGCATGGACCTCCTCCACGGTATTTAAACGCTCAAACATTATTTTTAGAATAAGGATGAATGTCCAAGGAGCATGATCCCACCCAAAAGTTGAGTGTAAAAATTGAATAAAGGGAATTTTCTATAGTTAAACTTTAGGCACCATTATTGATTGATTACCGATTGAATAGAACTATTTTACCAATAATATTGAGTTGGGGCCTCGAAGAAAGTTGGCAGGAATGAAGACGATATGATGATTTGGTTCGGTTTTACGGCATATCACCGATCCATTGGCCTAATGAGCAGATTGTTCGCCAGTGGTCCGGGAAACTAGGGTTCAATCCCAGGTCGAGTCATACCAAAGACTCAAAAGATAGTTCTTGATGTCGCCTTGCTTAACACTCTTCATGATAAGGTAAGGATCCTGGGTAAAGTGTAGTAATCCAGGGAATAAAGTAGCGCCCTCCCTTACGCCTCCGTGTTGTACCTATTGAAAAGGGGTGTCCTCGTGGTGTAATGGTTAAAGCGATGAACTGCGGAATCGTAGTACGCGAGTTCGTACTCCAGTCGCGCTATTACGTTCACTTTCGGGCAAATACCCTTGGGAAAGGTATGAACCCCCTTATTCTCCCTCCAGCTATGGGTAAATAGTAGGACGGACTAGGTTCTTCAGCCTTGTTGAGGCAACTAGTCTAGGAGAAGGAAAACTCTAAATTCAAACCTGTTAAACTCCGCTTAAAAAATTGACCTTGTGTCATATCCTGCCCGAGCGGAGGGGTTGGTAAAAAAAAAAAAAAAGGGGTGTCCTCGTGGTGTAATGGTTAAAGCGATGAACTGCGTAATCGTAGTACGCGAGTTCGTACTCCAGTCGTGCTATTATGTTCACTTTCGGGCAAATACCCTTGGGAAAGGTATGAACCCCCTTATTCTCCCTCCAGCTATGGGTAAATAGTAGGACGGACTAGGTTCTTCAGCCTTGTTGAGGCAACTAGTCTAGGAGAAGGAAAACTCTGAATTCAAACCTGTTAAACTCCGCTTAAAAATTGACCTTGTGTCATATCCTGCCCGAGCGGAGGGGTTGGTAAATAGTACCTATTGAAAAGGGAGCTTTCGTGTCACCCTCGACTATGGTCGTCAACTTTACTAATGGCATATCAACCCTTGTAGTTATTTAAGGTTAAATCCGCTTTATACATATATATATATATATATATATATACTCTCTATATATGATTTCGTTTACTTCACTTTTATTGTATATCAACGATTGTAGGTTGTTTAATGCCAAATCCTCTTTATATATATATATATATACATATGGATCGGGTCGTTTTTATGGCATATTAACCATTGTTGGTCATTTAAAGTCAAATCCTGTTTAAAGATACATATTGAATATGTGTAATTAGTTAACATATTTTTGATAACATTCTTAAACGAGCCTGAGCTCTTTTTTGCCCTGTTAAATGGTTTCAATTATTGCAATGTAACAGATAATTTATCATTAGTCCTTTGCAGTTTGTTCTATTTGACCCATAGATAGGACTCTGTCAGATGCTATCTCTCCGGATAAGAGTGAACCTTGGAGTTATGGCAATTAAGGAGTACTCTACATTCCCCAAAGTCCCAAGGTTAGAGCCTTGCTATAAGATGGTTTAATGCCATATATAGGACACTCGCTGCTGGGGTCTTACTCTTGTCAAGAGATGCAGTCTTTTTATTTTACAGCCCTAGCCGACTAAGCTTACGAGATGAAATGATGACAAATTCATATCAGGAAAGAAGAAAAACATTCAGACACGTAGTTATCAAAAAACTACCACTGTCTTTCTTATCGGTACTCCGACATCCCAATGGATCGGTCTCAAAAGCAAGGATTCGTGAAGTGGTGGTTTTCTCAAGTCAATAAAAGAAGATTCTAGTGTTTGATAAGTCGTAGCCTGCTCCTAATAGATGGGTGGTTTCAACAACACCAACATTTTAGTCGTTCTTTGCTCTCTGGCATTTTTATTTGACTGACTGACACTTTTCATAAATTGACACGTGGATCGTTTCTTGCCACCACGACGACAATTCCCTTTATTAACTCCTAGCTGTCGGTCTCAAAGTCGGGAACCAGGTTCACTGGAGGTCGGAGGGTGTCACTACACAGCCGAACGCCAGGTTCACTGGTGGTTGGAGCAGCCTCTTCATTATAAAAATTCTGTTAAAGTGACTAATGATTATTGTTGCGACGATCTTAATAGATTTATCAATTCATTTTTTGACAGTCAAAATTTTTCCTAAAATTTCTATAATAGCAATGAAAAGCCGTTCAGATGGAAGTAAAAGAGTACGTTCCTTACTGATCGCATGTGACAGTGTTCCTTTAGATCTCACTTCTAGTAAGTTTAGACGCCAAACAGACGTAATTATTGCAAAGAGATTAGTGTCGTGTTTTTTTCTATGCTAGATAAACTTCTTCTTAACGGAAATTTCTACCAATTTGACGTAGCATTCTGTGTAAAATACATCTTCCAATTAATATAAAATGCGTTACCAGTATCGGCGGTTTTAGTATGAAGTTTAGCGCTCAAGAAGCATTCATATAGTGACTTCGTATACAAATACTGAAAACTGGATATTGACATTTACCAACAATTTTTGAGCTTACAAAGTTTATTGGAGTAGTCTGCGAGACATAATGTTTAATGTGCTCGACTTCTATTTCGTAGTAAACGAGTTCAAAGCACAGTCACGTTATTACATTTTCCTTCGGAAAAATACGCTTGGGAAATGTGTGACCCCATATTCCTCACAGCCATGGTTTTTAGGAGTGTCACTACTATTCTTCTACAAGGATTGTTTTGTTATTAAATAAGCCATGAAGATTGATATGTCATTAAACAAAGGAACCAAACAGAACGGGGTGTCCTCCTGGCGTAATGGTTAAAGCGATAAACTGCGGAATCGTCGTAAGCGAGTTGGTATTCCAGCCGCTCTATTACGTTCACTTTCTGGCAAATACCCTTGGGAAAGGTATGAATCCCCTTATCCTCCCAGCTATGGGTTAAATAGTACTACTACTGTTCTTCTCGTAGAATGACTTTGGCATTAAATAACCTACAAAGGTTGATATGCCATTAAACAAAAAAAAACAAAAAACAAACAGAACAAAACCAACTATTCTCTCAATATGTCCGTTTAATATTTGTTATTATGTTTACTCTGAGTAGTGTTGTGGGTTAGAGGATAAAAAAGATTAAGTTGCAAATAATCCGGATGATAAATTAAGTAAAGTTGGCGACCGTAGTCAAGGGTGACTCAAAGGCTCCGTTTTCGATAGCTACTACATAAAGGTGCAGATGAGGGCGCTGTTAATTTCCCTTTACCCTCGATAACTACCTTATAATGCTGAGTGTTAAGCAAGGAAGCATCAAGTACAATTTTTTGAGTGTTTGGTATGACTCTACCTGGGATTGAACTCCTGTCTCCCGAGCTATTTGCAAATACTCTAATTTACTTTGGCTTGAATGCTTCTTTAAAAATACGGAAGAGTGTAGTACAGTCTTGTAAACTTTTCAGTAATTAAATGGCCATGAAGGTAATTAAGAAAATAAAACTCTTTAATCATGCTAAGTTAAGAAACGTTATCCCTCATGAATGGCTCAAATAACAGATACTTTGAGGATATGGAAGAGGAGCTCGTAAATTCCGAAATGCATATGCAACCCTCAGGGGTAAAAAGAGATCTAAAGAAAGATAAGGATGCACGTATTATATAACAAGTATAAAAAATTTAAACTAAAAAAGGCTGAGACACTAATAGAAATAAACATTTTTGAGGCAGTTAAAAAAAACGCATGAGGAACAGTTGGGAAAAAAGAAGTTGTAGTAATAAAAAAATAGAAGAATTAGTGTCATTTTAAAAAAATAGAATAATCGTTAGAAGTAGTCGTAGTATAAGAATGAGTAATTTGATTTGATGTGGTAGATTTATTTTTTTGGGTTTGGTTTTATGGCATATCAACCATTGTATGTTATTTAATACCAAATCCATTTTATACATAGAAACAGCCATATTTCTAACAATTCAGTTTAGTATATATAGTTTTTGGTTGCACTCAGTTAAATGTCAAAACAGTTCTATGTCAAACGATTCAGTTTAGCATACAAAAACAGATCCATTATAAACGGTTCTGTTTAGCATAAATATAGAGCCTAAATGTCAAAACAGTTTCAACAAACAATTTAACAAACAATTCAGTTTAGCATAAGTATACAGTTTAGTTCTATTTGATCCATTGAGGGGACTCTATCAAGTGCTATCACTCCGGGTCAGAGTTGACCGAGGAGTGATGGCAATAAAGAGGTACCCCGCAGTCACCAAATCTCCAGCGTTTCTAGAGCCTCACCATCAGATTGTTTAGCATCATATCCTGGACACTCATTGGTGGAGTCTTACCCCTCTACAGAGGTGCAGTGGCTGTATTCTACAACCCCAGCCGACTAGGCAAAGCTGAAGTAGAAGCAGTTGAAAAAAATATGATACGTGGGCAATTTTTAAAGTTGATTTAAATTTAGAAATTTCCTTCTAGAACAGTTGCAGTTCTAAGACTAAAGAGTAGAGTCTGCCCTATTGTATACTAATTGCCGGAAGGCAGGGAGAGAAGAATTCATGACTTCATCAGAGGAAGTTTTTAAGGGAGACACAAACAGCTTCCTTCAGAATTTGATCTCTGATCGACGAGACCATTTTTGCAATGTTTACCATAACGTTACTAATCTTTATTATGTCACATTATGTTACCTACAGCGATCAATAGCAGCTGTATTGTTTTGTTTTATTTGAGTTGGCTTAGGTTGGATTGGATTTATGGCTTCACAACGTTTATGAATAATTTGATGTCAAGCCTATCTTTGCCGAAGAGCAGTAGATTCACTATTTGAACTATAGCAAGGGAGATACGGGGGCCCATACCTTCCCCAAGGCTATTAGCCTTAAAGTGAGCATAATAGCGCAAATCGAGTTCGAACTCACTTACTACAATGTCACAGTCCAGTATGTAAGCCTCGAGGCCACGGATACCCCTCCGTCATTTTTATTATCATTTGACTCATTTGTTTATTTGTTGCTTGTTATATCCAAACAGTTGTCTATCTTCTAGTTGTAGAAAGTGATATTATGTATTAGCATTTAGAAGAATAAGAAAACAAACGAAGCGATGAAAAAAAGAAAGAAGATTACGGAGTGAAGAACAGATGAAGAAGTAGAAATTATAAAGAAAAGATAAAGAATCATTTATGAATAAAAAATGATGTAAAAGAAGAAGTAAAGAATTGATGAAGAATTGATGCAGAAAAGTAAATGAAGAAGAAGAAGAAGAAGAAGAAGAAGAAGAAGAAGAAGAAGAAGAAGAAGAAGAAGAAGAAGATACTTTTAAGATATTTGTAATTCAGCTTAAATATATAAAAAAAAATTATACTTTCATTTGTCTTTTTCTTTTCTCCGTCAATTTGCTCTGATAGACCTTGCATTGATTAAAAAAAAATTATCTTATTCAAATCAATATTGGACGTCTGACTACAATTTCTGATCGCCCGACGACTGCAAACACTTACCATGTAATCTGATACTGTTTGCTGGCTCATAAAGTAGTCTGGAGAAATAGAACAAATCTTCATCAGACTTACAGTTGAAAGGCAGATGAAATTTTTGTAAAGTCAAATGCCAGCAAGAACACAAATGCCATGAATGACATCTGTTTTATCATATATTTGTCTGGACATTCTCTACAACTGATTCTGTGCCAGTTGATCCAAATTCACTCTTGTGACTGGGAAAAAAAGTGCAAGATGAACAGAAATCAGTAATTCGAACTTAGGTTGTTAATAGAGACAATACATATATGATTGGTTGATTGATTTTATGCCTAGAGGTTAAGTAATCACATTCCAATTAAAATTTTGTGCAATTGTTTCTTAAGATTATTTTGGCAAACAGTCCTATCGAATACGAATAATTTTTATACACGTCTATTTATGCGAACCTTAATAGTACTATTACTCTGGGTCAGATTAGGTATGGGAGTAATTGCTATGAAGGAGTATCCAACGGATGTCCAGAACTGGAGTCTCATTATTAGGTGAACTTTAGTGTCATAGTCTAGACACCTGTTTTTGGAGAGATCTTATTCTTCTGCCAGGTGTACCTTCAGTTTTATGGACAAGGCGAAGAATTGGGATAAGTTATATTAATAAAATCCTAGCTAAAACTTAAGTCAGGTAAACTGCGAAATAACTTCATAAAAACAAAATGATTTGCCGGGCGTAGCGAGTGGTTATGCTAAGTCCTGTGGTCTGTGCGCCTCACGAAGGACTCCCTACTATCACACACGTTGTTGAAATTGTAATACTTTAAATGAAAAAAAAAACAAACAAAAAAAAACAAAAAAAAAAAAAATCTAAACAGAATTGCAAGATATCTTAATAACCAGAGCTTTTGATCGTTTCAAACATTAATAACTGCCTTTTGCTTTTAAAAGATGTTTGTAATATTACAGATTCGTAACATATATTGCATTATACATATTACCTATTATAGCACTTTCCTTTTATCGTTTACTTTTTATCTGGTATCTGGTGCCTTTTACATGGTATATTTTATATTTCACACATCGCCTTTTACGACTTACCTTTTTCTTTTTTTTTATATTTATCAACTCACTGTTGACAACTGAGTCATTAAGAAGCAAAAGTTTAAAAAATTCCCTAGAGGGAATAATCTGCTTTACAAATAGATAAAGAATTTGACAATTACTTTTAATTCCTAAAGGAGAGATTTAAAAAGAGGCGCAAGACAAAGCCAATGATTTATTGCTAAACATATACACAAAGATATTGAGCTATTTCTTCAAATTCATATGACGGGAACATTGTGTAATAAAGTTATACGATGGCACACGAGAGATAACTTAATGATCAGTCCATAGTTCTAACCTGTGGACTATACTTGTGAATGTAAGCGGATCTTCTATAGATAATTTGTTTTGTCTGGTGACATATGTTGTATGGTCAGCTGAATAAAAAATCCTCTTTGTATTCCCAAGAGTGAGACTCCAGCGGATTAAGGTCAAAGATCGAAGCGCTTTTTAATAATCTTCTTATGTAGTTAAGTCTTCGCAGAAGAATTTTAAGTTTCAGAATGACGGGTAGGGATGTCAAGTTCTTTCGGAAAAATAGAAGCAAAAAGTTAAAAAGAAAACTTACGTTTTATGGGGATAATAACAAAGCCACCTATTTAAAATATAGCCCCGGAGATTATATATTGATGAAAACAAGATTTTTAGATACTGGGTGTTTTCTGTGAATTTTACGTGATTATATCTTTTGAGATTTTATAAGGATAATATCGTAGGAACGATTGTATACATTCAGAATTTTCTAAAACCGAAATAAACTCACCCAGAAGTGACATAGTAACGTGCAACTTTCCTAATTATCCTGGCAAAGACTTTTAGTTACTTAAATTGACCATGAAAGAATTATTCCAAGAAGAAGAAGAAGAAGAAGAAGAAGAGGAAAAGCATTCACGAAGAGAAAAGAGGAAAGAAGAAACAGCTGCGATGAAGGATAAAAATAGGAGAGATGAAAAAGAAGCAGAATAAGTGATGAAGAAAAAAGAGCCCTTGTTTCAGCTATACACACAAGATTATCACTGAACTTTAGTCAATATTTGAGGACTTATATGATAATGAATATCATCGATTGGTTAACGTTTTAAACATCCTGATTGGTTTTGGGGATGTTTTAAGTGTAGCCCAAACAACTGGAATTCTTAAGACTTGATCATTTCAGTAAATGGAAAACGTGAGGGCAGAAAGCTGTAGCTATAGAAGTTAAAAAAATGTTTCAAAAGCTAATATACGACAAACGTGTGAAAGTGTCTTTTAAGTAAGGATAGACAATCTAATAGCTATAAGTAAAGTAACAATTCAAATATGCAACTTTAGACAGACGGAATATTTAACTTTGTGAATAACTACTCTCCGATTTTCCTCGAAATTTGGTCTGCGTCGTATCAGTTGTGAAAATGGGAGTGAAAGTGTAAATTAAAAAAAATAAAACTATATCTAAGCACGCATTCTCTTAGAGTACGGTTTATCAAGCAAAATCGGTAACTGAAGTATTTATTTGCACATCATCTCTCCATGTGACGACTATAATCTACTGTTCTCTCGCAAATTTGCTCACATTCATTTGAATACTACAGTTGTATTGGTAACTTGACCAGTAATTATTTTATGTTTTTGTAATTCCATAATATTTGTCTATATCTAAAAGTCACTCCATCTATATTCCAGTTACAAGCTACCACACACTGACCAAGTTTTAAACGGTTAAATACAGAAATAGTTTAAATAGTTTGTTAAATCCTTGATAACAGATTTTATATATAATTTCGTCGAATTTATATATATATATATATATATATATATATATATATATATATATATATATATACTGGAATGTGCAAAGCATATTAAAAACCGTTTTTTCTTGAATCAGACTGTGCTTAAAACTCGCCAATAAAGAAGGATAAATCCAAAACGAAAAATATTAGAGGGGTAGTTATTTCAGAGATGCTGCATATGTTTAACTGTGTATATGAAGTAGTATATGCAGTATTTGGTCATAAATAATACTTAATATCTGCTTTGATTATATACTATTCCACGCGAAAGGATAGAAGCCCGTATTTTTGGTTTAGAAAAAAATGTATTTCGTACATTATAATTATACATGGACGACACTATATATATATAATATATATATATATATATATATATATATATATATATATGTGTGTGTGTGTGTGTGTGTGTGTGTGTGTGTGTGTTGAGTGGTCCGTAGAATTCTTGTCAAGTTCTCATCGAGCTTTTTCTCCATGCATTTCGACAGCATTTGGCCTATGTATCCTTACAGCGCCACGCCTTTGTAGAAATCCTGTTGTCTGTTTTAAGAAAATTTTTCTAGAAGTAACACCATACAAAAAAAAGCAACGGTAACACCATGTGCGTCACATCGCCTTTCTTATCCATGTCAGACGAACAAGACTTGATGCTCACTGATACAGAAATAAAGACGAACTCTCAAGTGATGTCCTCTTTTGGAATCCTACTCATACATATGCCAGTGTTGGCAGTCGAGAAAGGACTAATATCAGTTTTGTGTGGACTGGATGCAATATAAAGGATTTTCCAGATGCGATGGATGATAATAGCCGATAGCGAGCGAGCGAGCAAGTGAAACAGACAGACAGACAGACAGACAGAGACAGACAGACAGAGAGAGTTAAGAACTCCGTGCTATCTGCATGATTATATATATATATAAATATATATACATTATTCTCTGCTTTTAATATAACCAAACCGTCAAATTTCATCCGATATTGTTTATAAATTAAAGAAATATTCGACATGGTAATCTCATTTGATATTTATACACCTTGTTTCTCAAAAATGCCATCCATTCTTCTGTAGAAAAAACAGATTGAACTGAAATCTATACTGGTTATTTTACACATTATTCCTGACGGATAATTTATGGCGCCATTTTATTGACAGTATCTTTGTATCACACTTTATATTAATCTTTATATCAAATTTATTTCTTTTGATGAAAAGAATGTTTCGACAAGCAAAGCGTATTATCAAACTATTAAAGCGCTGTTTCCTATCTAGTTATTAGAAAATAAAATGTGTATTGTCAGTTATAAACGCTTAAGATAATGAGATAAAATCAACTACTTTCATGGAGAGAAATGTTATGGAAATTAGCTTTCTTTTCAGTCATTGTCAAAACTGGAACATCACCTTCCTATTATTCTATTTTCTTCCATCTCTCTCTCTCTCTCTATCTCTCTCTCTCTCTCTCTCCTTCTTTTTAAATACACATGTGTAAAAATTTATTTAAAAATTATTTGCATCCTTTTGAAACATACTGTAATCCCAAACTGTATGCGTTGTTAATAAGCCTGCCAAGAATCCTGTTGTGAACCTGATCCAGTGTGTGTACAATGTACTAATTTTCATGTATCACTAAGTAAACTTTATAGAATTCTACCAACGAGTGGCGTTTAAAAAGTTCAAAGCCTCACGCAGAAGAATTCTGAAAAATATGGCAGTTTCTCTAATAGCCTCCCTTGACATTAATACACTTGGTCCAACGATGCTCAAGATATGCAAACCTCTCACAGAAAAAGTTGTCATCCTTGCTCACCAAATACTCCACCATAGAACAAATGGCCTGATCATTGTTTCAAAAATGATGACCACATAATTGAGATTTATGTTTTGGACACAGGAAGAAGTCAAATGGCGCTATATTTTGTGGGGAAGGGATGGTTAGCAATTCAAAGCCACAGTTGGTAGCTTCAGCTAATGCAACCTAAGCAATGTGAATGGTTTTGTTATCCTGGAGCAAGAACACACCTCCCTTCGCCTTCCCTCGGCGATTTGACTTGATTGCTACCTTCGGATGTTTAATTCTAGTGCATAGAAAGGTCCATTAATAATTTTTTTCCTTTTTTAACGTATCGTAAATTGGTTACGATTCAGAAGCCCCCACCCAAAAAAAAAAAAAGAGAGAGAGAGAGAGAGAGAGAGAGAGAGAGAGAGAGAGAAACAACAAAAACAAAAATAAACTGTAGCAATCATCATGTAAATATACGCTAACTGAATTTTTAAGGAGTGAAGAATCTGAGTGTTTCCACTGTTGGCTTTGAACCTTTAATTCCTATTTGAAGTGGTGGGATTTGTGTTGGAAAGTTTTAAGGTTGGTTTGGATGAGAGTCAGAAGTGTTCGGGAATAACAACTTTTTCTAGCTTATTCTCTGCGAACAGCATTCTTGGGATCCATCTTATAAGCAGCTTGCTTATCCACCAAATCTAAGTTAACGCAGTATTGACTAAACCAGAATTAATGTCTAAGGAATTAGTTATCTGCTAGACAGTAAGATGTCCAAAACCATATGCTGAATTGCATAAAATTATAGCTGTGTAGTTGAGGTTTGGGACGACCTGACCAAAGGTCTTATTCTGTGCTGTCCTTGCCTCACTTTAATTCTACAGTTCCCTTCTTCACAGTTGAATTGAAGAGGGAGTTCTCTGTAAGTATATATTCCATATTATGGTTTTCCTTGAAAGTACTTTGCAGAGACTTCATTCGTACGTCTGTTTTATCTGTTTTGAGATTCATTGCATACCTCTCATATTTGTATTGGCCTAACCTGCATATAGAAAAAAGAAAGAAGTTTGATTGAATGTTTGTATTCTTATAAGATGTTGTATAGCGTTACCGCAACAAAAAATATTCGAGTACGATGATTAATTCTATGTGAGGTTTAGAACTTTCTGAAAGAGTCTTATTTTGGGTCGTGAATATTGATTAAGATTATTCGACATTTGCCATTAGATAAATTCAAGTTAAACCTCAGTATTTTCAATGCTGATTTTCAAGGCAGCATGTATAATTTCATTGTGATGATATAGACGTAATAAACTTTCCGAAAATAAATTGGTCATTGAGCAAGAGTAAGCTGAAACCAAAATCAATCAATCAATCAATCTGTCTTCATACCTATGTGCCTATAAGTACCCATGTAGAGGACGGAACGATAAAATTGTCCCCCAAGAAAAGACCACATGATTCCATTTTCGTTTAATGAAAACCGGTTTTCTTTTTTTGTTGAAGCCCATCTACAAGTTTGCCAGTTGTGTACAAATCCCAAGAGCGATTGGAGCCTTCTATCATGTCTGAAAGTGACACAATGTTCAACGAGCGAGATCGGAGATGTGCCGCTGTAAAACTCATGCTCTCTACCGATCCAAAGTATGAAAACAGGACCATTGCCAGCACCCTCAAAATGCAAATCTGGATTGTCACGAATAACAGGTACGTGGCCAGGGTGATGAAAACAAGGTTTCCGGCTACGGTTATGGTCTTTGGTGTGGTTTCAAGTGAGGGCCACATTATGCCACCTCACATCTTCGAAGTCGGCTTGAAAGTCAACACCAAAGTGTACCTGGATGTGCTGAAGAGTGTGGTGATCCCCTGGTGCAATCAGGTGGCCGGTGGCCGACCCTGTGTGTGGCAGCAGGAGTCGGCACTGGCCTACAAGTCCAAAGAGACCCATGCTTGGCTTCAGAAGGATTGCTTTGTACCCTTCTCTCACTGGCCCCCTCCTCCCCCTACCTGAACCCCCTGGACTACTTCGTTTGGTCATACATCAAGAACATCACCAACATGACCTCCCACAACACCAAAGCCAGCCTGATCGCCGCCATCCACCGAGTATTCACCGAGCTCCCGCCGGCGCTTGTGGGAAGGCATGCTCTCAGTTCCGGATCCGTATTGAGGCAGTGATTGAGGCTGAAGGCGGCTACATTGAATAGATATCAGCTCTACTACATAATCAAGTTACCTGAATTGATTTTTTCATTAAAAGTTCTAAAATAAAGCTGTAGTGTTTTTTTCTTTAGGACGACAATTTTATCGTTCCACCCTGTATGTATATATCAAATTTGCTTTCTTTTCTTTCTTTCTATCTTTCTTTCTATATATGTACATGTATGCACTTGCGTTTGCCTTCATGAATATATCTATCTCTTTGATCATTATCAAGACACTATAACTGCACGGAGTTCACTGACAATCTCTTACTCTCCGTCTATATAATCAATTGATCTAGGCAGGTTTTCTAAGCTGCATAGTGGGTTCGAACTGAGCTGAGGATTAATTTTATCAGCTCTGAATATATTAAGCAATCGATATATCTATATGTTTCACTTTCTTCCTATTTATACATGTCTGTCTGAATTTATCTGTGGCTAATATGTTCATGCCAATGTATGTACTCGCAGGTATGTACCCAAGTGCATTTATATACATACATATAGATGATAGAGATATGTGGAAAGTTGGATAAATCAAACATTTAACTCAAATTTTGATATGTGATATTCCATTCGACTTTATTTAATCTCGAACTTCTAGAGACAGAGACTGTTTTCTGATGTTTCTATTTAAAAGCATGTGAGGAGAAATGATAAGATGGTGGAATATTTATATCATTTCACCTCACAGGCTTTTATATTAAAAACTCAAGAAATAGTCTCTGTCTGAAGAAGTTCGAAACGAAATAAAGTCGAACAAAATATCATACATCTAAATTTGACTTAAATGTATGATTTATCCAACTTTCCACTTATTTCTATGGTACTGTCATATTTACAACAAATTTATCTTTTCAAGACACACACACACACACACACACACATATATATATATATGATTTTATGTGTGTGTGTGTGCGTGCGCGCGTATTCTTTTGCGTATACACATATGTATGTATGTGTATGTTTACTTATCTATCTCTGTTCACATTTATGAAATTGTGTTCATGCATGCACGTCTCTTTTTGTATATATATATATATATGTGTGTGTGTGTGTGTGTGTGTATACATATATGTATGTGTGTGTATGTATGTATATATATATATATATGTGTGTGTGTGTGTGTGTGTGTGTGTGTGTGTGTGTATACAAGTTTACCATGTGCATTTATTTATTAATGTTTAGCTTTCTATATTTTAGGATACACCATTCTAGTTTGAGTATGAAAATAATTTACACTCAAGATGTTAGAATTAATTTCAAAGTAATTAACATATTTCTATTTGTTACTTCTATCTATCTGCTACAACCAACTTCCCAATCACCAAATAAAGAGTTGAAATAATAAAAAGAATTCTAATGGCAAATAAAAAAAATGGATCATAATACAACTACTAAAAAATTGCTTTAACAGCAACCGGAGTAGTAATATATGTAATTTTCGGATGCAACGAAGATAGCACTTTTCCGATGAACAAAGATCAGATAACCTTTGTCATTGATTAAAAAAGAAATGAAACACACACACACACACACACACACACACACACACACACACACACACATCTTTTATGCCTTAATTATAGAGCTGCAGTTTCTTGCGACGCAAATATATTTATAAGTCATTAAGAAAAAGAAACCGATAGGAAAAATTGAAAGAAAAATTATAGGCTGAAGCTTGGATATATTGATCCAAGACTGAATTCACATAGGGAGATATTTGAATTATTCTACGTACCATGTCACGGAGACTTTCCTGTGGAGAAAAAAAGAAGATAAAGATTACATCGTACGCAAGCGTATACACACAATCTATTTATTTATCTTTCTATTTCGCTCTATTCACATCAACCCACTCATCTTACAGCTGTGGGTGTGGAAGAGTGACACATAATTCCTGAGGAAAGGATCCTGCTGGTTGAGCAGTTCGTGACCCGGATACTAATTGGTCACGTGACCTGCAAAGCTCGACTTCCACCCATACTTGGGCTAGACGGACGATTGAAGAGACCCGATCCGATCAGTTGGTTGGTCATGTCAAGGCCTGTCACTCATATGACTTATTCCTGACCTTATTCTTTAAATTTCTCTTATGGAAAAGAAACACAGCACTCTTTATTTTTTAATCTCATGAGTGTTTGAAAGACATGGGTGTGGATGAACTGCGTCAAGAGAAAGAATTTTGGAAAATTACATTTGCCAATTTTTTTATACTCTAGTAGTTAAGGAAAACAATTTTCTCAGTTTATTAATAATCATGAAATCAATAAAAATCATATCTCAAACATATTAAAACAAATGAAGACACACACACACACATATATATATATATATATATATATATATATATATATATATATATATATATATATAATTCCTCCTTTTTCAGGTTGCATCGAACATGTATCCATGTTGCGGGACCGAATAAAAGCCGCCCGAGACAATAAATCAGCTGAGCTTCATATCATTTGGTTAGACCTTGAAAATGCATATGGATCAGTAAGGCAGCCTCTTATTGAGAAAGCAATGGATTTCTTTTGGATCCCAGATGACATGAGAAAGCTTGTATCAGATGATGACACGAGAAAGCTTTATATATATTAATGTACATATATGAGATTCTTTAATGCTAAATATTCCACAAAGTGGCAGAAATTAAACATTGGTATAATGAGGGTAAAAAAAATTGGCGACCTTAGTCAAGGGTGGGCCCGAAGGCTCTATTTTTAATAGCTACTACACAAAGGTGTAGGGGAGGGCACTGCTCCATTCCTAAGATTGCTCCTTACCCTTGATTCTTACCTTAAAGCGCTTAACACTCAGCACTATAAAGTGAGCATAAGGGTAAGGAGCAATCCTGGGAATGAAGCAGTGCCCTCCCCGACACCTCGGTGTAGTAGCTATTGAAAAGGGAGCTTCGGGTTACCCTCGACTAAAGTCGCCAACTCTACTTTCCTTATGATGATGGGATGTATTATCTTTCCATTAATTTTCGTTTTAGTTATGGAGATGTTACTACGCAGTACTGAAGATACCACAAGTAAGAAAACTATCCCTTCAATGAAAGCTTTTATGGATGACGTGACTGTGATTGCAGAGTCGAAATCACACATAGAAAAACTGCTGAAATGCCTACAGGAGATTTTCAAGTGGGCAGTAATGAACATAAAGCCTTCTAAATGCCGCAGTCTATCCATAATCAAAAGAAGATGCCAAGAAATTAAATTTGCTATCGATGATAACGTAATCCCCACAATACGCAAAAAAGCGTTAAAAGCCTCGGTCGATGCTATTCCCTTCCACTTACTGATTGTTATCGGTGGCAAGATATTTTAAAACAACTAAAAAAGTGATTACTCTCTTCTGATAAATTTGACCTCATTGCAAAAGATAATATGTGGTTTGTTTATTTTGGCTTAATCCCAAGATAAGCATGGCCTATATAAATATATGAGGTATCACTTTGGAGAGTTGAAAAAATGGAGTGCTTAATCAGTAAGTTCCAAAAGAAGTGGTTGGGACTTCCTAAATCCTTAACAAATGTGGAATCATACAGTTCATCAATGTAACTGAAGGAGGTGCCCGTGGTGAAATGGTTATCTTCGTAGGAATTAGACACGGCGACACGTGTTCAAATCCTGGACGAGACTAATTGAATTTCACATAGCACTAATACCCTTGGGAAAGGTATGAATCCAATTATTCTCCCTCCAGCTATCGGTAAATAGTAGTACAGACTAGGTTCTTCAGCCTTGATGAGGCAACAAGTCTAAGAGAAAGAAAACTCTGAATTCAAATCTGTTAAACTCCGCTTAAAAATTGACCTTGTGTGATATCCTGCCCGAGCGGAGGGGTTGGGTAAATAGGATCAATGAAACTGAAGCTACCTACGAAGTCG
The DNA here is from genome assembly GCA_963585895.1 of Sepioteuthis lessoniana. Taxonomy (NCBI): domain Eukaryota; kingdom Metazoa; phylum Mollusca; class Cephalopoda; order Myopsida; family Loliginidae; genus Sepioteuthis; species Sepioteuthis lessoniana. The sequence goes on from OY757912.1 coordinate 88,344,316, forward strand.
CTTGTTGAGGAATTTAATATAGGTACAGCAGGACTTTTCTAAATGCTGGGTGACTCCGTGTACCCACACGTGAAAAGTGTACAACCTGCCATAAAAAAGGTCGGAAATGGGACGTTAAATATTCAGTGGTAGAATCTTCCCACAAAATGAAAGAAGTAACTGGGAAAGCCGGACTTGGTCTTCAGCCATAACAGTAGTGGTCAAAAGAGACCACAAAGAATAAATGAGTAATGTTTCGGAAGTGATTCATCATTTTGAGGAAAGCAAGCGTCTCACCATAGTTTTGGCGCAACCCCCAAAAGGTGCATGGACTAGGTGGGAAAACACCAAGGACAGGACAATCACATGGAACGACATCAAACAAATGGATCCTAAACAACTAAGTTTCCTTATTAAGACAGTTTGTGACATATTACTTACACGGGTAAATTTAAAATTCTGGGGATTAAGTACATCCAGCTTTTGCAAAGCGTCTCAAACATGTTCTAACTTGATGTCAGTATTCCATAAGAAGTTTCACGTGGAGACACAATTAAATATTAGAGATTATTACTGAGATTGCAAAAATGTGTTGTGAAATGGCCAGTAAAATTTCGTGTATAAAAACAAGTAAAAAGTTTATTAAAGAAGGAAATGTTTCGAAAACTCCACATGGAAATAGGCACAAACCAACATTGCTGGATGGTTGCACGGACTGGCGCATTCCTGCTGGCGTAGATTGGCAACTCGCTTTTCCAAAAAATATAACATCAATTCGACAGAGTCCAGATCTCGTCATTTGGTCAGTTCATTTAAAGAAAGTTATCATTGCCGAATTAACAATTCCTTTTGAGGCCAACATCGATTCGGCGCATCAGCGTAAATTGGAAAAGTACTAAGACCTACGTGAGCAGCGTGTTAAGAATGGCGGGTCAACAGACAAACGAGGTGCATACGATAAGTTTCCAGACGTTTTCCGTATGGGTATTTGAAATTGGTGTAAACTCATGAAAATTCAGTATGTTATTGCTATATATCTTATAAGTTGACTGACCAATTTTTATAATTTCAGGTTCGAATGAACAGCTACAGCAGGAATTGGAATACACTCTACTAAAGCCTGATTGTCACAGCTGGTGAATTTCAAAAATGCAAACTGACACTTTAGAAGAACGATATGCAATAAATTCTGTTTTAATCTTGGAAAAAATGCCACAGAAACGTACGAAATGCTTCAGACTGCTTTTGGAGCATCTTGCATGAATCGAGCATCAGTTTTTGAGTGGCGTGAGAGATTCAAGGAAGGCAGGGAGTCTGTGAGGGATGATGGAAGGTGTGGCAGGAGTAAGGAAGTCAATACACCAGAGTTGATTGGCCAAAGGGTTAGGGTTAGGGTTACTATATTGAGGTTTTAAGGGAGTTCAGGAAGAGATTCCTGGGGAAGAGGCCTGCATTCTTCAAATCGGGCCAGTGTCATTTCCACGAGGACAATGCACCAGTCAAGAACTCCATCCTTGTCACAGACTGTTTGACCAAGATGGACATGAAGACACTTCCTCACTCTCCCTAGAGTCAAGACCTTGCTCCCTGTGACTTTTGGTTATTCCCTAAGCTCAGAGGCTGTCATTATGAGACAATTGAGGAGATGAAAGAGGCTGTGCGAAGGTCATTGACACGTTCATACAAGAGGACCTCCACGGGGCCTTCTAGGAGTTGATGGAACGATACAAGTGCATTGCAGCCGGAGGAGATTACTTCGAAGGGGACGAGAATTTCATGTGTGTACTATCAATAAAAGTGCCCATACGAAAAAAGTCTGGAAACTTATCGTATGCACTTCGTATATCCTCTTGAGATTGGATGTCGAGGTTTTATTTCGAGTTCGACCTCTACGGTTTTAACAAAATACGGACTTTCTCCAGCCGAGAAGAGGGAATATATAAAAAAATCCAAAACAATACTGTATCTCTATCTGAGCAGAATAAACACCATCCAATTAAGTCTGGTAGTATTGTGAGATACGGCTGGAGCACTCTTTGTTAGTGGTAATGATGCTTCAGCCCCGAAACCATGCCTGAACCCAAGGTCATCATCTGAATAAGACGTTTTTGGAAGCAAAACTGCTTATTATGCACGGGTTTTTCCATATAATTTTTTATATGGCATTGAAAAAGTAACAGCATACAACCAACAAGATATCAATCTCTGTCTCGGCCCAGTCGGTTGGGGCTTCAGAATACACCGGCAGCTTCTCTGTAGAGGGGTAAGACTTCCCTAAGGAACGTCCTAATATAACACAAAACAATTTGATGTTGAGGTTCCAGAAATGCTAGAGCTTTGGGGAATGTGATACACCCCTTTATTGCTATTGCTACCAGGTCTACTCTGACCCGGAGTGGTAGCACCTGATTGGTTCCTATCTATATTTAAAATAGAACAAAACAGTGTGATTATGCTACAGAGAATTGTTTGAAATAGAACTCTTTTGAAGTTTAAACTGTGTACTGATGATTAATTGAATTGTTAATGAACCATGGCTGTACTTGGGACCATTTAACATTGTTGACTAAACTCAGTTGCTTGAAAAAGAAACGTTTTAAACTGTATATTTATGCTAAACTGAATTGTTTGTAATAGAACTGTTTATATGTATAAAATTGAGTTGGCATTAAATAACCTACAATAGTTGATATGCCATAAAATCAAACCAAATCAAATCAATCTCTGTCTCTGTCCCTTTCTCTATATATGTAAAGAGAGATTACAAAGATTTGTTTCGCTTTTCCAATAATCGACAAAGTCAAGCTGAACTTTTTTCTTTCAAACTGCGTCTCTTTTTATCTCTTACAGCGAATAGCAAATGAACGTGATAGAAATGAAAATGTTAATCACATAATAACGGAATGCGGCAAACTTAAATGAAATACAAAAATAGGTATGATTAAATGGGAAATGTTTTCTATTAGGAATTGTACAAGGTATTAAAACTTGACCATTCGGCCAAATGGTATATACAAAGAGTAGTTTTTTTCCTAGAAAACCATACCATTTTCTGGGAGTTTGAGATACAAACTAATCATCCAATTCAAGCCAGAAGAGCAGATATAATTTTAATCAACAACAAGAAAACAGTTGTGAACTGGTGGATTTTGTCGATCTGGGAGACGTTCTGGGAGATTATAAAGTAAAAAAGAAAGAAAGAAAAATAGGAGAGACAAATTCAAGAACTTGCCAGAGCGCTGAGAAATCCGTGACCTTCGAACAGTCCATCGAAGTCAATATAGAGACGAGGGAGAACAGGAGATTAGAGGAAGAAGTGAGAAAATTAAGCTATCAAGACTCTTTAGATCAACTTGAATACTTAGAATACCCCTGTAGACTCGAGGAGACTAGCTGTCGCATCGACCAAAGTGATAAACCACCAGATAATACTGGTATGAAAATCTCACATAGAATGATAATAATAATAATAATAATAATAATAATAATTATTATTATAATGATAATAATAATAATAATAATCCAGCACCTGTGCAAGAAAATGACTCGCATGAACTCCTATGGGACTTTAACATACAAACGGATCACCTAATCCCGGCCAGAAGACCAGACCTCCTAATAATCAACAAAATAAAAAAGATAATCTGCAAAATTGTCGAGTTTGCTGTCCCGGCGGACCACAGAATAAATCTGAAGTAAAGTGAAAATAAGGATAAGTACCTCGACCTTGCTAGAGAATTAAAAAACTGTGGAACATAAAAGTAACGATTGTGCCAATTGTGATTGCTGCGTTAGGCACAATAACTAAAGGATTATTAAAAGGCCTGGAGAACATGGAAGTTGACGGACGAGTAGACACTATCCAAACGACAGCACTGTTAATAACGGCCAGAACCTGAGACCAGTCCTGGAGACTTGAGGAGACTTGCTGCTACTCAAATTCCAGTGAAAGACCATCAGCTGACACTGATGTGAAAAACTCTAAAGGGGAATAATAATAATAATAATAATAATAATAATAATAATAATAAAAAGAAGTACCTGGACCTTGCAAGGGAAATCGAAAACTCTGTGGAACATGAAGGTGATAATTATACCAATCGCGATTGGTGCTTTTGATACAGTCACTAAAGGATTATTAAAGGGACTGGAAAACTTGGAGGCTGGGGATCTAATGGAGACCATCCAAACTACGACATTATTGAGAACAGCAAGAATACTGAGAAGAGTCTCGGAGAATTGAGGTGACTTGTTGTCACTCAAACTCCAGTGAAAGACTTATGTGAAAAACTCCCAAGGAATAAATGATAATATAAGTGTATGTGAGTTTTTATTGGCGTGCTTCCTCACTTGAAGCAAATACATATTTTTGATAACTTCCGATGATAACTGTCTGGGACAATAGCCAATATCTCAAAGGTTTAATTTTACAGCAGGCAGACAGACTTTATCCACTCAGTATTTTTGTCTCCATATGTTGTATTTATTCTCTTTATGTATGTCCTTCTGTTATGTTAAACTACTCTCAGTAAATCTCTTTTTATATCTATTTATTTATTTATTGTTTTCACTTCCGGCAGTACACTATGATGGGAAAAATCTCTGTTGCTTTCTGGTATGGCTGCATCCGGCCTTCTGCCGTAACTGGCCAAATGCTTGAGGAATATAAAAGCTATAATTTTCACTTTGATCTGAAAACCACTTGTCACCACAAAGTTCTACTTAGGGAATGTGTTATGTAGTGTGAGAATCTGGTTACATCCTGGGAGAGGATAAGTGGTTAGTTGGTTCTGTGGCATGTCAATACAGGTTGGGTTATTTCGTGCCGAAATTAGATTCTATACGATACACAGACCTCTCTTTAATCATTTAAAAATTAAATAGTTCATTATCTCATGTAGAACTATCTATGAGCAGAACCTACTGAACACTATCACTCTAGTGTGGGTTAACCTAGGTGTAACGCTAATGAAAATTTATTCTAGTCGTCCTTGACCTAAAAAAATGGAACCTCACTACCGAATGTAGTTTGGTTCGAATCCTTGTGCAAGGGAAACAGTCGGTGTATTCTATGCCTCACCAGCAGAACAGAGGGAAATGTGAAGGCTTAAGAATGCAATTTATGGAAATACATACAGCACTGAATGTTTGTCAGATTTATCAAATCCCTCGTCCCTGGGCAAAATGCGTCAGAGCGTCATTTTTTTAGGGGAGTAATGCTGTTTTGATTTGAATTTTCCTTCTATTAAACTGTGTGCCTTACTGAGGCTTGAGAACCCAATCTGCCTAACTATTTATACATAGCTGGGTGGAAAAGGGATCAATTCATGCCTTCCCCATGCGCATTAGGGCAAATGGAAAGGAAAGAAGTTAGTTCAGTTTTTTACTTGGTTTCATTAACTATGACGATAACTGTTTCGCTAAACATATGTTATGTATATAACATATGCTTAGCTAACGGTTATCGTCATAGTTAATGAAACCGAGTAAAAACTGAACGAAGTTCTTTCCTTTCCATTTGCCCTAATGTATTTATATAATGTATGTATATATGTATATAAGTATATATATATATATATATATATATATATATATATATATATATATATATATATACCTTATTTTGCATGGATTCATGAGTATTTCTTTTACTAAAAGATCCAAAGTTATTTGCGGGATTGGCAAGGTAGCGTAATGACTCAAATCGTGGACTGCGGCCTTTAAAAAAAAAACAACAAAAAAAAAAAAAACAAGTTCAACTCCTGTTTTGCTATAACGTTCACTTTCGTACAAATACGATTGATAAAAGTATGAACACGTTAATTGGTAGAATAGTAACACTGCTTCTCTTCTACAAGGACAGCTTTGTCATTGAATAACGCACGAAATGTGATATGCCATTAAACAAAAGAAACTCAAACCAAACTTTTGGCACAAAAAGAGCATTCGGCCTCTTAAATGATTCCATATGGCTCGATTCATTTATCCATCAACCTGGGTTTGTGATCCTTATAATGAAATTAGTTACCTTCGATGGCAACTTTCATCTACTTTCATACTTTGCTGAGCGGTAAAGCTTTTCCTTTCTTCTTTTCTTTATTATGAACACATCCAACTTTTCTCCATCCATGACAAACTGCAATGTCACAAAAAGATTCAATATCATTACATCCGCATTAAACATGCGTTTTTCCCAAAGTTAGATATCTATAAACGTTAACGAATATTGGACATATTGATTTTTTTTTAAGAAAATGTATTCCGAAGAAAGAGGCCAGGTTTTTACGTCATTCGTTTAGCAACCGAAATTCCAACAGTGTTTAGATCATCTTGTATCAATTTTCGAATTACCAGTGCATTCGTATTGACTTTAATTAGCATTTTCGAGTTGTTCATGATTAAATTTTCTGCAGAGTGCCAGTTTGAGAAGATTTTGTGGTGCCAACCTTCTTTCATTTCAGAATAATCGATCCAATCGTACCTACACGGAGATTTAACGTCTTGGCAATGGCCCTTATCTCTTCATTCTTTTGTTTAATTGAGAGATTATTCACTTCTATAATGACACACTGGTTCGAAAAAGGTGAAGTGGCGAATGGTGACTCTGATGTCACGGTAACCTAGAATATTTTCAAAGTTTCCATAGGGATGAGAGAAAAAAACTTCAGATATGGATTTCTTCTGAAATATCAAAGATTTAAAAGACTCCGAATATTTTTACCGTTACTTTTTTAATATCTTATTCTGCATTGTATATTTGGATCTATATTTTTGTCATAATTTTTTTTTCATTGAAAAAACAATAAGTACAAATTCAAAGTAAATGTAAGCATCGAAATAGCATCAAAAGTGCAAATGACCATGTACTTCATTAAACAAAACAATGTTGCTAATGTGACCATTGTACACACACACACACACACACACACACACACACACACACACACACATGGTCTGGAGTTGTAGAATACACTGTCTTCATCTCTGTAGAGACATGAGACTACCTCCCCAATGAGTTTCCTGAGGATGCCATTAAATAAACTGATAATGAGGCTCCAGTCCTGGAGCTTTGAAAAAAGTGGAGTATCCCTTCAATGACATTGCTTCCAGATCTACTTGTACCCGGAGTGGTAGAAACTTATAAGCTCCTATCTATCAGTCAAATCAAACTATTTGACCATTTAAACTAAGAACTAAAAGGGATTTATGTTAAATCTGATAGTTGGAAATAAAACTGATTGATCATTTAATCGTGTTTAAACAAATGATTGATGTTTAATATAATCGTTGGTGATACATAACAATACTTGGAACCATTTACACCCGTGTAAACAAAAATATTAATGCAGGATATTTGAAACCTCTAACCTTAATGCAAAATAGAATAATTGAGATTAGATAGCAATACTTCCAAATATTTGACTGTGTGCCGATGAGTTAATTGTGTTGGACAAAATTATTAGTGTTAAATAGCAATACTTGAAACCACTTTATTGTGTAGAAACAAAATATTAATATCTAATAGAATTATTAGTATGAATCGCAATAATTTATACCTTTTAACTGAGTAGTATCAACAGTAATATTTCTGTGCAAACACATTATTTACAACGCATTTAATGTTGAAATTACCTACAAATTATTCCCTTACAAAGGATACATGCATAATCATTCAACTGTGTGCAAACAAATGACTAATGTTAAATTTAATTATAGTTGTTACAATACTTGGAACTATGTAACTGTTAAAAAATAGCTGGGTCCGTTAAAGTGTGTTATCTACAAAATGTGCTTATAAATCATATATATTTAATATATCTGTATAAACAGACTTAGACATTAAATAACCTACAATGGATGATAAACCATAAAACCCGACCAAACCACACACAGACATGCATATATATATATATATATATATATATATATATATATATATATATATATATATATTTATTTATTTATTTATCTATTTCGATGTATAGGTAGATAGATATTCGGAGGTCGTTCAGAAATTTCTATTTTAGTTCAGGCAACAAGCCACCAATTCCTAAGAAAAAAAAAAAAAAAAAATGAATTCAAATGTGTGCCGTAATCTTCTGTGCAGGTGCGGCCCATACAATGGTGAGACGTATATGACAAATTTAAAATTTAGGTCTGGTTTAGAACTTTGTAAAGGACTCTCATATATATTTATGGGATATCAGTTTATTTCCTTATATAAAAGTCTCTCTATTTTCGCATTTATTTAACATCCGGACTTACATGCTCGTTTTACAATTTCTTAGAGAATCGCAGACGAAAGTTTTTGACTTACCCCGGAAACTTTGAAGGATAAAAACACAAAATGATGAGAGAAATCTTTTCCCTTTAAAATGTTTTAAGGTACATTTTTAACCAATCGTAGATAAATCATTAAATTTTTTTATATCGTTCTTTGAGCCAACTTCAATTTTTAAAATAGCGAAAAAATTAATCCAATTTCAGTACGCTTTATTGATATATTCTGTACCTTTTCACAAACCTTTCGAATATATTTCTTTTGGGTGAAAATCTAACATTCTTTTCTCACATGGTGCCTTAAAATTCAATATCGCTTAATTATGTCAAATTGACAGAATAATATTGTTTACAAATATATTAATATTGATACAACAAATGTTTTCACTTGAAGATGAAAATTTCAGTTCAAGCCCTATACATGTTAGTGTATAATTAGATTTTCTCTGTAACACGGTGACATATTCAAACAAAGATCTTTTACACACCCAAAAATATATCCTTTAAACTGAGGTTAAAAAAAATGCTATATTTCATGCTTGAATATTCACTTTCTCTCTTAAGATATTTATGCTCTGACTGATATCTTTTTCTATTACAAGAAAATACTTTTTAACTTCTTTTTTCAACTAATTTTGCAGTCAATATGAAATAACGGAAATTATTAATTTGTAGATCTGTGTTTTATTTTATTATTTACAACTTTATCAGCTGTATATACATATCATCAAATCACTCAGCTAGCACGGATTTCACTAACCTTTTCTTTAAATCCCTCCCTACCATTTATCCCTTCTTAGAGGTTTTCCAAATTACAACCTTTGTCTTCACAGAGCTGTTGTAGATAAGT
>OY757912.1:88358424-88393424 GCA_963585895.1 Sepioteuthis lessoniana
TGTATATGTGTGTACGTGGGTGTGTGCGTGCGTGTGTGCACGTGTGTTTTTCAATTTTTTTGTTACAGTGAGAGAGAGAGAGAGAGAGAGAGAGAGAGAGAGAGAGATGGATGAGATAAGAATAAATGAGAAACAGTTGTAGAAACTAAATTGATATAATATTGTTTTGTTTTGTTTTATACGAAACCTTTTTTATTTCAATTTTTTTGACAGTTTCAATCATAGTTATTTTCTATTGTGTTTTGCCTTGGGCCATAGCAGTGAAGACCTTTTCAGGCTTTTTGAAAATTTAAAAACCGGGTCTGTTGAGATCATTCAGGTAAAATATGCATCCGAACGAAGTCCCCGAGGCAGGGAAAGGATTTGACGAAAGATATGAATCTCGGATTCTTGTCACAAAAATCATCTGATAATTTGCAATATATTTACTTAATATCCTTTTTAGCATTTAATGTCGTATTCATATTTCTTTCTTTCTTTCTTTCTCCTTTGCGTTCATTCATATTTATCTGTCTGTTTCTTTCATTTCTTTCACCGTCGTTCATTTTTTTCTTTCTTTCTCTGTTCTAACTTATCGTTCTTTCTTTCTTTCTTTCTTTCTTTCTTCTAGCCCTTTGGTTTTCATATGTATCAAATTGTTTGTTTGCTTGTTTGTTTGTTTATTTGCTTATTTCTTTGTTGCCTTTTTGTTGCTTCTAGTTTCCCATCCATTCATATCTATATTTTCTTTCTTTCTTTCTTTCTTTCTTTCTTTCTTTCTTCTTGCCCTTTGTTTTTCATGTGTATCAAATTGTTTGTTTGATTGTTTGTTTACTTATTTCTTTTTTGCCTTTTTGTTGCTTCAAGTTTCCCATTCTTTCATATTTATCTCTCTTTCTTTCTTTCTTTCTTTCTTTCTTTCTTATTTATTACATACAATTTCTAAATTTAATACTATCTAATTTTGTCTCATTGATTGTTCTTGTGCACTCTTCATTGCAGGTTTTTGTGCTGTATTTGTTACTGTCGTAAGTGATGGATCAAATAAACAGAGTTCAAATCCAGTTTGTATTTCACATAGCGCTTATAACCTTACGGAAGTTATGAATCCCACCATTCTCCCTCCACATATAGATAAATAATAGGGCCGACTAGGCTCTGCAACCTCGGTATGGCAATTGGTCTAGCAGAAGGAAAACTCTGAATTCAAATCAGTGAATCTCCACTTAAAAATTGACTTTTTGTTGCGTCCTGTAAGTGCATGGGACGGGTAGATATATACACGCATCAATGAATTATATCTCCATTTTACATGTGACGTAGTTCTATCTATCTATCAATCTCAGCCTGTTTATATTAGCTTCTTTTACATATGGTCGCATAGGAATGCTTATTGGACCAAGAGCGTTAAAAACACTTAATAGCATTGAGAGAATACAACCTAAGATGATGGCAGCTACGTTTAATGGCAACCCCAAAGCAACAATCATCTCCTGCTACAGCCTTTTGGTACTATAGCTTCACGACACCTAGTTGGCCGCTGGTCTCGTGATCACCACATGTGTCGACTGGTCTTTCTCTGTTACTTTCCACGCCCACGTTGCTTTCAGATCCGAGGAAAGAGAAGATGGATGTGGTCCAGTCGATGAAGGTCGGAATTCGTGTTGCAGAGAAGAAAAGTTGCCAAGCAAACTTCGAAAAATGACGAAAAAAAGCGTTTGTTATAAACAGTGACAAACGTTTATTTACACAGTTGTTTAAATAATTTTTCATCAAACACCGCGAACTGGGAGTGAAAGTAGTTGACTGGCGGAGTTTTAGCTGCAATTAGGCAGTGTCAAAATGGCGAGTGCAATCGCAACGGATTTGGTTCTTTAAGCGGCGAATTCCTGAACCAAGTCGATTTTTCGTTTTGGGTGTCCGCTATTTACTGGCCCGAATCCCGAATAATCGGTTTCTGATTGGTCAGCCAATGGAGACTGCCGACCAATGGCTATCATTGTAACAATCCCCCCAGTTTGCCTCTAATTGGTTTAGACAATCGGCCAATCAGCCACAGACATCGGGAGGGGCTATAAGGAACAGTCCTGTGGTTGGTTGACCAATGATTTAGTGATTCAAGGCCTTGTGCCAAACTTGGTGACGCCAACCTACATTGTCCGCCATCTTAAAAATATTTTTTTTATTTATGCTTTGAAATCCGATGACTCTTTTGACAGCTCTTGCAGGTGTGCGGATGTTTTTTTTGGGGGGACAGATTTATAGGTCAACGGATTCTGATCGGATCTCAAACTTTTTTGTACTTAATCACTTGGGGTTTATTTTCTACACGATTCTCAAAAAATACACCCAAAAGGAATTTATTTTTAATAAAATACTTATTATCATGATTTAACTAAATTAATCATCAATCAATAAAATTAACTAATTTCATTTAATTAATTTCGCCAGCCAACTCCTTGACACTTAAATGAAAGTGTCATAGCCTTATCAATGTTAGTGAAGAAACTGAACTAGTCGTCTTCTACGATGAGCTATCCTCTCTAGTGCGTAGTATTCCGAAACACAACGTGCCGGCCATTGGCGGAGATATGAATGCCCAAATCGGAAAAAACGGAAACAATAAAAACAGCCTACACAACACATCAAATAGGAATGGACAACATCTAACAGATTTCATGATAGAAAATAGATTAACATGCCTCAATACAAACTATCAAAAGGCGGGGATTATGGACCTACACATACGCGAACAACAGTAAAGCACACATAGACTACGTCTTTATAAACAAGAAATCGAAAAGTAGCGCAATGAATTGCGAGGCATACTCCTCTTTCGAGGGCGTGTCCTCCGATCACCGGATAGTCACAGAAAAAATACGACTAAGCCTACAAAAAATGCCACACGAACAGCGACCTCCAACACTATGACTGGGCCCATCTTAACAACAGATATATTAGAGATAGATATGTACTAGAATTGGGAAACAGATTCGAGAGACTACAAGACGACAAGAGAAGACAGAAAAAGGTACCTTAAATGACGAATATGAGAATTTCGTCAACGCGCATCTAGAGACGACAGAGAAGTGTATTCAAACAAAACCTAAAACTAAATACAGAGTCCCATGGGAAATATTAGCGGTTAGAGAAAAACGTGCACACATGAAAACTGCCTCTAAAAGCTATAGGAAAAACCCAACAGACACAAATGCCCTAAAACTAAAAAAAGGCATAATATCGATTAGCAGGCATATATTTAAAAGAAAAGACAGAATTCATACAAAATCAGATAGATAAGATTAGAGACTCAGTGGAAGGTAGGCAATCTAGGATAGCCTGGCAAACAATAGACGAAGTGAGTAGAAGGAAGAGCACAACCAAAGCAAAATTGAAAGCTGCAAACCAACAAGAAAGAATAAAACTGTGGAAACAGTATTTCGAAAATCTACTAGGAAACCCACCGAAGGTACGCATAAACCAATCACCAGAATTATTAGTAAGCAATTGGACATTAAAATAGGATCGTTCACTCAAGAAGAATTCGACTCGGTTCTTAGAAAAATCAAAAATAGGAAAGCAGCAGGGCTTGATTAGATTACCCCAGAAGTATGGAAGACCAGACAATTCAACCACATACTGCTCCGACACTGCAACGCAGTCTATAATCAAAATCCGATAGACAGATGGATGAAGGGATGTATCCTCCACTTGCCTAAAACGGGTGAGCTCGGATTAGTCAAGAACTACCGAGGTATAACACTTACATCCATAGCAGCCAAAATTTACAATGCCCTGCTACGAAACCGCATAGAACCCAAAATCGACAACATCCTTAGGAAAAAACAAAATGGCTTCCGAAGAAATAGATCAATGACCTCACAGATATTGAGCACCCGTAGAATCTTTGGAGGCGTACAAGCAAAAAACCTACAGGCGACATTACTATTTGTCGACTTCGATTCCATTCACAGAGGGAAGATGGAACAAATCCTAGTAGCATACGGCCTACCAAAAGAAACCGTAGCAGCAATAACGATTCTCTATAGAAACACCAAAGTGAAAGTAGGTTCACCAGATGGAGACACAGAATACTTCGACATTGTTGCAGGAGTACGACAAGAGGACACGCTAGCTCCATACCTCTTTATCATTTGTCTAGACTACGTGTTTAGAACATCGATTGATAAAATCAGAGAAAACAGCTTCGAGCTGACGAAGAAAAGAAGCAAAAGGTACCCTGCAAAAAAACTACCGATGTCAATGCACACAAAACTGAATACATGTGCTTTAATCAAGCAGGCAACCTTTCCACACCAGACGAAACATCTCTGAAACTGGTAGACAAATACATCTACCAAGGGAGCAGTGTCTCATCAACCAGAAAAGACATCGACACGCGGCTACCGACGGCATGGACAGCTATCGATAAGCTATCGATCATATGAAAATCAAACCTGATCGATAAAATGAAACGCAGTTTCTTCCAGGCAACGGTCGTGTCGATACTGCTGTATGGATGCACTACTTGGACGCTGAAAAAACGGGTGGAGAAGACGCTAGACGACAATTACACAACAATGTTGCGAGCAATATTGAACAAGTCCTAGCGGCAACACCCCACAAGGCACCAACTATACGGTCACCTGCCTCCCATCACGAAAACTATCCAAGCTAAACGAACCAGATATGCGGGACACTGCTGGAGAAGCCGGAACGAGCTCATAAGTTATATACTCCTATGGACCCCCACATATGACCGAGCAAAAGCAGGATGACCAGCTCGAACATACATACAGCAGCTATGTGAGGATACGGGATGTAGCCCTGAAGACCTGCCAGAGGCAATGAACGATAGGGAGAAGTGTCAAGAGAGGGTCGGAGATATCTGTGCTGGCGGCACGACATGATGATGATGATGATATATACATACATGTGTGTGTGTGTGTGTTTGTGTGTGTGTGTGTGTGTGTGTGTGAGTGCTAGTGCTGCATAACCAAGTAATAAATTACTAACATGAAATTGAATGTTGTATTTCTTTCAAATTAATTCAAAACAACTTATCTTTTGCTTAAGCTCTTGATTTGTGTGCTTTTTTTCATAAAACAGTATATAAAAATTTATTTGTATAAATTAGTTAAATGTAAATCAAACCAAAATGAAAATTGCTCTTTACATTACATGATCAAGGGAAGTATTTGTCAATTCGTCCTTCATTTTAATTCATAGTTTTAAATAATTTGTAAAGTTTATTAAAAGTTCATTCTTTTTTTAAGAAAAATGACATTTTTTGAAAAATAAAAAAGCGTTTAATTTTTGTAAAAATTGTAAATATATTGTAAAAAGAAAAAATAGAAAATTTAACAATACCTCTTTTTTTTTCAATTTCAATGTTCAAATTTTATTGGTAATATTAAAATAATTAAAAAATTGTTATCAATAGAAATAAACACGAAAAAAAATGAGGTTTTTAAAATGTTTTTACAGTCTAGCATTTGTCAAATTATTCAAAATTAGAATATAAAAAGGAAAAAGAATTAAAAAAATACTTGCTTGATCATCTTACATAAACAGCCATTTTTTTGTGGATTTATTTTTCGATGTAACCGCTTTTTCAGACGTACATTTCTTCATACTGTTTTATACACATCTTCTCCACACAACAAAAACACACCCATGAATCAAGAGCTTAAGCAAAAACAAGTTGTTTTAAAGTAAGTTTTAGCGAAGTAGTACTTCAATTTTCTTTGAAAAAATATAGCTTGCTTTTCAACTCTACCTATATATATATATATATATATATATATAATATGAAAATAATTACCACAAGGCCAAGAGCGAGTCTACCTATGATTTATGAAACAGCTCTTGAGGATTGCACATGCAGCAATTATTTTCATGATATTGGCTCTATATCATGTATTGAACACTTTATTATGTTTTAGCTTGGGTAATTCTGTCGGTGATTTTTTTTCTTTTGACTAGACATACGTGCTGCTTGTTTATTTTCAAGTAGCCCATATGTTTTTCGTCTTTTCTATTTTTATTGAATTTTTTCCCAGATGTGAGTTTGTAAAATTTGCAAATTGTATAATCTGTTTTTGTTTTTCATACAAACAGAATTATAGATTAGATATAAAGATTAAGATATAAAGATTTATATATATATATATATATATATATATATATATATATATATATATATATATATATATATATCAGCACATCTATATCAATAAACAAAGACATGCTAATACATACATGTATATGTATACACATGTGTGTATGTTTATATATAAGTATTTGTCTATTTTTGTATTTGTGCGAGGAGGAGAGAGAGAGAGAGAGAGCGAGAGAGAGAGAGAATGAACTTTTTCCGTCAAGGACTTAATGAGACAAATAGTTCTTCAATTTTTCAAACCCTTAATTCATTGTGACTCATTCTATCAATTCCATTTAACTCATAATTTTTTTTTAAAAAGTGTGTCGGATATCAAAAAAAAAAAAAATGTGGCCGAGTCTAGTTTTATGTAAGAAGGGTAGGAAAAGCCGTATAAGACTCGCGAGGATAAAAACAACAGAGTAAAAAGAAAAACAAATGCAAAGAAGAAGACCGATAGCGAAGCAAAAGGGAAAAGAGGATAGGGGAGTAATAAAAAGAAGAAAATTAAGGGAGTAGCAAGAAGAAAATAGGTGGAGCAGCAAGAAGAAGAAGAAGAAGAAAAGAAGAAGAAGAGATTGAAACGAAATGAAGGTAGACGAAAGGGGTTAAAAAAATAGAGGGAAAAACATATGCCGGAGTTGAATGTAAAAAAATGGGAACGAAGGAAAAAAATGAAATCAGAAACCGAAAAAAATGAAAAAAAAAAGTGTGAAATTCAAGGAACTATCGAAATCAGAAATATAATTAAACACATTTGGTCATAACTGGCAAAAAAAAGAAGCAGATGATACCCCGCACAAACTATTATGGATGCGGACTAGGCAGATGACATAGCACTTATAGCAAATACAACTGCCTAAGCCGAATTCCTGCTACATAGTCTGGAGCGAGCAACTGGTGGCATGGGCCTCCATGTCAACGCAGACAAATCAAAATACACGTGCTTTAATCATAGAGGTGACATCTCCACACTAATTGGTGGTCCGCTGAAACTAGTGGGCAGGTTCACCTACCTAGGAAACAGCGTCACATCAACCGAGGATAACATCAACACGCGACTAACAGAGGCATGGACAGATATTAATAAGCTATCGGTCATGTGCATGTCAGACTTGGCTTATAAAATAAAAGGCAGTTTTTTTCCAATCAGCGGTTGTGTCGATACTACTATATGGATGCACCACCAGGACGCTAAACTAAATGTATGGAGAAAAAGCTTGACGGCAATTTCACAATAATACTGCGAGCTGTATTGAACAAGTGCTGGAGGAAACACCCTACAAAAAGGGGAGCTTTAAGACTACCTACCACCCATCACGAAAACTATCCCAGATTGACGACCCAGATATGCGAGACATTGCTTGAAAAGTAAGGACGAATTCATAAGCGGTGTACTCCTAAGGACCCCTTCGAATAGACGAGGAAAAGTTGGACGACCAGCTCGAACCAATATATAACAGCTCTGTGCCGATAAAGGATGCAGCCTAGAAGACCTCCCGGAAGAGTTGGACGATAGAGACGGGTGGCGAGATCTGTGCTATCAGCGTAACATGGCGAGATCTGTGCTATCAGCGTAACATGATCGTACCTAGGAAGTAGCGTCGAATCAACCGGAAAGGACATCGAAACGAGGCTAACGAAAGCATGGACAGCTATCAATAGGCTATCGATTATATGGAAATCAGACCTAACCGATAAAATGAAACGCAGTTTCTTCCAGGCAGCGGTCACATCGATACTGCCATATGGATGCACTACATGGACGCTAACAAAACGGCTGGAGAAGAAACTAGATGGCAATTACACAAGAATGCTGCGTGCAATCCTGAACAAGTCCTGGCAGCAACACCCCACAAGACACCAACTGTACGGCCACCTGCCCCCTATCACGAAAACTATTCAAGTTAGACGAACCAGATATGCAGGACACTGCTGGAGAAGCAGAGATGAACTCATAAGAGATGTACTCTCATGGATCCCCACATATGGCCGCGCAAAAGCAGGGCGACCAGCTCGAACGTACATTCAGCAGCTATGTGAGGATACAGGATGTTGTCCTGAAGACCTACCTAGGGCGATGAACGATAAGGAGGAGTGGCGAGAGAGGGTCAGGGATATCCGTGCTACCAGCACGATATGATGATGATATATATATACATATATCTCCCAGCAACGGGAAGCTAATGTCTAGGCACACTGATGGGTTCTGATAGAACGAAACAGATCTGTCTGTGGATGACTATATATATATATATATATATGATTTCTTCGTTTAATCACATATCATCCTTGGTGGTTAATTTCATGCCAACTATATCCTTCTAGATGTACAGTTTATGTATTTTTTTCAGCCATAACTAGGGTGCTGAGTAGTTTCATACATTTCCAAGGGTATTAATCTGAAAGTGAACATTATAGCCCGACAGAGGTTCGAACTCGCTTGCTACAATGTCATAGACAATCACGTTAGCGATTACATCATGAGGGTTCTTCAGAAATAAATATATATAACCATGCATACCACTTTTTATATACTCCCTGTCCAATCGGCAGAGAGACAATACCATGCCCCAAAAAAGGAGTGTCCTCGATATGACATTAAAGTGTATATAGTGGTAATTATTTGGGGAGTGATGAGTCACCTCTTCCTGTTATAACTTCCAGATTCACCGAGACCAGAAATAAAAAAGCTGATTAACGCTCGTCTACAGTCTATTATTATTCTAATTTTTACTAATTTGAGTGTCTTGTACTCATTTGAGTGTTTTTTTTAACACGTTTGAGTGTTTTTTACACATTTGAGTGTTTTTTAAACCAGCGCTTGCTAATGAGTTTCCACTGCAGTTTGAGTGACAGCAAGTCTCCTCAAGTTTTCTGGACACTTCTTAATATTCTGGCCGATCTTAACAATGCTCTAGTTTAGATGGTCTCCTCTTCTCCTCTTATTTACAAATCCTCCAGACCCAATACTAATGCTCTGGTCACTGTACTAAACGCACCAATTACAATTGGTATCACCATCACATTCTAGTTCCAAAAAATTTTTCAGTTCTCTGGCAAAGTCAAGGTAATTTTTTTGTCTTCCTTCCGGTTTACGCTGTGATCAGTCGGAACAAGAAAGTCAATTATTCGGCAGAATCTCTTTTTTTTTGTTTTTTTATCACAAGGTCTAGTCGTCGGGCTGAGATTAAATGATCCGTTTCTATCTCAAAATCCTAAAGAATTTTGTGCGTCTCGTCTTTAGGACGGATTCTGGGTTGCCCATTTACCATTTTTTCGTAGAGTCTGTTTTAAACTACTTGCACAATCCCCACCCAGTCATGTCTAGTCTTATTCTCTCTTTGGACTAATTTAATGTATTTGCTTATTGTGTAATTGGTCGTTTCGTCCCCATCACTAAATAATCTATATCTGCTATTTTGTTGCGTCTAGTTTGTTTTGGCCTATTTTTTAATTACTCATTAGAGTTTTTCATATCAGCGTAAGCTGATGGTCTTTCACTGGAGATTGAGTGACAGCAAGTCTCCTCAAGTCTCCAGGACTCTTCTCAGTATTCCGGCTGTTTTCAATAATGCTGTTGTTTGGATGATCTCCACTGGGCCGCCAACTTCTAAATCTTCTGGCCCCTTTAATAACCCTTTAGTTTCCGTGCCAAAAGCACCAATCACAATTGGTATAATTGTCACCTTCATGTTCCATAGTTTTTTTCAATTCTCTAGCAAGGTCAAGGGTTAGGGTTAGGGTTAGGGTTTTCACATTCTTTCAGTCTTATTCTGTGGTCTGCCGGGACACCAAAGTCGACAATTTTGCAGATTTTCTTTTTTTGTTGTTGTTGATTATTATAAGGTCTGGTCTCCGGGCCGAGATTACGTAATTCTTTTGTATATCAAAGTCACACATGAGTTTGTGCGTGTCATTTTCTAGGACAGGTTCTGGGTTGTGCATATACCATTTTTTGGCATGGTCAAATTTAAATTTCCTGCCTATTTCGCAGTGGATCACCTTGCCCACCCAGTCGTGTCTAGCCTTGTACTCCTTTATTATTATTATTATTATTATTATTTACCCTGCGAGTTTTTCACATCCGCGTTATTTCGGCATCTTTATTTGGAGTCTGGGTGAGAACAAGTCTCCTCAGATCTCTCGGACTGTTCTCAATATTTTTGAACATGAAGGTGGCAGTAATACCAATTATAATTGGCGCCCTCTGAACGGTTCACAAAAGGTTGATAAGGGAACTGCTGCTGGAAATTGAAGAACTAGCCAATACCATCCAAACTACAGCTATGCAAGACTTACTGCGAGCAACTTTAAACAAATCTTTGAAGCAACGTCTCACAAATGATCCATGTATGCATCTACCAAGTCCTCGACATGAGTAGGATGCAGCACAAAGTCAATTTGTTTGCGGATTTTAACAGAATTTTCCTTCACCTATACTGGTTGCAATACAAAGGTTAAAAAACAGTATTACCCATAGTCGGATTTATACTTTTCCCAAAAGTGTCTGTGCAATTTGAAATGCAAACAGCCCCGTCCAGGTTTCTTACAACGGTACCCATTACACTATGAGGGCCTACTCAGAAACTATCCATCTGAGACGAACAAAACATGCAAGGCGTTGCTGAAGATGCAAAGATTAAGTCATAAGCGACATTCTCTTTTGAACTCCTGCGTGTGAGCGAGTAAGCGTTGGATGAGCGGCAAAGTCTTACTCACATCAGTTTAGTGCGAAGCCAAGATGAAATCTAGTCGACCTGCCAGAAATGATGGATGGTAGGAATGGATGGTGAGAGAAGATCTGGAAATTCAGTGCTGTTGGCGCGACTTAATGATAATAATGATGATTGATGTACCCTAGATTATTTGGTTTCAGTTTTATTGTTTAATAATATTAACATTTGCTAATCAACTAATGCTAATGTAGAAGAATACTATTGGTACAATTTAACACATTGCTGGTGTGAATCAGAGGTTTCATACCTTTTCCAAGATTATTATTCCGAAACTCTTCGATTAGAGTTCGAAATCGCTCACTATGATGTAACAGTTCAATAATTTATCTCCTACGCCATGAGGATTTCCATCGACATGCCGTAAAACTAACCAATCTATTTTTTCATACGTCAAAATTGTACTTGATTGTATACTCTTTTATAATTTTGTACAAACATATAAAAAAGTTAACGACCGTAGTCGAGGGCAATCAGAAGGCTCCTTTTTCAATAGCTACTATACCGTGGTCTAGGGGAGGGTGCTACTCCTTTCCCAGGATTGCTCCACTTTACCCTTGATACGTACCTTATAATGCTGAGTGTTAAGCAAGGAGGTATCAAGTACCATTTTTAAAGTTTTTGGTATGACTCGATTTGGGATTGAACCCCGGTCTCCCGGACCATTGGCAAACACTCTACCCAGTAGGCCAATGAGCCGGTTATAAACCTATAGTATTACCTACTGCATACTTCCAGAATTTTCGGATTATATTTCGAAAGACTAATAATTGCAATGTGGGGTATCTTCATTGTGTAATGGCTAAAGTGTTGAACTGCAGCCACAAAGTAAGCGAGTTCGAACTGAAGCTACACTATCACATTTCCTTTCAGACTGATACATTTGAGAAAGTTTTGAAAATCCTTATCCCCGTCATCTATGGGTTAAACAGTAACACTACTCTCCTTCGGTAAAGATGACTTTGGCATTAGATAACCCACAAAGACGGAAATGCCTTTAAATAAAGAAACCAAACCTTATCTCTAGGAAAGGTCAGAGAACCATTTTTATGTAACAAGCAAGTCGATTATACTCATTTATTGACGGGGTTTGATAATATCAGAACACTATGCTGATACATATCATGGCTAAACTAAAAGTTGACATAATTCCAGGATGGGTATAGCGCAGTATTCACCTGACGCAAATCATATGGTTATTCATCAACGTGAGGAAATGTTTGGAAAATTTCCTTTGCGTGACTATATCAAATTTTGACATCTTGAATTAAATCCTAGATGGTGAAGGGCGCATAATTCTGTAGACGTATCAATAAAAGTATAAATCTCATATGATCAGTTGCCCAGTCGGCTGGGGCTGTAGAATACACCCACTGATTCTCTGCAAAGGGGTAAGATCACCTCTCCAACGAGTATCCTATATATGACGTTAAACAATATGATTGTAAGGTTCCAGTAAGGATAGAACTTTGGGGAATGCGGAGTACCCCTTCATTGCCACCGTTCCCAGGTCCACTCTGGCACGGAGTGGTAGCAACTCATAAGGATCCTATCTATCGATGAAATAGAACTAAACCATGTTTTCTTGACTTTAGAGTTTTTTGCATTTAAATTGCGTCTTTATGCTAAACTGATTTATTTTGAATAGAACTGTTTTCACATTTAAAGTGTGTACTTTTGCTAATCTGAATTATCTGAAATAAAACTGTTTTGACACTAACTCTGTGTATTGCCCAGGTGTCTGGATCTGTAGAATACACCGACTGTGCCTCTGCAGAGGGGTAAGCCCCCCACCCCAATGAGTGTCCTCGATATTACACTAAACACTCTGATGCTGAGGTTCCAGTGATACTAGAGCTTTGGAGGATACGGAGCACCGCTTCATTGCCATTGCTCCCAGGTCCACTCTGGCCCGGAATGGTAGCACCTGATAGGGTCCTATCTATGGGTTAAATGGAACTAAATACATACTTATGCTAAAATGAATTGTTTCTATTAGAACTGTTTGACTAAACTGAATAGCTTGAAAAAGAAATATTTTTGACAATTAAACTGTGTACTTACATTTAAACTGCGTGCTTATGCTGGACTGAATTGTTTGAAATTAAACTGTTTTTGACATTACAACTGTAATTATACTAAACTGAATTGTTTTACATAGAACAGCTTTGACATTTAACTGTGTGTAAACAAAATCTATACTTATACTAAACTGAAATAGCTGAATTCGAATTGTTTGAATAAACTGAATAGCTTTAAATAGAAATGCTTTTGACAATTATACTGTGGACTCATGCTAAACTGAATTATTTTAAATAGAACTATTTGCATAAAATGGATTTGACGTTAAATAACCCACAAAGGTAAATATGGCATAAAACACAAACCAACAAACAATCTTATGATCAGGATAACAGGCCTCTTTTGATCAAAATAATACTTGAACTATGGTAAATGTTGTTTCGGTTTTTCAACTAAATTTAACGTTGTAATCTTGTTATAAAATTAAAATTAATGCTATCAAATTTAGGATTTCTAACTGAGATTATTTGTGCTGTCTTTCCACATCAATTTTATAAAAATTCCATTTCTCATTTGGTGAACTGATGTGTCCTCATATCAGTTGTTTAAAAACCTACAGGGTTGAATTCGGATTTGCATATATATATATATATGTGTGTGTGTGTGTGTGTGTGTGTGTGTGTGTGTGCATTTTCGGCAATCATCTGAATTGTGGGTTGGTAACTGCTTACACACATAGACACACACACACATATATATATGCATGTATGTGTGTGTGTGTGTGTGTGTGTGTGTGTAAGCAGTTACCAACCCAGAGTTCAGATGATTGCTGAAAATTGGATCTTCTGAAAATCCTTCATTGTCCATGAAAACATAGTCAATAAAAAAAAATTTATATCTATTCTGACACGTTTTAACGATATTTCCTATTGCTGATATGAGCATTACTTTACAGAAAGTATTCAATGAGTTTACAGAAATATTTCAAAGCTCAAAGATCATGTGGAGTATTTTCGCAATGCCAAAATCAGAATGAAGTATTTTTTTTGTGCTAACTTCGTAAACACCTGCGAGCAAATTCAAAATAAAAGCGCAAATAAACTGAAATACAAGGAATAAAACGTGTCACATAAAACAGTTTTAAAGAACGAAAATGTTCAGATCAGAAAAGATTAAAAAGAAAAAACGAATAGCTTTGAAACCTTGCAAATTTTGCCGTGACAATGAAAATCTCTTGATTTTTTTTCTTTCTATTTAATCTAATTATGACGTTGTCAAATTTGTTCTTGCAATATCTTTTTTGTACTTAAAAAATGTGATTCTTTCAAGCCCTTCAGCTGTCTACTCTACCTTTCAGAAAAATCATTTTTTTCACGTCCTAAAAAGAAAGATTTACCCGACAATCAGATTACATGTTTGAAGACGAGAGGCCCGTCAAATTTAATATTTAAGTTTTTTCTTTACTAACTCTTCACAGACGCACACACGTAAGGGTTTTTAGATAGAAAAGGTTTTCTCATGACACCTGGCCTTAAAAACCGTTCCCAATTTACACTTGTTCTTTACAACGTTTTTGTAACATTTCAGGTTTGACAGAGAATCAAAGAAAAGACATTGTATTGTCACTTTAAATTATATCGATCGTAAGTTCATGCTGCATAGATTAAAGAACGATTTCATAGCCGTGCGCAACCTTACTCAAAATTCTATCGACGTCATCGAACCGTGTGGAAAAATTGTCAATTTCTTAACGACTTTCTATGAACCGTTATATTGAAATTCCTATCGCCATACGTTACAATACTGAAGTCAATTTTTTCTCACTGTGCCGTGTGAAAATATAGCAGCATTATAATCTCTATGCTGAGCGTAAATATAGTCGAATTCCTTGCGCGGTGTCATGTACAAATATATCGGAATTTCATACTATTTTCAATTTCTGATCTATATTTACTAATCTGAGTATACCAACATAACTGCATTATATGTTGTAACAGATTTTTGAGTCCAAGTAAACAGCAAACGAAATATATATATATATATATATATATAGAGAGAGAGAGAGGGAGGGAGAGAGAGTATGTAATTAGAAGGAAACTCAAACCTGGTTAAATTGTCATTATAAATTTATTTCGCCGGAGAATATCATTACACACTCCGTCGCATCCATATTTGCTGTTTTCAACCCCAATTTAAAATTTTACAGTCATCTAATGAGACGGAGTGTATTATAGATAATAGAACCAAGACTACAAAATCTAGTCTGTTCTACTATTTACTAATAACTAGTATAGCTTGGTGGTGCCCATCCCAGTTAAAGTCAAGACCTTTGCAAATTCTTGTGTCGGTTTGGCAAATAAAGGATCTCAATTGGTTTTTGTCAATCACAAAATAAATCAGTGACCTTTAACTATCCATCATAAGTCGGTTATTTCCGCTACGGCTCTTTTTCAAACAATGTTGATTCATTCGCCTGTAAATTGACCTTCTACCAAAAAACTTGGTTAATATTATGAAGAGCTTTTACTACCTTACGTCCCATTATGAACTCGTGCAGTAGAATTACTCTGATTTGTCTTTTCCCCTACTTAATCAATAGCATAAAGGAAACAAGAATAAACAGTGAAAATCAAACGATTACTTTAAACAGTTGAGAAATATCATATTTACCCAACCCCTCCGCTCGGGCAGGATGTGACACAAGTTCAATTTTTAAGCGTAGTTTAACAGGTTTTGAATTCAGAGTTTTCCTTCTCCTAGACTAGTTGCCTCACCAAGGCTGAAGAACCTAGTCTGCCCTACTATTTACCCATAGCTGGAAGGAGAATAATTGGATTCATACCTTTCCCAAGGGTATTAGTGCTATGTGAAATGCAATTAGTCTCGGCCAGGATTTGAACTCGTGTCGCCGTGTCCACTTCCTAGGACGGTAACCATTACACCACAGGCACCTCCACGGTTGAGAAATACTCACGTTTTAAAATGAAATCTTATGTGGTTTGCTCAATGATTACTGGACAAATATACTTACAAAAGATGTAAACATATTTTGCTTCTGCTGGATGAGAACTACACAAGAATGGGACGTGTTATTTTGCATAAAGAAAGAGCATCAGCACAAACCAAAATTTGACCTTACTAAAAGGGCATCAGCACAAACCAAAATTTGACCTTACTAAAAGGGCATCAACACAAACTAAAATATGATAATGCTGAAACGCATCAGCACAAACGAAAATGTGACCATACTGGAAGGGCATCAACACAAACTAAAATATGATCATGCTGAAACGCATCAGCACAAACGAAAACGTGACCATGCTGAAAGGGTATCAGCACAAAACTGATGTAATGGTTATCGTCTTAGGAAATGGACACGGCGACTTGAGTTCAAATCCTGAACGAGAATGATTGCATTTCACATAGCACTAATACACTTGGGAAAGGTATGAATCCTATTATTTTCCCTCCAGCTATGGGTAAATAGTAGGACAGACTAGGTTCTTCAGCCTTGGTGAGGCAACTAGTCTAGTAGAAGGAAAACTCTGAATTCAAATCTGTTAAACTACACTTAAAAATTGACCTTGTGTCGTATCCTGCCCGAGCGGAGGCGTTGTTAAAGAGGATCAGCACAAAAATAATGTGAACATGCTGAAAGGGCATCAATACAAACCAAAATACGATCATGCTGAAAGACATCAGCACAAAAAAAAAAAATGTGACCATGCTGAAAGTCATCTGCACAAACCAAAATGTGACCATGCTGAAAAGGCATCTGCACAAACTAAAATGTGACCATGCTGAAAGGCATCTGCACAAACCCAAATGTGACCATGCTGAAAAGGCATCTGCACAAACCAAAATGTGACCATGCTGAAAAGGCATCTGCACAAACCAAAATGTGACCATGTTAACATATTTTGTTTCTGCTGGATGAGAAGAATGGGACGTGTTATTTTGCATAAATCCTGTAAGTAACACCAAACAAAACAGCTACTCTTCCACCACTCAGCCGTCATCTAAACAAACGATCTAAGTAAGATGAACAAGACATACGGGAGACTGCAGGTGAAGAAAAGACGAACTCAATTGCGACGTTTTTCTATGAACCCCTAAACATTGAAGCCCCAGTATTAACCGACAAGTACGAACTTACATCAGATCTGTACAGATATTGGATATCATTTAAAGGACCAGATGGCAGTGATAGATGGTAGGGACAGATGGTGAGAATGACCGAGAAATCCGTGCTGCCAGCGTGAGTTGATGATGAAGGATTTGAAAGCTGATTAGATTACACAGTTCACTGGAGGAGTTCCGTTTAAGTGAAGTCGGCTGTGAAGTTCTTTTTCCTTGACAGAGTTTCCATGGCTCTAACCTTGAAGACAAAATGAGCGTTTCTAATTTGGCTGATTGAATTATTGCATTAGGTGGGTGTAAATCTTCACAGAGTTCCTTTCGAAAATTAGGAATACCCTGTTGAAAAATATCTTTCGTTCCATTTTGGCATGATATTTTTGAATACATCTAATATAAAATAGTTAAAACGTTTTGGCAAGAAAAAGAGCTTATTTAAACCAAAGCTTATAATTCCATTATAATTGATTGTAACAATTGAGCAGGATATGGTTCTATTGGAGGGATTAATGATTACTGCTAATTTTTGATGCTAGGGATATTTAGTCACGTTCCCACTCACCAAGATTCAATATCAATATTATTATATTCAGTAAGACATTAACACTGGATAAAAGGATAGAAACACAAATAGTAAATATAAACATATGGGTCATTTAATATATGGAAAGAGAATGGTCTATTCTTTTTACATCCCCACCAGGTAAAATGGAATTCGAGCGAGTAGGTAATATTAAGTTTTTTTTTGGCTGGAATCAGGAACTTCACGCTTGTTTCTACCTGCTTAGCAGTTCTAAGTTTATCGATTAATACCTGAGGATTTCCAAAAAGAGAATGCCACCGTGATCAAGAATTGCTTATGAGAGCCAGGTATGAGTCACTATTCGTACGTGACCCCGAGCTTTAAAATGACTTTATGTCAAGACTGACGTAATCAAAACATGGAAAAATCCTTTACTATATATATATATATATATGTGTATATATATATATATATCTACGAACCTCTGTGAGCAGGATGTGACACAAGGTCAAATTTTAAGTTGAGTTTAACAGTTTAGAATTCAGAGCTTTCCTTCTGGATTAGTTGCCTAACCAAGATAAATAACCTGGTCTGCGCAACAATTTACCCATAGCTGGAGGGAGGATAATTGGACTCATACCTTCCACGGGTATTAGTGCTATGTGAAATGCAGTCATCCTCGTCCCGGATTTGAACTCGTGTCTCCGTGTCTCTTTTCTACGACGATAACCATTACATTACAAGGATTTTATACAACATATAAGAAGAATGTCAGTGATTTAAAATCTTATCCTAACAGATGAAATATGCACATTGTTTCACATATACGAAGTGCATAAAAAGAGGTACAAAATTTTAGTATAACGATATGACTATACATTTCAATGCTTCGGTGTAAGACTATCGAGAGCATTTGGAGACAAAGTCTTTTTTTTTTTCGTTCACCGAACAGAGCTAAAAGGCCTGTCCACTTCACTAGATGAGCGTGGACGAAACAGGTCTTATAAATTCAAGAAACCATAACCAGAAGAGAAGGATAAAGTTTAGTAAATTATCATGTAATTTATGGACGCGTGATATCCAGATATTCTTGCAAATTCACGCAAAGACGTTTATTCCCTCCTTACAGATGAATTAGAAAAAAACATTTTCTTCAGAAATACCCGAGCACAAAACTGCTAAATAGGATAAACACACTGACAGTGAATAAGGGCATAATCTTCTACTGGATCACAAGCCATATCCTTATCTATGGAAACGACAGAGACAGTAAAGCAAAAGGAGTCGTTACAACTAAATTCTCCCGCAGGAAAAATCCCGTACATGGACCTATAAGCAAAAGTAGATACATACAACTTTTA
Source organism: Sepioteuthis lessoniana (assembly GCA_963585895.1). NCBI lineage: Eukaryota > Metazoa > Mollusca > Cephalopoda > Myopsida > Loliginidae > Sepioteuthis > Sepioteuthis lessoniana. Next base: position 88,377,343 of record OY757912.1, read on the forward strand.
AAAGAGGCAGGAGTTATGGAGCTTCTGCATGGACAACAAATTACACCAAGAGACACAAACCGTCGGAGTAAAAATTTCCAATAGAAGAATATAAAGAAAAGAAAAAGTGTTTTATTTTGGCCTTCAACCCGGCCAAAAATGTCATTCCAAGGTGATGCACTGGAAGGACGTGACACATTCTAATGGCCGTTATGAGAGGAAATCGCATGGGCGGAAAGTGGCTGAGAAATAGGACGAGGTAAAAAAAATTCCCATGGTACACTCATAGACTGATGCACCGGAAAAGAGTGACCTGTGAACTGCATGACAGTTATTTCCGCTTGATGACGATCAAACATGCGATTTCAAAGATCGAGTAGGCGACTGACTGGACGTTGAACTATTATATAACTCAGTCAAGACAGAAGTCAAGTTAGTTTCAGTTAGAGATCGGACGGAGTTATAGACGAGATGTGGTAGGGAAAGCCGCACCAGGCCGAAGGGGCTCGGGGCCCCCGATTGAATTGGGGTCCAGAGAAGGTGCTGATATAATGCAGTAAAGAAAGCCATCACCCAGCAGAGTGGGCCTCTGGGCCTCCGGTTGAGCAGTGCTGGAGAACGAGAAAAACACAATGCTGACGGCCATAAGAGTGGAGTCAAAATATTACAGTTTATGTTCGGTCTCCAGCTCCCTCTCACAGTGGAACCCCACACAACCCTTTCAAACCTTGCAAATAAATTGAGAGGTACTTATTTGTTAAAGAAGTCTTCCTGTGTCTTTATTATTGTGTCGTTATGAAACGTGTAAATGACTATACAACATAAGTGGTAATGGCCAGATTCCGAATAGGATATATCCTCGCAACTCACTCCTACCTTTTGAAAGGTGAAGACGTACTAATATGTATAGCATTTTACGTGCCTTACAGAGTGAATCATATCATTATAAGCTGTATAGACCTTAAATAGACGTGCCTGAAACACTACCAAGAGACTAATTTGAAGGTCTTTGATAAATTTAACCCAGATAAACTTTTGGGGTTCTTAACGGCAACAAAATCGCAAGAATTTTATAGCAAATAAATACGTACAAATTTTTAATTGGAGATACTCCCATATATTTTTAACTGCCCCCAAAATTGATAAAGTATATATTCGGATTATACATATATATATATTTTTTTTTTATATCTACAACGTTCACCCACTATAATACATCAACTGTACTTACGTTTCGGCATTAAATAACCCACAAAAACCAACCAATAAATTTATTATTAGAAATATCTCGGTATTTTGTGCGAGTGATGACCAAACCTCAAAAAGAGTCACATTTAATAAGCTTAAGTAAATTTGGCCCAAGGCAAGAAGTTTGATCTAAACAGGGAGGATCAAAGCAACAGTGTTCTGCTAGCAGGAGTTTTTATCATAACATCAAGTGAGAGGATATGGAATTGTATTGATATGTTATTGATGATATGGAATCCAAATCAATGCGCTAAAAAACTCGGCATTACTTCCAAGTTTTAACACTGTCCATACTACTATATGGATGAACCACGTGGATGCTGATAAAATCATTGAGAAAAGGCTTATTGGAAACTATGTAATTATGCAGCGTACCGACTTTAACAATTCCTGGAAGAAATAGACTAAAAAACAGCAGCTGTGCGGCCACTTTCTTCCAGTCTCACAGATTATTCAAGTTAGACAAGTAAAATATCCATGAGAGAATCAAAGACGAAATCACAATCGATGTTCTTCTATCGACTACCGAACATGGACGAGCCAGTGTTGGCCGACCAGGATAGACTTACATAAGCTCTGTGCAGACACAAAATGCAGCCTAGAAGACCAACCAGGTGCAATGGATTATAAGGATCGATTGCGAGTGAGTCATAGAACTCCGTGCTCTCAGCGCGACTTGATGAAGATAATGAAGGCGTTCTACATTTTTCTCTAATTTTACAATCCCATCTATCAAGTTGAATCAGAGAAGAAACACGAACTAAATGAATATTTTATTCATTTTATTTTATAAATGAAGCATTCTTTATCAAGACTGTGGTAGAGTTTAAATTCTAGTTTTTAATGACTTATCATGAGACGTGCAGTCCCCATGTGTTGAATATGGAATCGAACTTTGTGTGTGAAAATTCTAGTCCTGCAATTACGTTCACATTCGAACTAATGCCATTGGTAAAGGTAAGAATCCCTTTATCTTCCAAGGTCTGAGTCAAAGAATATCGCTTCTGATTTTTTACAAGGATCGCTTTGGCATTAAATAAGCCATGAATGCATATTTGCAATTAAGCAAAGAAACTGTCCTTTCATTTGAATGCGATAAATACAAAATAAACATCTTTTTTAAAAAATTGCATCCAAATTTTCTAAATACATTTTTAATAGGAAATTAATTCAAAATTGAACAGAGAAATTAAAATCAAATGTAGAATAGAAATCTGCTATCTTTCTCTGTTTACAACGACGCAAGATAACATCTGGTCGTTTGAGTTGCAATATTTTAGAAGAACGTAAACATTCTTAATCTGTCATCATGATTTATCATAAATAAAAAATGAAGGTTGTTTGGTTATTTTTTACTGCATATAAACCCTTATAGTTTATTCTGTGGCAAATCCTGTGGTATATATATATATATATATATAGTCATCCACAGGCAGATCTGTTTCGTTCTATCAGAACTCATCAGTGTGGCTAGACAGTAGCTACCCATAGCTGGGATGGAAACACGGTTTGACTCAAACGCCAAGTCGAAGCCTCTAACCCTTCCCCCACGAGCAGCTATTAGCTGCGAAGTAAATTTTTAAACGGTTATGAATCACAATTACTATTGTTTACATACATCCGTTCAAACGGCTGCCGAGACCTCAATTCAAATAGGAAGAGGCTTACAATGAACGCTAATGGCAACAAGATTACTTCTTCGCCAGAGAACTCAACCCTACGGGAGTAGGAGAGTATATATATATTGTAAACTCATAGTTTGTCGATAACATTTTAAAACTGGGCAGGGTTTATTTTTCTGCACATTGTTGAATAGTTTCATTTATTCCTATCTAACATGAATAATTCCGTTTAGTATTGTTCTGTTGTTTGCCACACAAAGTCGGGTTCAAGTCTTGGTATTTAACACCAATAATTTTACTTGCACACCGTTTATTATATTCTAGTATTACTAATTAAGACTAACAATTCAATTTAACAGTCGTTTTATCTACTCAAACATAAATGAACGAACAGTTCTATTTGACCCGTATATGGGACCCTTACAAGTACTTCTACTCTAGGTGAAAGTTGACCCAGCAGTAATGGTAATGAAGAGGTACCCGACATTCCCCATAGCTCCAGACCTGGTGCATTACCATAAGATATGTTTTAGTGTCAAATCCAGGACAACCGTTGTTGGTAGTACCCCTCAGCAGAAATGCAGTCTGTGTATTCTTCAGACCCAACGAACCTGACAAATAAAAAGTGAAATTCATAATTCAAATTATTACTTAATTATATTGCTATTAAGACGACAGAATGAAAGAAAACAGCTTTCCAACAATGTTTATTAGAAATTATCAAAATGCGATCGTTAATTTTTACTTCCCTCATAAATTACAATACAAAAAGAAAACCATTACCAAAAGTAATTTTATACTAAAACCTATTATACCTATTTAAAAAATTGTAATTTCAAGAATTTGGTTTCACGGACCAAAGAAAAAAAACAGAGAGAGAGAGAGAGAGAGAGAGAGAGAGATCTATCTATCTACTAACCGATACTCCTGCACGAGAAGGATGTCATACGAGGTCAATTTAAGTGTGTTGTACTATTATATAGCTGGATATATACTTTTTAGAGTATTACTCCTATATGAAAAGTAAACAGACTTGTACGCGATTTTTAACTCATATTACCGTAAACATTTCATACGATGATAATACACACACACACACACACACACACACACACACACACACTATGTTATATTTAGATATCGGAATTAAAATTGGTGATAGAATATGTGAAGAACTGAGCTAGGATAGCGTATACAGAATCAACCGTGCTTGGTGCCTGCCAGTTTCTCGTCTATATTATTACTATATTCTTACACACACATATACACACACACAAACACACACACACATACCTATATATATATATATATATATATATATATATATGTATATATACTTATTCATTTACTCTTTTTTTTATTCTGATGAAGACTTTCATACTTATAGAGTCATTATTTTGTTTCTTTTTGCTCTTTGCCTGTTAGTTCTAGTTTTTTCTGCTTCCAAATAGAATATGATATTTAGGTCACGGAATCTGTTCTCACGGAAAAACCTTGGGGGATTCTGCCATTATTGTAACCCGAGGTATTTCAGAAATTCAAGTGTATTTTTTCATACTAATCACCAGGTAAAATAATCTTATATATATATATATATATATATATATATATATATATATATCATATATATATATATATTAGGTTTGCGGTATTAAATCCCATTGTATGAAGAAATGAAGAGAAAACAGAATGCAAAGATGATATATTTCATCTGATGAAACAATATTTATAACTAAACGGATCAGATTACTTTTACGTATGGTTTTCTTCATTCTTTCATTCACTCTTTATTCTCTCTCACTTTCTCTCCTTCTCTTTATATATATATATATATGGAGATAAAAAGAGATAGAATGAGACAAAGAAATACAGGCTTTCGTGGTTTAGTGTTTCTCGTCGTTTGAAATAGATAAGACAACCCAAGTTCAGAAATTGATCAGTACTCATTGCATTTCACAATAACGCTAAATCCCTTGTGAAGGATATGCATCCTTTCAGATATAGCTAAATAATAAGGCTAACTGGGTATTCTAACATTGGTTTTGTATGGCAACCGATCTCTGAATTGAAAACTATTTACCAACTGACCTTGTGTAACAACCTGCTTGTGAAGAGGAGTTGGGTAAACACACACACACACACACACACACATATATATATATATATATATTTATATATACAAAATCCATTAGAAAAATTGCTGAAGTGTGCTGTGTGAACTATAAGTATAACAGAGATAAGCAGATTGTGTTGTAACGTTACAATTTATCTAAGTAGCATACAACCGTAATCGGAGCTTTTTGCAACCATTGTATTTCTTACATGCTTCTGTGTACACTTCCAATTTTTCTTGTGGTTTTGCAATGAGAATTGAGGAGCAGATAAAATTAAAATGTTCGGTGCGGTTGGGGAAAACTCCGTCACAGCACTTGGAATATATCAGCAAGTATGTTGATACAACACTATGGCTTTCACACGTTTTTTTGAGTTGGACAAGAGTTTCAAAGAGAGTCGCGAGTTAAGGGAAAACTTCAGAAGCAGTAGACCCTTAACGAACTGGATCAAGGTCAACGTCAAGTTTGGTGAGGCAGGTGGTGTGAGATGATCGGCAGTTGACTGTTTGAATTATTCCAACTTGGACATACAAAAGACAGTGTTTGGAAGATTATCCATGAAGATTTGGGCATGTCTGAAAAAATAATAGATTTAGGTGTGCTGAGCATCTGGTAGTTCCTTACTGAAAGAAACATCCCTATACGCAACAACCTTCCTATTTACTCCTGTGATACATTTTCCAATTCCTTAAGCTCAAGTGGATCATTAACGGGATTCGCTTTAGTGGTGGCAATCAAGAGAGCTGTTACGACGGAGCTGAGGGGCGTCCCAGAAGAATCATTCAAGCTGTATATGGAACCGTGGCATAGAAGGGTGTGTAATATAATGGCCGAGGGATTTCGGTTTAGGCCTTGGGGTTTAGTTAGGCTGAGAACCTTTCAGCTCAGTGTATGAGTTACTTAGGTGCAACATTAACACAAGTGTTCGCGCGCCCGCGCAGTGCGGACGTGTCACCCAGAGATGTTACAATAGCCCAGATAGGAAACGGAGGCTAGCGAGTGCGAATGACGTCACGCATCGGAAGCGCACGGAGGATTTGGGGGAATTTGAAGAAAGTTAGTGGAGTTGAGACTAGACACCGGAAGAGACGGTTGACTTTCACTTGCTCGCGGAGGCCTTGGGCAGGTGGCGCACGAGATGGTGGGTGGGGGGCGGCAGATAAAAAAGCCAGGATAGAAAGATTGTGTCTCTCTGTCCTTATGTCGAAACCTTTTAAACTCAAAGGTAATAAAAAGTTTCGTACCTGAACTGAGAAGTCGTTACGTGTTTTTCGTGTTTCGAGATTCCTATGTTCTATGTTATATATATATGAACATTATATGTCCATTTCACACATAGCGGTATCTGGCTATGGTACAGATGGAGAAGTGCATCAGACTCGAGTAAAATTAATTTGAATAAGAAACCATGTAATTTGTTGTTTAGAATTGAAATAGATTTTCGTGACACAGTACGTATTCATAGAAGACTTCTTTTCTTTTGACTTATTTAACCTATTATAGCCCTGTATAGCCAATATAAATGACTATTGGTCTAATGAGTAGAGTGTTCTACAATGATCTGGGAGACAAGGGTTCAATCCCAGGTCGAGTCATACCAAAGACTCAAAAAATGGTACTTGATGTTGCCTTGCTTAACACTTAGCAAGGGTAAAGTGAAACAATCCAGGGAAAGGAATAGCACTCTTTCCTACACTTCGGTGTTATAGCTATTGAAAAGGGAGCCTTCGGATCATCCTCTACTAAGTTATTCAACTTTATTTACTTTTCTTATAGCTCAATGTCCTCGTTTAAGGATAGTTAGAAAAAATATGAAGATTTCATGAAATACTTAAATTTTAGTTAATTTAATGTATACTTTGCATTGATAAAGTTCACACTCATATTTACAGAAATAACTGTTAAATGCATATTTCTTGGTTGGTTGGTTGGTTGGTTGGTTGGTTTTGTTGAATGACATATCAATATTTATAGGTTATATAATGCCAAATCTTGTTTATTCATAGATTTCAAATATTTATAATTTGTAAAACAATCATTCATACATAACAATTCTTAAACGACCCAGTGCTCATTTGTTTGCACATATTTACATGGGTTCAAGTATTGCTATCAGACGCTAATAGTCTTATTTGCGTACAGTCAATAGATTAAAAGTATTGCAAAGTAATAATAAAAATTCAATTTAATATCACTCAAGTATTTATAATTTGTAAAAAAACGTTCATAGATAACAGTTCCGAAACGACCCAGAGCTCATTTGTTTGCACACAATTAGATAGTTTCAAGTATTTCTATCAAACGCTAATAGTTTTATCTGCATACAGTGAATTGATTTAAAATATTTCTAAGTAACACTAAAAATTCTATCTAATATCACTCATTTGTTTGTACATGATTAAATGGTTGAACAGTTATATGTGACCCATAGATGCTGCCCTGCAAGGTACGATCATTCCGGATCTGAGTGGACCTAAAATTAAAGGCAATGAAGGAGTGCTCCACCAAGTCCAAAACTTCAGGACTCTTTTATCAGATCTTTTAGTGTCATATCCAGGCAAATTGTTGGGAGTGTCCTATCCCTCTGCTGAGACACAGTCGGTGCATTTTATAACTGGGCAGAATTTCAGTGTGTTTACAATTCATTTTTTTTGTTTCCTTTTAATAAGTTCTAAAAATCAGAAAATTAACAAGTCCGGTTATAATAGGATAATTTATCACAATAGAGTTTCATATTTTGCCTTATTTCTCTGCTTTACTATTTTTTTTTAATTGCTTCATCCTTCCAAGTTATTCTTTGTGTTTTTCCTCTTTCTTTCTTTCTTTCTTTCTTTCTTTCTTTCTTTCTTTCTTCTGTTTACTCAGATGTTTTGAAAAAGTTTCAGTCGATTAATATTTTTCGTATTCCAGCAAATGAACATCACCAAGTCTTCTAGGAATATTGCACCTCTGTAGAGTGTTATGACCACTACCCCCTCCAAAAATATTTGTCCCACGTATGACACTAAAATGCATCTTATGCCGAGGCTACGATCTTAGATTTGGGGGAATGTGTAGTACACCTTCATAGTCTTTACGTCAGGATCCGCTCTGACCCGGTGTAGAAGTAGCCACTAGGGTTCCATCAATAGGTCAAATAGAACTATACAATCATTTGCTATACTAAAACTTATTTAAAAATGTGCAATCGAATGAATAATGTTGAATGTAAATTTTAGTGTTAGATTGCAGTACTTTAAATCATTTAGTATCCAGTTTATGACATTGAACTGAGTCAGATGGCGAGGCTCCAGTGTTGCAGTTTGTGGAATGTTGAGTAAACCTTCATTACCGTTGCTCTCAGGTCCACTCTGACCTGGAGTGGTTGTACCTGTAAAAGTCTAACCTATGTTTCAATTTGAACTGTTCAATTATTATAAGAGATTTGAAACAATGGAGATGTTTGAAAGTTGTTTGATTTAAATAGGAAAGCTTGATAAATAGAATTATCGATATTAGATATTAAAAACCATTTAAATGTATGCGAACAAACGAATAATATTAAATAGAAAAAATAATTTAGAGTATAATTTTTAGACCATTGAACTGTGGGCAAAGAAATGATTAGCAATACATAGAATTATTTCTATTTGATAGCAATATTTGAAAACATTTAAGCTTTGAGCAAACATGATTAATATGTAATATAATTATCATATTTACCAACCCCTCCGCTCGGGTAGGATATGACACAAGGTCAATTTTTAAGTGGATTTTACCAGGTTTGAATTCAGAGTTTTCCTTCTCCTAGAATACTTGATTCACCAAGGCTTAAGAACGTAGTCTGCCCTACTATTTACCCATAGCTGGAGGGAGAATAATTTGATTCATACCTTTCCCAAGGGTATTAGTGCTATGTGAAAAGCAATCAGTCTCGGCCAGGATTTGAACTCGTGTCGCCGTGTCCATTTCCTATAACGATAATCATTACACCACGGCATCTCCAAATGTAATATAATTATTAGTGTTAGATAATATTACTTGAAACTGTTCAACTGTATGCAAAGAAATGAACTCTGGCTCGTTTTAAAATAAAGTCACCTACAAACTATTCACTTACAAATGATATATGATATAAATGAACAGTATTTTGGTATTGATTAACACACAAGTATCGAAATGTTGTAGAAGACTATAAAAACCAAACCAAGTTAACGACACTACTTATCTATGAGTAAACAAAAGTACCGATAGATACGCATATAATTCCTTGACTTTATTTGGTGTGGTATTGGGCCATATGAACTTCTGGTTATTTAATGCCAAATCCATTTATATACATATATCAACAGTTATTTTTCAAAGAATTCAGTTTAACATAAGTACACAGTTTAAATGCCAAAACAATTCTATTATAAACAATTCAGTTTAGCATAGGTACACAGTTTAGTTCTATTTTATCCATAGATAGGACCCTATCAGCTGCTACAATTCCCGGCCAGAGTGGACCTGGGAGCGATGGCAATAAAGGGGTACTCCACATTCCCCAAAAGCTCCAACATTGCTCACCATAAGATTGTTTTGCGTCATAGTTGAGACATTCGTTGGGGGAGTTTTACCCCTTTACAGAGGTGCAGTTGGTGTACTCTACAGTCCCAGTAAACTGGTTCAGCTTATAATTGAAATAATCATTATGATTGTAACCGTTTAAATATTTTCTAAATAGCTACTAACCTGAGGCGCCCTACTGATGTATCATTATTTCTCACAAATATTCTTGGTCCTTATTTTTTTTTTTTTTTGCCTCGCGCTTGGATTATATATATATTTATCCAAGCTGGGCACTCCCTGAAATTTATCCTTACTAGAAATTAGTGCGAACGGAAATACTAGAACAATGGGAATATTTACACCTAATTATTCCATGAAAAAATATCCCTTATCTATCTAAAAACCAATTTGTCCTATCTTTAACTGATAAAACAATTGATTCTATAAAGAGAATACGTTGGTAGGCATTCTTTTTTCTCAATCCGACACTAATACGTTTAGACGAAATGAACTCAATTCAACTGAAGTCACAAGCAATAAAATGCTGAACTCCTATGAAGAGGAATTGCTTAAACTAATTGAAAAATAGAATTAAAAAAAAATCTATGAAATTCAAAGAATATTAAAGAAATTTGTACATGGTATAAATAAATCTAACATGATTTGGATCAAAGCCGACATATCATTAAACATCTACAAATTCAGCTTATCAGTATATAACAACATTCCACACAGTAAAATAACGGAATTATTGAAAATTGAAAACAAGGACACAGTTAATCAGATTAATAAAGACAGCGCTTAATTTGCCAACAAACTGAATATTGATGATGAAAATGGAAAATTGAATGAAAAAAAAAACCGCATATATTCTCTTCAAGGACCACAAACGGAATTTTAACATCTATACACAAGCCAGATTAATCAATCCAAAAAAGACTGAGTTCGGATTAGTGGCCAAAAATGTGATTCAAAAGTTTATTGCCAAAATACGAAACTGAATATGACGTATGGAAAAAACTCATAAGAAACTATGAATTGGTTTAATGATATTGAAAATAAGAAAGCACCACATTCATTCAATCAGATACAAAAGATATTTATCCATCTATATTTAAAGAACTACTAATAAATAGCATTAATTTTGCCAAGAATTATTCTAATATTATCAAAGATGAATTAGTTATTATTTTAGCCTATCGGATATCCATACAAGTGATCAATAATAAACTTTGGTCAAAAATCGCATAGAAAATTTCGACATGACGACGGGATATTTTGACTCGGCGAAAATAGCTGACTTGGTTGGGATATATATTAAATATTATAGGCATTTTTTTTCTTGGGAAAACGGCTTCGAGCTGACAAAGAAAAGAAGCAGAAGTTACCCAGCAAAAAACAATATGCGACGCCTACTACGCCGAGGACATAGCGATACCGGCGAATACACCCAACCCGGCCGAAACACTACTGCATAGTTTTGAACGAGCCGCCGCAGGCATTGGCCTCCATGTCAATGCACACAAAACTGAATATATGTGCTATAATCAAACAGGCGACATTTCCACACGAGACGGAACCTCTCTGAAATTGGTAGACAAATTCACCTACCTAGGTAGCAGCGTCTCATCAACCGAAAAATTCATCAACACGTGGCTAATGAAGGCATGGACAGCTATCGATTGGCTTTCGATCATATGGAAGTCAGACCTGACAGATAAAATGAAACGCAGTTTCTTCCAGGCAGCGGTCGTATCGATACTGCTGTATAGATGCACTACTTGGACGCTAACTAAACGGCTGGAGAAGAAACTGGACGGTAATTACAAGAGAATGTTGCGAGCAATATTGAACAAGTCCTAGCGGCAACACCCCACAAGGCACTAAGTATACGGCCAACTGCATCCCATCACGAAAACTATCCAAGCTAGACGAACTAGACATGCAGGACACTGCTGGAGAAGCAGGGACGAGGTCATAAGTGATGTACTCCTATGGACCCCCACATATGGCAGGATGACCAACTCGAACATATATACAGCAGCTATGTGAGGATACGGGATGTAACCCTTAAGACCTGCCGGAGGCGATGGACGACCGGGAGAAGTAGCGGGAGGGAGTCAGGGATATCCGTGCTAGCACGACATGATGTTTGATGACTATAGGCAGGATACTGAATTTAAGCCAAACAGGCTTTTATAGAGATGATGAAATAATTTACATTTCATATAGTTACGGCCCTAAAAATTCAAGGCTACCAAAGAAAATTGTTTGAACATTCAAATTTCTAAGATTAAGTTTTGAGATCTCAAACTTAAAAAATAGTCAATTTTCAAGATGTTACTGTTGATTTAAATAATAGCTCATTCAAACCCTTCTATAAAAATAATGACATACCAACCTGTATTAATGTAAATTCTAACGACCCAACATTTATAGTTAAACTAATACTCAACGCAATAAATTTGAGAATAGAGAGATTATTTTCTTAAAAAAAGTTTTAAATATAACAAAAGGCCTTATAATGAACCCTTCATGGCACCAGTTTCAACCAGTAACATTAGTTTTAGGACATTAATAAAACCAACCAACATGAAAAGATCAGTACTCGACATAATAACAATAGAATAGGTAACATCAACAATAATAATATTATAAAAAATATTCATAAATTTAAAAATAGACAGAAAAAAATGATATGGTTTAACCCTCCGTTCTGTAAACTCTCGAATATTAACATAGGAAAATATTTCCTAAATTCTGTTGACAATGATTTCCAGAAAAACAACACCCAAAGTAATATCTTTCACATAAACACCTTAAAATTCAGCTATTCATGCTCCTATAACATTTCCAAAGAAATGAAATATCATAATAAAAAAAATACTGGCCAACTTAAACTAAGAAAGTAATAAGATAAAAAATATCATGTAATTGTAGGATTAAAGAAGTGTGTCCCTTAGAAAAAAGTGTAATGACTTCCACTAGTGAAAGAAAAATGAATAATAAGGGTTACACTGGGATTTCATCTCTAAACTGCTAGTTCCGATTTTGTAACCATCTTTAAATAACCCCTTACTTAGGAACCAAACTACCCAATCAAAATATTACTTGCAATTAAAGGACCAAGAATTAAACCCAATAAAGAACTGGAAAGTTTTTGAAAAATAATCAGTTATAAGTAGCTTACATGATTGATGTTATTTATGCTTAGAAGAAAAAATAGTATTTTAAATGTAAATATAAGAGTGATTTATCAAATGAAAGAAGAGAATTCATAGTTAATGGCGGACATAGAAATAAATTCATAATATGAAATTATTTAACAATTTTAACAACGAACCATATAAAACAGACATAAATAAGGGTTATCTTTTTTATATTTTACCTTTTTACTTCTTCATTTTCTTTTAATAATCTATTTAGGATTATAGATGAAAAGTTAAAACTAGTATAGTTTTTTGATCGAATCTCATATAGTTATACTATAAGACTATTTTCTTTTAATAAATGTCTTTTTCGATATTTGGGTACCCCACAATAATTAGTAAAGTTGGCGATCTTACACGAGAGTGACTCGAAGGTTCCTTTTGCAATAGCTACTACACCTTGGTGTAGGGGAGGGATCTACTCCTTTCCCTAAATTGCTCCACTTTACCCTTGATCTGTACCTTATAATGCTGAGTGTTAAGCAAGGCGGCATCAAGTACCATTTTTCGAGTCTTTGTTATGATTCGACCTGGGATTGAACCCCAGTCTCCTGGACTATTGGTGAACACTCTACTGAATAGGCCCGGTCGGTTAATAATATACACCAGTTTAATATTAATGTCTAACCCAATACAATTTATATGCCGAATTAGGACTGAAATGTATTCATAAATAAATGTAATCTTTTACCCTTTGTCTTTTAATAAAAAACATTTTAAAAATATTTTTGTAAATATAGATTAATAATAGTTAAAATATCTACAATTTTATCCTATGTATTAAGACTAATTATGACTCTTAACTATAAGGTAATTTTAATTTCTTTATTTATATTATGATCAAGTAATTACGCATAAATATGATACATATACAATAAGAATGTAGATTTAGTTTCAAGTCAATTTACTTGTCCCATTTTAAGATTACATATAATGAGGTTTAAATTTTTAAAATTATAATTTTCAAAAGATATTTTTATACAATTTTTTAATATAAAAAAGGACTAGGCGAGGTAACAATTAAAGGATTCAATTTTTTTAAAGAATTAGATAACAATATCTTTAACCTAAACGTAAATAAAGAAAATATACATTATATGACTTATAGTTACAACCATAAGTCTTATGTATTATTAACTGATTAAAACTGTAAATAAGGTATCCAATATCAGCAGATAATTTGAAAAAAAAAACGTAATCAAACATAGATGCAGAAAAAATTTTTAACAATTATACATTTGGTTAAAACTAAATAAATACACATAAAATTATGATAATACAACGGAATCATAAAAATTTACTCATTAAATAAGTAAGAAAATTAAATTCATATAAACTTAAATTAATCAAAATGAATGAATTATGTATCCAATATCATCTGATAATTTTAAAAAAATTCAATAAACATAGATACTGTAAAATCTAAAAATTTGATTGAATTCAATATATCAATAATACTAGATTCTTAAATATATATATATATTTAAAAAAAAGATCAAGCAAAGAAATTTATAAATAAGTGTAAAATTTATCTTATTAAACAATGGTTGAAGTATCCATTATCATCTGATAACTTTAAAAGAAAATCAAATAATCGGAGATAACGGTAAAATTTTAGAAAAAATATTAATAACGAAAACAATTGAGTAGAGTTAAATTAGGACAAAAATATTCTACTAGACTCCGAAAAAAGATACATATTAATTTTTTTTTTAATTATTGTAAATTCTTTAAAGTAAATTTATAATTAAATAAAAATAAAAATAAAAATAACTCAAGAACTTGAAATAGGTTTGTTAAGAATAAATAAAAGAGGTTAATAACGAAGGACAGGTGGAAGAGAAAATCTAACCAATTATCTATTGTGTTTTAGAAGATTTCATAAGCCAGTATATATTAATATGGATATGAGGTGTTTATATATATATATATATATATATATATATATATATATATATATATATATATATATATATATGTGTGTGTGTGTGTGTGTGTGTGTGTGTGTGTGTGTGTGTAGTATCATTCGGTCCAGTTAAACAAATGTTGGGAGTAATTCCATCAGCACAAGAAAACTATTCAAAAATGAACATTTAAATTTTCCTTGATTATCTAATTCAGTAAGCAATTATGGAGTCTTAAGTTAAAAAATAAAAACAAATAAAATAAAAAAATAAAAATAAAAAAGTTAAATTACTATAATTCCAACCGTCAATAAAATAAAATGAAATAAATAAATAAAATAAAAAAACGGAAGTGCGCTAAAACGAGGAGATAACTCTTCATCCCTCTTCTATCCCTTCCCACCCTTCCCCTCCAATATCTATTTTGATTTATTTTAACCATAAGATCTAAAGAAGTCCTGTTAAATTTTCTTCGTGTTTTTGGTTTATATCTAAAACACATAACAGGATGGAAATAAATTTATAATCCTAATGTGACAGGTTTTGTTTTTCTTAAAGAAATATATATATATATATATATATATATATATATATATATATATATATAAGTTATAATAAATTTAACCTTAAGTTAGATTAAATATATTCCCCGGGGTTAAAGCCCATAAAAAACGAATTTCTGTTCGAATCCATTTGAAGAATCCATTTTAAAAGGATGAAATGCATTTATAATGGTAAATACTATTTAATTTTATTGTTCTCAATATATATATATATATATATATATATATATATATATATATATATATATATATATATATATATATATATATATATCCAGAGACAGCATGTTGTCGCTTTATTTAACGTTATACAAGACAATAAATCGTTCTCACTCAATCGGCTTGCTCGGTCGGCTGGGGCTGTAGCATACACTGACTGCTTCTCAACAGAGGGGTAAGACTCACCAAACGAGTGTCCTGGATATGACACTAAACAATCTGTTGGAGTGGATGTAGTAATGCTAATACAATCATCTCAGTTAACAAAAGGCTTAACTTCTTTGTAAGTATGGCGTCTATTTTAGTTTTATCTTTCGATATATTCTACGTATTGTACGAACATTTTCAGGGTGTCAGTAATAAAGTGTATATTAACAACAAACGTGACTAATCATAAAACGATCTTGTAAGATGAAAGCGATCGAATACGAACATTTGCTGATTTTCTTCAAGTTGTGCTACTGTCATTTCATCAGTTCAATAATTCGACCTACTCTTAATCAATTTCTACTCTTCTTAATTATATTTGCCCAGACACATCAGACGGCCAAATTTCTACAACCAGTAATTAACAAGAAGTTTGTAACAACTGCGCTGCTACTTTTTGTCATGGCCACTAAAGACGTATTTATTGTGTTTCTACTGGTTGTAAATGCATTAGTCCCACCATTTTTCTTTTGCTTCTTTATCTATT
>OY757912.1:88400924-88435924 GCA_963585895.1 Sepioteuthis lessoniana
TAAACATTTTGACATATTTTACTTCAATTTTTTCTAACTACTTTCTCTTTTACTTGTTTGCCTGATTATAAAGCCTACATATTCACTAGTTGCTGTTTTAAGATTTTCCAGTTCACATCCATCAATCTTGTTTCATAGATACCTATGACTGATTCAAGGGCATTATCTCCCTCCCTCACCCTGTCCACACACACACACACACACACACACACACATATATATATATATATATATAATCAAATTTTTGGTACAGGAGAAATTATATAGGCAAACTGATAGCGGAATCATATGCATATGGGAGAAAAAAATATTTAAAAAGAATAAAAGGATTTTAGGGCCCTTCCGTCCGGTATTCTTCCAACAATCACACCGGAGAAACGATTAAAAACGAGCTGTTTGAATTGGGAAAATATGACAAAAAACGAAAAGGGGGAACTTTATATCACGCTAATGTTAAAAATGTCTCCCAGAATATGTAAATTATGATTGGATCTCTTTCTACATAGAGAGGGGCGATCTAAAAAAAATGTTAAGATGGATTTTACTCCTAGCTCTATTCAGAACAGAAAACCAGTCATCTTTGTAGTTGGTCCAGCAACTATTTATAGTTAGAAGATGCTCACCGATAGCCGGGTCAAGAGCCTGTGTGTGCCTGGATGTTAATCGATCACTGTTTAGAATGCTTTGGGGTACATACTGTCTTACTCTAACTTCCAAACGCTGGCTTGTACGATCTACATATGTTGAATTACACCAACATTTAAACTTATTGATTAATAGACCTTTATTGAAGATAGGAAGTACATCCTTATGTATGGAGTTAAAGGCCGCCTTAGTAGCGAAAATAGATCTAACTTTAACAGCATGAAAACAGCGATATACCGAAGAGGCAAATTTTTCGGCAAATGATTGGCTTGCAGGACCAAACCAAGGAAGTCTAAAATAAACTGGACATTTTGATGGACTAAAATTTTATTCTTATTTTTAAATTTAGTCACAGTTGAATTGATATTATTATCAATGACTTTCTAGGGATACCCGTTATTGAGGAATAGCTCTCTAATTACCTTTCATTTCTTCATCAATCTTGCTGTCGGAACAAATCTTTAAAGCTCTAAAAGAAAGACACTTAATTAAATTTAGTTTCCTACACTTGGGAGCGAACGCTTCCCCAGGTAAGATACAGCCCTGTAAACGTGGGTTTTCTATAAATAGAAGTGAAGAAACCCGACTCACATCTTTCAACCAATACGTCTAAAAATAGTCATTTATTACAATTTTACTCTTCCATAGTGAACAATAAAGAAGGGTGTAAATCATTTAACTTATGGAAGAACTTTAAAGCCTCGCTACGTGAACTAAAATGAACAAAAGTGTCGTCAACGTAGCGTAGGTAAATAAAGGGCTAAGGAAACTTTTCAAACAGTAGTCTTTCATGAAACCCAACAAAAATATTCGCCAGAATAGGTGCAAGAGGGGAACCCATACTAATACCATCAATCTAACGATACATAACTTCATTAAAGCTAAATGACACTGACTTTGTTGCAATTTCCATCAACTCAACGAAAACGTTTTCAGGAAAAGGAAGAACAGAGGTTGATGGTCCACAGTATAGAAAGTCAGCACATATAGATATTGTTTCATCCAAGGGAATGTTGGTAAATAATGAAACAATATCAAAAGAAACTAAAAATTGGGAATCATTACAAAAAGGGAGTTGACAGATAATAGAAGCAAATGTAAAAGAATCTTTTACACAAAACCCCGAATAAAATTCTAAGACAGGGTTAAGACACTTGACCAGCCATTTAGCCAAAGAATGTTTGACTGAATGGCACATAGAAATAATGGGACGCAGAGGAACATAAGGTTTGTGTATTTTAGGTAGCCTATACATTCTGGGCCTCTGCGATCCAACAGGGCAAATAAATTCATAAACCTCCTTTGATATAAATTTCTTCCTAAATAACTCAAGAAAACGTTTTTGTAGTTTATTTTCTAGTTTCTGGGTGTCATCAAAAGATAAATCACCAAGTTTCAGGAACTTATCAGTATCTTCCAAAATAACATTCATTTTGCTTATGTAATCGGCTCTATTGAAAATAACAACGACGGAACCATTATCAGACCTGAGAGAAGTATGTCAGTGTTCCGTCTAAGTTGTTTTGTCGACTCAAAGTGACTCTTCTGCCACAAGAATCTACCAAAGTCAACAGGAGTGTTGACAAAGTTTTGGGCTAAGTCAGCCAAAAGAGGCTTTAGATAAGTAACATTAGATGAAGAGACTGGAGAATGTTTCATCAACTGCAAATACAACAACTCAAATTCATCAAATACAGAAGCTGAATTAATACCACGGGGTGGGGATACAAAAACTAAGCTCCCTTGATAGTACAAATTTTTCACAATCTGATAAAACATAAGAAGAATAATTAAAAATATGTTTATCAGTAGTAACAATCGAACCAGTCATAATTTACATATTTTGGGAGACATTTCAAATATTAGCGTGACATAAAGTCCCCCCTTTTCTTTTTTTTGTCCTATTTTCCCAATTCAAACTGGTCCTTGTTAATCATTTCTCCGGTGTGATTGTTTGAAGAGTACCGGACGAAAGGGCCCTAACATCCTTTTATTTTTTTAAAAATAATTTGTTCTCCCATATACATATGATTCCGCGATCAGTTTTCACACACACACACACACACACACATATATATATATATATATATATATATATGATCAAAACCCGGATAGGGCTTTTATCATTTTAGAGATAATATACTAGGGAAAGCTATGTTTCCAACTCTTCACCTGCCAGCAATGGGTAAATAGTAGAGTAAAATAAGCTCTTTAACCTTTGTATGGTCGTCGGTCTGAGAGAAGAAAAACATTGTTTTCAAACCTGTTAAACTCTATTTTGATATTGACCTTGTGTCATATCAAACAACCGGCTGAATCTTTGAAATTCAAACTTCAAGTAAAACGCTGAGAGCCTCATAAAAAATAAGCTGGTTTCATTCTAAAAAGAACAAAACCCTCTAAGTCATAACCACTTGATTCAACATAGCCGTCGTAAAAGTTCACATGAGATTGTATTTGAAATATTTATTACATTTATGGAAATCTGTAGACTGATATAAGAGACAAGTCGAGATTAATGGACGCATTGGATAAATAAAGTCATCGTTTTTTTGTGTGTGCCACTGATGAAATATGGGAGATGCCTCTTGACATAAAAATGCGCCGTGTGTATTCCGCATTCTCTTGTGAAATGCTGCACATTGAGACAACACTTTACACGAGTAAAAATGAGGATAAATCAGCGCTGTGACCAGGGAAGGTCAAACGAATTGATCCGGCTGAAGTTCGAGAGTGTGGACATCTGTCCTGCTGACGCTGTTGCAGCTAAAAGAAAATGTGTCTACATAAAGGGGCCACAGAATCATTCCGGCACTGAAAATATCGAGCTCGATGGACCACATCAGTTTATAAACATCATTATCAGAACCTTGAAGAGTAATTATTTCTGTCTTGAGTTTACAAAAATTATAAATTTAGCAGAAAGCGACAAGTCTATATCGGCATTCCTAAAACAGAACATATGGAAATGAATATATATATATATATATATATATATATATATATTCAAAACTATATCCTATTTCACACGGACACACACACACACACACACATATATATATATATATATATATATATATAAGATTACATTTTTTTTTATTAGTGAGTGGTTGTGTTCGGGTATACATTTTCATATAAACTTATATTTGTATAAATCAAATAAAAGTAAATAAGCACTTATATATATATATATATATATATATATGTGTGTGTGTGTGTGTGTGTGTGTGTGTGTATGTGTGTGTGTATGTCTGTGTGTGTTTTTATGTGTGTGTACATGTGTGTGTGAGTGTCTGTGAGTGTGTTTGATGTTTGATCAAATGATTTTAACGGCATGTCAAACAATCTGGGATTAGTGTGTGACTAAAAGCTACAGAATTCTGTGTATTGTAAGTTATACAGATTCAAGTATTCCTATCTAATACGAATAATGTGCAAACCACTGTGATAAACCTGTTCTTGAGGCTATACAAGATACTATGCTTCGTGGTCAGTTTCGACCAGGTAATAATGACAAAGAGGGGTACTCAACACTTCCCAGAGCTTCAGTTCTAAAGTCGGATACTGTTAAGTATAGTAACCAAGAAACTTTTTGCTTTTGCGGGTCGGAGCATTACCCATTCAACATAGTATATAATCACTCCTTTCTAAATTCCTACCAACTAGGCCGTCTGTGTGTATGTGTGTGATTGAAAATTGATCATACTCAAAATTATAGCGACGAATGTAGTCCGTACTAAATATATAGATATGCACACACACACACACACACACACACACACACACACACACACACACACACACACACACACACACACACACATATATATATATATATATATATAGCACAATTAAATGGAGACTCGAACTCGGTTAAACCGTCATAATAAATTTATTTCGGCGGAGAATATGGTTGGTATATTCTCCGTCTCGTCAGATGACTCTTTTTACATGCTCTGTATTGTCCCAAAAAATAATCCACACCTACTGTCCTTGGACACTGACTGGATAATTTATATATATATATATATATATATATATATATATATATATATATATATATATATATTAACGACGAATGTACTCTTTCGGCACACACACACACACACATATATATATACACAAACACAAATACACACACATATATATGTGTGTGGGTGTGTGGAGAGAGAAAGAGAGAGGGGGGAGAAAGTGATATATATATATATATAGATAGATAGATATTTACGCTCACAACTCTTCGAAACACAATAGAATGAAAGGAAAACGCCAGTACAAATAGAAATTTATATTTATATGCATATATGAATATTAATATGCATCGCTTCGTGTGTATCTTTATGCATTTAACAGTATAGAATATATTTGAAATAGAATGCAGAAATCGTCGAACGGTCAAAATAGGTAGAAAGCACCGGTTACTGCTGGAAGCCCAAGGATAAATCTAATCATTACTTAGGTGGATGACCGCTTAAACAATAGCGCGTACTGTAAGCAAGCGGAGGCGTCTGTGCCATTTCTAAGCAAAGCTTAATAGATAACAACGTCTTCATCGACAAATTCAGTAGTTAACAAAGATGATCGCTATGAGCGCATAACATCCCGCACATTTACAATCTCATGAAACGGATCAATCGAATTCATATTAAGTTTGTCTTTCGCACATTGTAATATTTATATACAAATACCATTGTCTTAAGAAAACCACATAGCAGGAACAACACAAACAACGTATGCTTGGAAGCACTAAGCCCTTAATGCAATCGTTTCATAATTTTTAAATGCCGTATTTAATTTATATCTGCTAGTTTAAAAAGAGATTCATTGAATTTTGATCGGTTTAGATTCTACACTCTAATAATAAACAGACGTACCGGAGTGTGACAACTGGATTCTAGCCAAGCCACCTTATTTGTCAATTGATAACTAATCTCAAAAAGAAAAATAAACGAAACTATTTCACTATTCCTGTTAAGGATATATATGTTCGTTATTTGGTTGACTGGTTGGTTTTAGGCCGTATCAAACCCTCGATAGGTTATTTTATACCGGAAGCAGATTATTAAGTAACCACGTCGTTGCCATTACTCTCTGGCCCAATCAGACCCAAAGATATTTTACCCGCGAGTATTTCGTCTATTTGTTTAACTTAATCAAGTGTTTATCAAAGTATTGGAAATACATTGTATACCGTATATAACTGAATATTACAATTGCTAATCTGATTTCGGCATAAAAGAACGCTTTAAGTATCAACATGCCGTAAAAAAAAAAACAATCAACCAACCTACAGATTTTCTTAGAGACGTATCTAGAAGTGATTTTCTTCCTTTGTATTTTCTTTTTTATAAACCAAATATTAATTAGTAAAAAGAACCTAGAACCTGGCTGTTATTTACGCAGAAAATAACTTGCTATTTACTTTTGCTGCTGTAAAACACAACACAAGATAAATATTGGAACATTTTGAATTAATATCCGCCATTTTTATCAACAACGCCATTAAACCTTATCTATATAAGTCTAAAAAATAATTTAACACTACCGACTGCGCAGCGCAGTACACTTTTGGCATTGATTGCCTTTTCAAAAATATATTTAAATTTTTAATAGCTAAACATATTAAAATTATTTATTATTTTTTCAGGTCGTCAAGTACATTTTGGGAAGTAAAATAACTCTTAAACTAATCTAAAAGTTTTTATAGCTAAAAATGTTATATCTTAGCACATATGTTTAAGATTGATAAGAACAGGCCATTTTGAAAATGCTTCGTAACTTTAGAGTCATTTTGAATGAATAATCGATCGTGTTTATTGTATGCTTATATCTATATTTTTGTGTAGATATTTCATAAGAAGTTTTAAAGGAAAGAAGCAGAAGGTAGCTCGTACAAACAATTACGGATGCCGACTACGCCGATGACATTGCGATTTTGGCAAACACACAAGCCGAAACCATGCTACATAGTCTGGAACGAACGTTCGCAGGCATAGGCCTCCATGTCAATGCCCACAAGACGGAAAATTATGTGCTTTAATTGAACAGGTGACATATCCACACTAAACGGTAGCTCTCTGAAACTTGTAGACAAGTTCACCAACCTAGGAAGCAGTGTCTCATCAACCAAGACCGACATCAACACGTGACTAGTAAAGGCATGGACAGCAACGATAGACTATCGGTAATATGGAAGTCAGACCTGACCTATAAAATGAAACGTAGTTTCTTCCAAGCTTCGGTCGTGTCAATACTGCTGTATGGATGCACTACATGGAAGCTAACTAAACGGCTGGAGAAAAAGCTTGACGGCAACTATACAAGAATGCTGCGAGTAATATTGAACAAGTCCTGGAGGCAGTACCCCACAAAGTAGCAGCTCTATGGCCACTTACATTCCATTACGAAAACTATCAAAGTTAGACAAACCAGACATGCGGGACACTGCTGGAGAAGTAGAGACGAGCTCATAAGTGATGTTTTCACGGGGACCCCTTCACATGGACAAGCAAAGCAAGGACGACCAGCTAGAACCTACATACAGCAGGCCTGTGCCGATACGGGATGTAATCCTGAAGACCTGTCCGAAGCAATGGACGATAGGGCGGGGTGGCGGGAGAGGGTCAGGGATAACCGTGCTGATGGTGCGACGTGACGATGATGATTAATTATTCCTATCTTGCACAAATAATTTCCACACAGTCACTTGACTTCGAACTTTGGTCTGGTTTAGTTTCTTTGTTTAATGGGATATCAACTTCCATGGGTTATTCAATGCCAACGTTATCTTTGTAGAAGAACAGGGGAATACTATTCAATTCATAGCTTGATGAGAAGGGGGTTTCATGTCTTTCCTAAGGATATTAGCCTAAACGTAAACATGAATCACTTACTTCGACGCTGAAGTCACACGGACTCCCCTCCACAGTATAATTTTATGTATTCCTATTTGATATTAATATTTTATGTGCAATTATAAAGTTTCAAGTAATTATTTATTTTGAATAATAGCCATTCGTTTTACAAAAAAGTTATATAGTTTTAAAAATACTTATAAAAATAATCCTCAGCAAACAATTGTAGTTTCTATAAGAAATCTTAATGCAAACAATTTTCAGAACGTCATGTTTTATCAAGTATTTCTAATGCAAATAATTTTGTAAAATATCTATTTGACTCATGATGGGCCCCTAAGATATATTACTTCTCCGGGTCAGATATGACATGGGATCAAAAGCAATGACGGACACTCCACAATCCCCAGAGCTCTAGAATTGGAACATCTCTACCAGATAGAGTATGGTGACATATCCAGGATACCTCTTTCTGATTGGGGGGTATCTCTCAGCAGAGGATACAGTCAGCGTAGTTATTTGAAGCTCCACTGACAGGGCGTAGTCATTTTGATTAAAAAGCTTATGAAACACACTAATATAATAAGTTTTTTTTTGTTAAAATCCTCTAAGCTAAAAATCAACATCATGCATTTTTCAAGCATTGAAAACATATAAGAACAATTGTTTCGAGTTCTTTTCTTTTGAAAGCTGAATTAAGCTCAGAATTCAAAATGAATTGATTTATGAACGACAACGAAGCTTAATCGAATTTGAGGAACAACAGCTTCCGGTGCTTTTACGGGATTTAAAACATTTACGAGAGACGGTCCAAAAGAATTGTATCCAATTCATTCTCATAAAAGCCACAATATATACAATTAATTCAGTACTGCCGCTGATAGAGCAAGGTTACAGCTAGAAAACTCTTCAAATCAATAAATGGATAATATCGGTGGCTATATGGTATAGTTCTCTATTGCTAAAAACTTACCCAATCTGACAGTGTTGAGGTCTTTGCATAGAGTAAAATTATTGGAAATAAAAGAGTAGAGTCCCCCTGGCGTAGTACCTTACGTGATGGACTGCAAAATCATAGCATACGTATCCTTCTCAATTACGTTCACTTTGGGGTTTGGATTTAGCATTAGATAACCCACGAAGGTTGATATGCATTTAAATAAAGAAAAAAAAAAGGAAACAACAAAAACAACAGTGACAGAAACAAACTAAATGAGAAACTTTATTTTCAGAATCGTTCTTGCTCAAATAATTACTCGAAAAAGAGAAGCAAAAAAAAAAAAGAGAAAAAAAGATACTCTTAATTTTTCAAAGTAAGTAAAAGTAAAGTTGGTCACCGTTGTCGAGGGTGACTCCAAGTATCCCTTTTCGATAGCTACTACACTAAGATGTAAGGGAGGGCGCTACTCCTTTCCCTGTATAGCTCCACTTTACCCAAAATCCATACTTTATAATGCTGCATGTTAGGCAAGGAGGCATCAAGTACCATTTTTTAGTCTTTGGTATGACTCGACCTGGGATTGAACCCAGGTCTCCCGGGCCATAGGCGAACACTCTAACCATTATGCCAATAAAAAAAATCAGCTTGAAAATAGTCTGAGCTGAATAATGCAGGGCTTAGAATATGCTGACTGTATTTCTTGCAGAGATCTAATACCCCACGAAAATGAAGGTCTTATGTATGACACGGAACTTTATCTAATGACGAGACTCAAGTTCTAGTCAACTGGTGAGTATTGAGTACTACTTATCTTCCATTACTCCGAGGTCCACTCTCAAACGGTTGTTGATGTTAAGGTCGAATATAGATCGATACTGTTACATTTTCTATGCTCACACATTTTCTCACTTTATCTTCTTTCTCTGTCGGCTGTCGTCACCATCTTGACTCCACTCCATACCATCATTTCTCTTTATATCATCTCTTTAAAATCCCCTAGCTATTTTCCCGGGATGAATAGCCAGACCACATCTTTATATTCACAGGACTTTATTTCTTCGACGACTTCTCTTCGAATGTTGCGAATCCGGGGAGCCAGTCAGATCGGAACATTGATGGAAATTAAATACGCTTAATCCGCAGGTTTCTCTGCTGACTGAAGTAAAGTTATAATCTACCTCTAACATTCAATAATTTTAGTCAACTGACATTATCTTGTCCAATGAAAATCATACTTTCAACGGACTTTGAATTGTCAATTACACTGAGTGACACCTTAACGCTGAAAATCTTTTAAAACTCAACTACACCGCATGCCAATGACAGATATCGGTGTCTTTTATTTAATAACAGAACCGTGTTAGAAACATTCTTACAATTCATCTACAAAAATGTAAAAATGAACACGATTCTTGGCATTATGAAGTTCTTGGTATAAACTTACCCAAAACGGTTTGGCATACCGTAAAACCAATCAGTCAATCTATCAGATCAGGAATTTAAAAAAAGAAAAAAAGGTAATAGAATGTACATTACATTCAAGGTTATGATTTCGATATTCATTTAATCATTAAAAATACCTACTTATAATAAATATTTTTTCAATTACTTTAATTGCAAATCATTTTGACCGTTTCTGTACAAGAACATGTAATCATCACTATTCATGATGATATTGTCATGTGATTAAAATTCACCTTCTCTTTACTCTGAGGAAGTGTAAATAAATACATCAGCTGCTTTACCAATATAAGCTACGAGAACAATTTGCAACCACCCCCAACTTTGTATTCTATGAGTGTGATTAGTAGCTTTTACTCAGGTTTATTCTTAATTTTTAAGAACGATTTTTGTCTTTTTTTAAATCATTTCTGATCTGCTTTATTTTCTCATTGCCGTCGATCGATGAACAAGGTCATGAAAAGCAACAAAAATGACGAAAAAAATTATTTTTATTATTATCATTGTTTCATTCTATGTGAGATTTTCAAACTAGATTTAATTGGTGGTATTTCGCTGAAGTATGAGTGACGGCAAAACTTCTTATGTCTCTGGGAATTTTTTAAAGTATTCTAGCTGATTACAGTAGTGCCATGTTTGGAACAGCCTTGATTCTTCTTCTGATTTCCGATTCTCCCAATACACTTTTCCTGGACTTTGAGTACCGTTCTAAGAGCATCAACTATAATTGGTATTACTGTCGCCTTCATATTCCTCAGCCTTTTCAGCTCTCTGGCAAGATCCACTTATTTATTTTCTTTTGGCTTTCTTTTATTTTCAATATGTGGAATGCTGAAACACCAAAATCCCAATTAATTCATTTTTACTAATTATTATTATTATTATTATTATTTACTCCTCGAGAGCTTTTCATATCAGCGTTGGCTGATGGTCTTTCACTGGTGTTTGATTGACAGCAAGTCTCCAGGACTCTTCACAGTATTTTGGCCGATCGCATTAATGCAGTAGTTTGGATGGTTTCTACCCGTCCTCTTATTTCCAAGTCCTCCAGTGCCAATAATGATCCTTCGGGGACTGTACCAAGAGCACCATATGCTTCTGATATAAATGTCAATTTTATTTTCCACAGTTTTTTCTGTTACTTCTCAAGGTCGTCGAATTTATTTTTCTTTGCACTTTCTTTAAATTCTAGTCCGTAGTTAGTCGGGACAGCAAAGTTCACAATTACAGCAAATTTTCTTTCTTTATTGTTGATTATTATTAGGTCTTATAAGGTCTTGCTGAGATTAGATGTTCCGTTTGTTTGTCAAAATCCAATTAGAATACTCCTTGCGAGTTTTTCACACCAGTGGTCTTTCACTGAAGTCTTATTGACAACAAGTCTCTTCAGATCATCAGGATCCTTCTCGATATTCTGACGGCTCTTAACAATGCTGTGGGTTGGATGATCTTGATTCTTCCTATGATTTCCGATTCCTCCAGGCTTTTGTTCGAAAGTTTGAGCTCCGTTCCAAGCGCAGCCTTATGTTCAATATCTTTTTAAAATTCTCTGGAATGGTACAATCAAATACTTTTCTATCTTATCCCTTTCTTTTATTTTTAATCTGTGGTCTACCGGAATACTTTGAGTTGGTTTGGTCAGATTTTATGGCAAATCAACCATTGTAGGTTATTGAATGCCTAACCATCTTTATATATATATATATATATATATATATATATATATATATGATTTGTAAACACATTTCATTGAAAACATTTTTAAAAGCCTGATTTCCATTACTTTACTCCTTTTCTAGTTTTTCATACCAGCGATAACCGATGGTTTCTCCCTTGATTTTGAGTACCATCAACTCTTCTCAAGTCTCCAGGACTTTTCTTAGTATTTTGGCAGATCTTAATGATGCTGTTGGGGGATGTTCTTCACACGTCCTCTTTTTTCAAAGTTCTCCAGTCCCAGTATAAATCCTTTGATGACTGTAACAAGAGTACTCATTATAATTGGTATCACCGTCACTTTCACGTTCCGTAGTTTTTTCAATTTTCTGGCCAGGTCCAGGTGCTTATCTTTCTTTTCATTTTCTTTCAGTTATGGTCAGTGGTCAGTCGGGAGAGCAAAGTCAGTAATTTGGCCAGTTCTCTTTTTCTTATTGATTATTACTAGGTCTGATCGTCTGGCCGAGTGTTGTATATTGACCTCCACCCGGCTGGACTGTCAAAATAGGAAATGCACCAGTGTAAATAACAGGTGCATCCGGTCGAGGAATATCAGAATATAACCTTGACCGCGGACGGGTTGAATGAGTGCGATTTGTGACGCCCACAAGAAGAAGTTGTACGTTGAACAATTATATAACTCGGTGTACAGGAAGTTCAATCAGTTGGATATAAGATGCGGTAAAGAAAACCAGCATCCAGCTGAGTGGGCCCCCGGTTGAGCAGCTCAGGAGAACGAGAAAGAAACGCTATTATGACCATAGGAGTGGGGGATTAATATGTTGCACTTCTGTTCGGTCTCCAACCCCCTCTCACAGTAAAACCTTTGGTAATCCTTTCGAACCCTTTCAAATAAAGTTAGAGGTATATTTTTCTAAAGAACTGTGCCGCTCATCTTTTTTGTGTTGTTGTTATGATTCTGCATGCATATGTGTTTGTATAGTTAGTCATGGCTATACAACACGAGATTAGGAGTTCCGTTTGTATCTAAAAATTCCAGAGTAGTTTATACGTCTCATTGTCAGGGAGAGACTCTGGATTGTGCCTATACGATTTATTCGTATGGTCAAATCTCAATTTCAAGCACAATTCCCAGTGAATAACCGTACCCACCCAGTCATGTCTAGCCTTATATTCTTCCTGCGTTAATTTGCCGCACTCGTTTTTTATATGATTAATCGTCTCGTCTTTATCACCATATGACCTACATCTGCTATTTTGTTGCGACTTGTCTCTTCTTGCTTTGATAGGATAGGCCCTTATGGCGTTGTTTAGACCTGCTATAAGAAAAGATTCAATTTCTTTCACAAGGTTTTCCTTCTTAAGCCAGGTTCACCTCTTCACATGTCTTTTGTTAGTCGCTTAAAACGTCCATTGAGTTGTTTTTCTTCCCATTTTGTTTTTTGGTTATTTTCGTTCTGTTGCTCCTCGGGTTGTCCGTATTGATCCTGGTGGCTATAGTCACTTGTTGAGTCGATGCATCAACACTATCTTCAATGCTGGCAAGTCCTTTTTCTCTTTATATTCTCTAAATTCTACTCTTCATGTTTCCATGTTTCTCTCGATAAAGTTTATACCGTCGGATATTTGGTATATTTGGAGACACTTTATTATCCAGGTTTTCAGGACCATGTCGTATGTTTTTTTATAGTCAATCAAACCTATAGCTACATTTTTTGTCTTGTCTTGCACTTATTGAGGATGTGTTGATTAATAGAGTAGCTCTTCTGTGCCTCTGTATCCTTTACTGTATCCTTTCTGTTCCTCAGGAAACAATCCACGGCTTGTTAACGAGTCAGAAAACAATTCTATGTGCTGTTAGTATCTTCCACATCAGAGCTAGGCAGGTTATGGACCAGTAATTGTTTGGGGCTGTTTTTTGAAGAGGGTCTTTCTAGATTAATGTGGTCTTTCCATGTATAACATTATGCCCTGGCATTTTCCAGTTTAGTTTTTTTTTGTGTTGTTCTGAGAGAATCGATGTGTATTTTTGCCTTCGGTCTTTCTTCGAGTTTTTCTCTCTTTTTTTATGTTGCTTATCCATTCGTTTTTTTAATGTTCTCTTGGTTGCCGTATTTTGCTTTAAGGTTTTTTTTTTTGCTTCCCACGCATCGGGTTATGTGTGCGTTTTCTTGTCATCTTCCCTCTACTTGCTGGTAGAAAATTTTTCGTTGATTATTATTATTATTAGTAGTAGTAGTAGTAGTAGTAGTATTTCATTTCTTGCAAATCATTGGCACGTTCAACTGTGGAACTTTCAAATCACGCACTAAGTGAAGCAATGCAGAACGTGTCAGCGCACGAATAACTGTAATACAACCAATCACATCAGGTATTTCCCACCGTTTGAACTTTGCTGGTCATGTCATATACAAGCTGCAAACTTTCACCGGCCAGAATTTTGCAAAATCCTTGAAGTATTCTAGTAAAGATGAATAACTATTTCCAATACGCAATATTTTCAAATGATGCATATATTGCCATTAAAACCTTGAATATATATATATAGTGAGAGAGACAGAGAGAGAGAGAGACAGAGAGAGAGATTGAATGATTGATGTAAAGTGCGCTTTTAAAATCTAATATCTAAATTATATTCCATTCAGAAGTTCCATCCGAAACTTTAAAGATAAGAAATATATTCAACTTCCTTAAAAGAGATTACTTAATGATCTACAACTTAGTAAAAAAAGGAAAAAAAAAAGAAAAATGATAAATTTTAAAAATATTTTATGTATTTAAACTTGCCAAAGTTTGCCTTTGATATATTCATACAGGAAGCAATCAACACCATAAAATCTAATCTATAGCATAGTAAGGAGACACGATATTTAGACACTTATTTTGATAAGGTTTTATGGACATTATTATTCAGGGAGTTGTGGAAAAAAAAGTGAAAATACTTTTAAAATTTGAAAATATTTATCTTTGATTCCTTACTAACGGGATAAAAAATATGGTTTGATCGTATAAACAACGAAAGTATTTTGTGGAGGTTTATCGCAAATAAACTGGTAAAGTTCACGATTGAGGAAATAGGCTACAAATTTCTTTTAATTTCAGTTCTACATTTTGTAATGAAACTTGCTTGTTGTGAAGATCGCTCATATATATATATATATATATATATATATATATATATATATATATATATATATATATATATATATATATATATATATATATATCATGTCAGAAAGTTGTTATTGAAACAATTTATAGACAATAATGGTTTTAATTCAAAAGATTTCCAAATGTTAGTTAATACGTATTAGAAACAATACAGAAATATGGTTGAATCTTGCTTGATTTCTAATTATAATACTACCAACAACTTGGATTTTTTCAACTTGTCACCTTACTTAGTTACATTAGTTTTGAGTACTTACGATAACCTTTATTTAAATCAGTTTTTTTTTCTTTATTGGTGATTTCATTTCAGCATTAACTTTTTCTAAAAGTACCCAGAAGATATGAAGGAACGTTTTGTTACAAACTCGTTTTGTATGCTTTCCTAAATTTACGCTACCCCTGCAACAAAAACATAATAGTCTTAAATTGCTTGTAATCATCAATTAAACACGCTCGTATACTTGTAGAAATGATTGAGTCACTACATATATATATATATATATATATATATATATATATATATATATGAATATATATATATATTTGGGTCGTTCAAAAATTCTACTCTTCATCAAAAAAGGGGAGTATGGCTGACCATTTTTGGCTGCACAATACCACTTCTTATAAAACTAGAAACAACTAAATCATTTTTTCGAGTTTTATAAGAAGTATTAATATGGAGCCGCAATAAAAATATTCGCCTCTGGTCTTTTTGGTTGAGGCATCAAACGACTCTCTCTCCCTCTCTCCCCCTCTATCTCTCACGCACACACACACACACACACACACACACACAAACATATATATATAAGTATATGTATATATATATATAATGTGTGTATGTGTGTAATGACTATTATTTCTTATATGATAAGAATACTCAGTACAAAGATCCATTCTCAATTTTTTTGTCTACGTCACAACGTCTACGTAGTTATAATCAAAAACCCGCCAGATGACACAAAGAAAACAAATAACTGACTTTGCAAATACTTGAGGAATAGCATCCTAAAACCACGTTCCATAGCTCTGCCTATAAGATAAATAGACCTGATGCAAGATAAAAATCTAAATATGTATGGTTTGTTTATGAACGAGTCGAAGTGAGTCAATATTTGCAGACTCCGATCCACGCAGGCATCGGCTACTTTGTCAAAAAGCAAATGTCTGTTAACTGACATAACCAATCTATCTATTTCAATTGTATCTCATACATTTATCTTTGTATATTTCTTAAACACACACTAATATATATATATATATATATATATATATATATATATATATATATATATATATATATATTGTATTCTGTCAAAATATATACAACTCTTTATTGATATATGTATGTTTTGACCCATCCATTATACCACGGGCAGGATGGTGCAAGGGCATTTTCAAAGCGGAGTAAAGGTAGTTTGAATATTAAATTTTTTTCTTCCCTTAACTGCTTCCCTAACCAACACTATAGAACATAGTATTCCCAACTATCTATCTATGATTTGGACGATAGAAGGAAGATATTTATTCATGCCATACTCGACAGCATTTGAACAAAGTGAAACGCAATCTATATTGCCCAGGATTTGACCTCAGGTAACCGTCGATTCTGTTTTCTACAACATCAACTATTGCATTGTATAAATCATGTATATATATATATATGTGTGTGTGTGTGTGTGTGTGTGTGTGTATTTAATATAAGATATGCATATATATATATATATATATAATAAAATATGTGTATATATATACTGAGAGAGAGAGAGAGAGAGAGAGAGAGAGAGAGAAGGAGAGACCTATGTGTTAGAGAATATTTTTGGAATTTGTTTCTGTTTTTCTATCTATATTTAGACAGATGAGTGTATCGGGCATGAGATCATCTTAATCTTTAAGATGGGTTTTATTAATCCAACACCTCTGCTTGGAGAAGAATATGACATAAGATAGAAAAATGAAATATATATATATATATATATATATATATATATATATATATATATATATATATATATATATTGTCATCCATAGAGAGACTGTTTGTTGTATCACAACTCTTCAGCTGTGGTAGACATGCGAGTTGCTTCAAGCTGGAATCAAAAATCTGCCAATTTTAAGTCAATCGTACATCCTACCCATGATCAATCATCATCTCAACTTTAGCGAAAGGATTTTTTTAGGTACATGTCCTTATCGGCTACAGGAATGCTCAGTTCATGAGGAAAGCTTAATATTTACGCGTATGTGGCTGTTTGCAATTCTTCACTCGAATTCTCAACTTACGAAAGTGATCATATATATATAATCATCCACAGACATACTGTTTCATTTTATCACAACTCATAAGTTTGGCTTGACATGTGTACCATTCAGTTTGTGTATCATTTCAGTATTTTCACAGCAGAAAGAGAAGATACAAACAACGTTTCCACCTTAAGTTACTGACTTCATTTAATATGTTTGTCTTTACACTCTAGGCATCTTACACATCTGGATACGTGGGCCTAGATATTTTGCGTCTTTTGTTTTTCAGTCTAGAATGTTTCTTTTATAAGGAACTTATCCATATTTTCCCCATCAAACAATTTCTTTTGTTGATTGTTATGATTAAACATAAACATTTTCTGATAAAATAAATGCCTTTTTAATTTTCCACTTTACTGTAAAACAAACGTAACAAAAATTGCTGCCTTTATCGATTTTTATGTATATAGCCAGTCTTAACGCGTACGATCCTAAAGATAAGCGTTCACTGTTTATTGAACAAGTCCTGGCGGCAACACCCCACAAAGCACCAACTATACGGCCACCTGCCTCCCATCACGAAAACTATCCAAGTTAGACGAACCAGACATGCAGGACACTGCTGGAGAAGCAGGGACCAGCTCATAAGATTCCCTCCCCAACAAGCGTCCTGTATCTAAGTGATGTACTCCTATGGACCCCCACATATGGCCGTGTAAAAGCAGGACGACCAGCTCGAACACACGTACAGCAGCTATATGAGGATACTGGATGTAGCCCTGAAGACCTGCCAGAGGCGATAACCGATATGGAGAAGTGGCAAGAGAGGGTCAGTGATATCCGTGCTAGCGGCATCACATAATGATGATGATGATGTTTGCTTGAATATTAGTTCTGTGACAATACTGGGCAAAGATACAAAAGCATTTACCACTTCAAATGATTGTCATGAGGTCGTCTATTTCAAATGTTTATTCATTTCAGTTGCATTTCTAAGACAAGTTTCGTTGGAACTAATCTCTCTCGAAAAAAATCTCTTGCCCAGTCAGCTTGCGGTGTAGAATACACCGAATGTATCTCTACAAAAGGGTAAGATTCCCTCCCCAACAAGCGTCCTGTATTTGACACTAAACAATCCGATGGTGGGGTTCCAGCAATGTTGGAGCTCTGGGGAATGTAGAATACCCCTTCATTGCCATCGCTCCCTGGTGCATTCTGGCCCGGAGTGGTATGGTCCTATCTATAGGTGAAATAGAACGAAATTGTATACTTATGCTAAACGAAATTATTTGAAATGGAACTCTTTTTGTGTGCTAAACTGAATTGTTTAAATAGAACTATTTCTAACATTTAAACTGCGCTTACGCTAAACTGAATTGTTTGAAATAGAACTGTTCATATATTTAAAAATACATTTGTATTAATAACCTACAATCGTTGATGTGCCATAAAATCAAACCACACTAAACCAAACCCAACTAAACGAAAACATCTCACAGATATATGAGAATATATTTTTAAAAAACCTTTCAAGTCGACAAAAGAGAGAGAAAGTCACGGTGACGTAATGGCTAACGTGCTTGACTGAGACACTGGAGTAAGCGAGTTCTAAAAACCAGTCGTGGTATTACATCTGCTTTTAGGATTAATACATATGAGAAAGATATAAACTTTTTTTTTCATCAATATCTGTCTTTTTCCCTCCCGTTTCAAACGTCAGTGGTATTTTCACTGGTTACCGACGGACGAACAATAAAAGATAACTTAGTTTGGAATAGAAACGTTTTTGATAATTAAGTAGTGTACTCATGCTAGACTGAATTGCTTTAAATAGAACTGGTTATTTACATAAAAATGGATTTGGCGTTAAATAACCTACAAAGGTTGATATGCCATAAAAACCAACCAAGTAACCAACCATAAAAGATAACTGATATTCTTTGCTTTGAAGTCGATTAGTATAAACGTGAAAAGAAAAAATATCCAGAATCAGCCAAGTCGGTGGGAGCTGCATAATACACAGACTGCATCACTGCAGAGGGGTAGGAGTTCTCCATCGAGTTTCCGGGATATGACATAAAACTATCTGGTAATGAGTGTGGTCGAACTTGAACTGGTCCATTCTGTGGTTCCAATAAAACAATTTTCACCATCTAATCGTGTGTTAATAAATGATTGGTGGTAAAATGAATAGCTTGAATTACCAAGCAATATTTGAAACTATTTACCTGTGAGCAAACAAGATATCTTTGTCTTATTTAAAACTATACGTAGAAACAATTTTATATATATATATATATAAACATGACTTAGTAGTAAAAAAACCTACAAGAGTTGATATGCCATAAAACCCAATCAACCAACCCACAGGCCATGGGTTGAATAGTATCCCTTATGGTTTTTTTCATGGATGGCTTTTGCTTTGAAACATTAACGAAGGTTGACATGCCATTAAACAAAGAAACCAAAACAAACAAAACTATGTCAACGATATTGCATTTGATTGATACATTCCTAACGCGTGGACAGAAAATGATAAAAAGCATATCTGACTGAAAACCTTCCAATGAAGCTACATAATGTTTTGTAAGACCGTCTCAGTTAGTTACCCAAATAATTTTTTAGAAAGCAGTCTCCTTAATAGGATTTGTCTGGAGGAAGTTCTCATCATCATCAAGTTGTCCTAAAAATACAGAAGTTCTTAACTCTTTCGATATTGATTCCTCTCATGTATCACTCCCGGAAGGTTCTCTAGACTGCTTACCGTGTCTAAATAGAGCTGATGTATGTAAGTCCTTGCTAGTCGGCTAATGCAATATTATTAGGGATTCTAATTATTTTATCTAATTATATCATTTTAGTGATAATTTGTGTGCAAGGTAAAACATTGACTTTTTAGTTCCACGTTTTTGATTTCTAAAGGTCAGGACTTGTATAGCTCGTATTTTGCGTTCACTAGTCAATAACTGTCAAAATAAAGCCGAGACTGATTAGTTTTGAAATCAGCTGTAAGCGAAACATTTTGGGTGGATGTCAGCTGATATTAGCTATGACGTTTCACTGGAAAATTTTAGGGATTACGCTTCATTAAAAGATTAGTTTGGGAGAATAATTGGAAGAAAATATATAAGAAAATTTCTGAGACGCAGTATCAGTTGAATTTGCTGTTGAACTTGGGGTCAGAATTTTGAGTTGGAGAAGTGAAAGTCGCATTTGAGTCAGGCAGTCCCTTTGTGGTACGGTTTGGTCGGTGAAGAAGAAATGTCTAAACCTAGGGTTGTCCGTTTCATTTGCCACTGGTTAAAGTTTCTGTCTATCTAATGGGCTCAAGGAATTATTAGTTTCAGTCTCTCTCGTTTCGTGGTGACTTGTGTAAAAACAATAGGAGCAATACATTCTGTATCATGAAACAATTGGGTTGTTCTGTATTTGAGTTGTTTTACAATTTTCGACATGACCAGAATTGTTACACGATTCAGCTTTTTTATAATTCTAACTAAATTTGAGGTTAAAAAGGAATACTTGAATTATTTTTAGTATTAAACAAGGATACTTGAAACGGTGTAACTGGTAACTCACACGTTATTATCATGAAAGGAGTTTTTTTTTACTCTTGTTTTGATTAGTGGTTTTCCACTGAAGTCTGAGTGACTGTTAATCTCTTGACGCCTGGACAACCCCAATTCTTTACCCCTGTTTACCCCTGTCTCTTTTACAGTCTTTTGGTAACCGTTCGAAGAGCACCAGTTATAATTGGTATCAACGGCACCAAGTTCCACAGCTTTATCAGTTCTCTGGCGAGTAGCAAGAATTTGTTTATTTTTTCATTCTATAGTTCTCTGGAACGGCTAAATGCTCGAGTTGAAAAATTATTTTCTTCTACTTTATTAACACTTGGTGTTGTCCTCAATACGTATTTGTGTGATCAATCTCGATCACAAAGTTTTATTATTATCATTTTACTCTTTTGAGAATTTTTACACCAGTTTTGCTGATCATTTCTCACTGGAGTTTGTGTGACAGCTAGTCTCCTCAAGTCTCAAGTACTCTTCTCGGTCTTATGGCCCATCTTAACAATGTTGTAATCTGGATGGTACTAGTTGGCCTCTTATTTCCAAATCTTCCAGTCCTTTAACGGATCCATTGCGGAATGTTCCAAGTGCACCAGTTACAATCGGTATAACCGTCACCTTCATCTGCCACGTTTTTTTTTAATTCTCTAGCAAGGTCTAGGTATTTATTTCTCTTTTACTTTTATTCTGTGATCTGGCGGAACTGCAAAATTTCACGATTTTACAGGTTTTCTTTTTTTGTTGTTGACTATTATTAGTCTGGTCATCTGGCCGAGATTAGGGGTTCTGTTTGTACCAATTCTTTGATGATAGTACCAAGAGCACAAATTATAATTGGTATCACGGTCACTTTCATGTTTCATAGTTTTTTTCAATTCCATAGCAAGGTCCAGGTACTGGTTCTTTTTTTTTTTTTTTTTTCGCTTTCTTTCAGTTTTACTCTGTGGTTAGCTGGGAGAGCAAAGTCCATAATTTGGCAAGTTCTCTTTTTCTTGTTTATTATTACAAGGTCTGGTCTTTTGGGCGAGGTTTGGTGATCCATTCGTATCTCAAAATCCCTAAGGAGACGATGTGTCACATTCTTCCGGACAGACTCTGGTTTGAAAATACCATTTGCTAGTATGGTCAAATTTCAATTTCTTGCAGAATTCCCTGTGAATCATTTTACTAACCTAGTTTTGGCTAGTCTTATATTATTGCTGCACTAGGTTATTATAGGATTGATCGTTTTGTCTCTATCACCACATAACCTACATATGCTGTTTTGTTGCGTCTGATCTGTTCTCGCTTTGATATGGTTTGTCCTTATGGTTTTGTATATTTTCTTCTTCTTCTTCTTCTTCTTCTTCTTCTTCTTCTTCTTCTTCTTCTTCTTCTTCTTCTTATTATTATTATTATTATTATTATTATTATTATTATTATTAACTTAAAGCTATATAATTGTATATAAATTATTAGTATTATAAAGGAATATTTAACATATAAGCATACTATATTTGCTTGTTTGCTTCTTACCCATGAAATCTTGAACTAAAGAGTCAGGATTGATTAAAATTAGCACGCAAATACCTTTTTTACCCGAGGAGTGTTTAATGTAACTTGTTTGCTTTCAAGTCTTTTATTTTACCAAGGGTTCTTGGAAATTTTCATTTAGAATTGGTCAAAACATATAGTTTGGCTAAAAAGTAAAGAAAATTGGCATTTGCAGTAGTGCTATTTTCTCCACGTTGGAAAGATATCTCTCCCTCCTCATTGCCCAGTCGGCTGGTGCTGTAGAATACATTGACTGCACATCTGCAAAGGGGTAAGACTCTCACAATAAGTGTCCTAGATAGTGCACTAAACAATCTGATGGTGAAGTTCCAGTAATGCTGGGCTATTCGGGAATGCAGAGCACCCCTTCATTGCCATTGCTCCCAGGTCCACTCTGTTCCGACGTGGTAGCACATGATATGGCCCTATCTATGGGTTAAATAGAACTACTACTTACTTGTGTTAAACTGAATTGTTTGACTAAACTGAATAGCTGTGAAATAGAAATGTTTTGACAATTAAACCGTACTTACATTTAAACTGCTTGCTTATGCTAAACTGAAACCGTACTTACATTTGAACTGCGTGCTTATGCTAAAGGTAAATTGCTTGAAATTGAACTGTTTTTGATATTGGGAACTGTACTTACACTAAACTGAATTGTTAATTATAGAACTGTTTTGACATTCTACTGTGTAAACAAAATCTCAGTACTTACGTTAAACTGAATTAACTGAATTAGAACTGTTCTGAATAAACTAAATAGTTTGAAAATAGAAATGTTTTTGACTATTAAACTGTACTCATGCTAAACTGAATTGTTGAAATAGACTGATTATTGAATAAAAATGGATTTGGCGTTAGATAACCTACAAAGGTTGATATGCCATAAAACCCAACCAACTATACTAAACTCTTCCCCCTCAACAGAAATCTTTCGATGAGAATTAATCAGAAACCTCTTATTTGTACAGAAAGTAAATAAAATCGCTTGGGAATGTAAATGAATGCTGGAAACCTATTTTTTAAAAAGTAGATCGGTCCTGCCTTCAGATGTTCACGCCAAATATTTTTGTGTCCCATATATCATAAAAAGATGGATTAACTGCCTCAGTCAAATATTATCATCTCAAAAACATAGTTATCATAAATGATCAGATGAAAGACAATATTTCTAATTTTTATATGATCTTTACTCAAACATGCATTGTTAAAAAGCTCCTATGTAAATACAAAATGATTGATGAGTTGGATATTTCAAATTTATTGTTTGTGATTTTCCTGCGGTAGATTTTAGATTAGACATTTGTTGAAGTGCAGATTTAAAAAGTTTATTCAATAACTCCCCAAAATAAATGAGAGGTAAATCTTCCAAACCTCTAATTGAACATCTCTTTTTTTTTCAATCACGGGATAAACTGAGGATATCCGGGAATATACAAGTGTCCTTCAATAAATAAGGTGATCGTTTCCAAAGGAATATACAATAAGAAGCAGTTGAATCTCTTTCAAGGAAATCAATAGTAATGGGTCATTTTATGTTCCAGAAAACTGATAGTATTACTAGCTTTTCTCACTGCTTTTTCTTTCCCATGGACAGTCATTTTGACTGCGGCTCGTTGAGACAAACCCATACGAAAACATTTTTGACAAAAAATGCTTCTCAGATCCTTCTGTAATCTTAACATGGTTTGCACCTCTTACCAACTGAGTATTTGATAACAGACCACTGTTCAAGCCTGGTTTACTCTGGTTAATTTTCCTTTACTTTTAAAAGCATACTCTTATTCATTGAATGTGTGTATCCACACACACACACACACACACACAAACACACACTCACACACATACATACATACACACACACACACATATATATATATATTCATATATATTCATAACAAAAAATAAGGGTATAATATTTACTAAATATTTAAAATAATAAAAATCAAATTGGAGGGACCCTCTCGTCTGGCGCATTTCCCACAAAATAAACCTGAATCGTTTAAAAGATAATGACAATTAATAATAGTGGGAGGCCAATAAAAAAAATCGAATCCTACGATTTCCCATTGATTCCTCAAACAGATAAAGGACGTCAAATTGTTTCTCTGCCTACACAAGGTAAGGCAATATAACTTAATACTTATAGCCTCTAAAAAGGCAATATGTTGTTTAGACCCTGTCTTATACAAGACAGAGAAACAATCATCTGAATAATTAGACTGTATTTGAACATGAATGCTGCGAGCTGTATTGAACAAGTCCAAGAGGCGACATCCAACAAAAAAGCTGGTGTACGGGTACCCACCTCTCACCACTAAAAGTATCCAAGATAGACCAAACAAACATACAGGACACTGCTGGATAAGTAAGGACTAACTTATAAGCGATGTACACCTGTAGATCCCTTCACATGGAGGAGCAAGGGTTGAACGACCATCTAGAGGCTATATACAACAGCTATGTACTAATACAAGATGTAGCCTGGAAGACTTTCCGGGAGCGATAGACGATAGAGACGGGTAGCGAGAGAGGGCCAAGAAATCTGTGCAAGTAGCGTGACATGATGATGATGATGAGGATGATGATCCACACTTCCATTTTGTTGATCCACAGTTCTATTTATTTTTCATTATATATATATATATATAATGAGTAAATCCGAAAATGAATTCGATATTCAGGATTTTACTTCTAGAAATTTGCTCTTACATGTATGTCAGGCTTTATAGTCATCTTCTGGAGCCTCCTGAGAATATCTATAAAGTCTGAAACACGTGTAGGGCAAAACTGTAAAAAATAAAATCTAAAATTACAAATTTACTTGCGAACCTATTCATGTTTTATATTTACTTTTCTCTCATTGGACCAACAAAAATAATTATATATATATATATATATATATATATATATATATATTAGTGTGTATAATCCAAGGAAAATTGAATCGGATCTAGACTTTTTTAGTAATCCAAAGGGAATTGGAACCTCCGTTGAGTGCTCAAAGACGACGGCTATCGGATATATAAATAATTTCAGATTAAAAATACAACGAAACTTATATTTTGAGCGAAAATATTTTTTTATAAATTTGAAAAAAATCATCAATTCAGTGTTTCTATTGTAATTTGTTTTCAAGCTGTTATGACCTCCTTCAGATGGAGTCTAAAACATTAGTGCTTAGGATATGATATAGATTTCCCTACGTCGTTTCTGACTAGAAGAGTAAACAAAAAAAACTTATTTATTTCCTCTGAAATCTCTTTATATTTTCATGTTTAAGTATTCGTCATTTTTTATAAGAATTTATTATATATATATATATATATATATATATATATATATATATATATATATATGCATGTGTGTATGTGTGTATGTGTGCATATGCATGTGTGAATTCAAAAATATTGCTACCCTTATGAAATGACCTATATGATATAATTTTATGCTGTAGTCACATGTTCACCATCCATGCCAAAAAGAGGCGATAAAAAAACATTTATATTTCTCTGGGAATATCTTTATTAGAAAAACAGAACTGATTGTTTGGTGACCAACTAGGTAAAATTTGAAGACTGTGTCGCTAGAAATGGTGAATAAGTGGAGATTTGAAAATCATACTGCCATAAAGGAACGCCCATAGCAATGATAACATTTCTTTAAACATCCTGTATAATCAGAACTTAGAAATTTACTACGAATCAAACTTTAATAGCTATAACATCATTTGCTTTTAGAATGCACTTGTTCTTCCAAGCAATATATAGGGAAATCAGAATGACATTACAATTTTAGATTAGATAACGAAATAAACCGAATTGAATTTCTGAATTGTAATAAACTTCTCTCAGTAGAATAACATTTCTGCCTTACAGAGACGCTGAATTCACAATAATAGAGGAAGAAGAAATATAAAAAAAAACACCACATTAATTCTTGAAAGCCCAGGGGATAGATTAATATTATGTCTTAAAAACCGCACCTCAAATTGACTGAACAATAAACTAAACCACTAAAAAGAACAAAAGATCATTACATTCTACACCTCAATTTCTCATTAAAATGTTAAAAATTTATTTAAAAGTTCATTACATTTTTAGATTGATCTTCATGCTTATCAACAACTTTGAGAAAAAACAAAAACGAAACAACACAAGAAAATAGCATTGAAAACTGTTTGTGACATTATGACGGTGGGTGTGGATAGTATTGCTTGGTTTAAGACTCA
Organism: Sepioteuthis lessoniana; assembly: GCA_963585895.1. NCBI lineage: Eukaryota > Metazoa > Mollusca > Cephalopoda > Myopsida > Loliginidae > Sepioteuthis > Sepioteuthis lessoniana. Next base: position 88,427,256 of record OY757912.1, read on the forward strand.
TTTTAGATGAAAAATAGATAAAAAGATGACATGGTCAATTCGAAACGAATGAAATGAATAAATAAACGATATCACCTGTATGCCCACACGCAGACAAAATAAATGACGAATCCCAGTGAACGTTGTTGCTATTCTTTGAACTTCACGCTAGACTGTTTGTTTGTTTGGTTGGTTGGTTGGTTGTGTTTTATTGCATATCAACCTTTAGAATGTTTGGAAATTCAGGCGAAGGATTTTGAGTTGTAAAGAGATATACATCGTATGAAGAGTGAGAGTTTTTTCATCAGCCTGAGATGTATAGTATGTCTTTGAGCTAAGCCCGAGTATCAATGGTAACAGAAAATGTTGATCTCCTAACTAGAATAGACTAGTTTCTTTCAGAAGTGTGTCACCAGAAATGCCTAATTGTCAGTGTCTTTCTCCTCCCTCCCCACTCTCTCTCTTTCTCTCACTTTTTCACCCTAACTTTCTCTCTACTTCTCCCTCCTGCTTCAAAAGTCAATCGTATCTGACACATCACAGATGGACGAATGATAAAAGATAACTGATATTTTTTGCGTTCGTTTCTGTTAAATTTAACGTGTGAGGAAAAAACCTTTCATCCAGACACATCCACGTCTACTCAGGCAGCAGAATACACCGACTTCATCTCTTCCGAGGGATAAGAACACCTGGTAATGAGTGTCTTGGATACGACACTAAGCAATCTGGTGGTGCTGCTCCAGTCCTAGACCTCTTGGGAATGTGGAGTACTCCTTCATAGCCATTGCTCCAAGTTCCACTCTAACCATGAGTGGTGGTATCGGATAGGGTAATATCTATGGGTCAAATAGAACTATTTTGAGGATTTAAACCGTGAGCAACCATGACTAATAATAAATCGAATTGTTAGAAATAGAAATGCCAGGCAATTATATTGCGTGTAATCAAATGATACATGTTAAATTGAATTCATTCTGATACATTGGAATACTTGGAACTATTTAACTGTACGAATAGATTTATTAGGGTTAAATAGCAATACTTGTAAGAATGTCGCTGTCTGTTGTATATGGAATGATTCAAGTTAGATAGAAATATTTTAAAATATTTAACTATATTTACCCAACCCCTCCGCTCGGGCAGGATATGACACAAGGTCAATTTTTTAAGCGGATTTTAACAGGTTTGAATTCAGAGTATTCCTTCTCCTAGACTAGTTGCCTCACCAAGGCTGAAGAACCTAGTCTGCCCTACTATTTACCATTTAACATTTAACAGTGGGCAAAAAATGAGTTCAGGTTCGTTTAATTTTGTTATCAATAAAATGTGTTTACAAATCATTATTCGATAAACGAGTATAAAAAAGAATTTGGCATTAAATAACTTACAATGATAGATAAGCCATAAAACCCAACCAAACAAAAGCAATTCATCCTAAAAGGAGTCGAAAAACTGCTTGCTTCATAGAACACCAAAAATCGATTGGAATTTGTCCACCCTTCACAGAAAGGATAGGTAGAAGGCTCACTGTACTCACTGTGTCACACTCGCCACTCTAAAATAAAATCAGATACAACGTAGTAATTCAAAACGGCTATTCATCACAAAGTATTCTGACCTCAAAATATTGAGCGATTTTTTCATTGAGGCTGCTATTTTACATAGGTAGTACGGTGAATATGATCCATATTATCGTATAAATGTTGCTCACGCCATTGTAGTAATCTGTCATAAGAGGGATTTTCCATGGCGTAAAGGTTAACTTGCTGTACTTGCGACATCGCAGTGAGCAAATTCAAATTCCAGTCGTATTATTACGCTCACTTTCAGACTAATACCCTCGTGAAAGGCATGAACCCCCTTATCTTCTCCCAGCTATGGGATTAATGATACATTTACAGCTCTTCTTCAGTGATGGCTTTGGTATTAAATAACCCACGAAGTTTGATAAGTCTTTAATCAAAGAAAACAAACTAACCTACACAGTGACACAGGAAACACTGGATAATTTGTAATAATGCAACCGGGAACCATATTCATTAACATGTGCAAAGTTGAATGTTTAAAACGTTAGATTTTACAGTTACGTTTTCATTCGCAACTATATATATATATATATATATATATGGAAGTCAGACCTGACCGATAAAATGAAACGCAGTTTCTTCCAAGCAGCGGTCGTGTCGATATTGCTATATAGATGCACTACTAGGACGCTTACAAAACGGCAGGAGAAAAAGCTAAACGTCAATTACCCAAGAATGCTACGAACAATATTGAACAATTCCTAGAAGCAACACCCCACAAAACACCAACTATGCGGCCACCTACCTCCCATCATGAAAACTATCCAAATTAGACGAACCAGACACGCATGGCTCTGCTGGAGAAGCAGGGACTATCTCATAAGTGATGTACTCCTTTGAACCCCCACATATGGCCAAGCAAAAGCAGGACGACCAGCTCGAACATACATACCGCAGCTCTGTGGGGATACGGGATGTAGTCCTGAAGACCTAGCAGAGGCGATGAACGATAGGGAGAAGAGGCGAGGGAGGATCAGGGATATCCTTACTTGCGGCACGACATGATGATGATGATGATGATATATATATATACATATATATATATATATATAAAGAAGGAGGAAGAAAGAGACAGAGAGACAGAGACAGAGAGAGAGAGAGAGAGAGAGAGAGCATATAATTGCTACAATTCGAAGGTGATTGTTTAAAACTAGGTACAGGGTTACAATTTGCATATAGTAATGGGATGATTCTTTTAATTTTTCACATTATCTGATATTCGAAGAAAGAACTAACACATGTAGCAATGCACCGTTTCGTACGTACTAGAGGAGCAGTAAAACCAAGGTTATAAACCGCATCATTCTCTTCTGCTTCTGAATTAGTGAATGAACTAATGATGTGATCATTTACTCTAATCAAACTATGATGCCGGGATATTTAGTGTGGAAAAATATGGAAATATTCCCCGTCTTAAATATTATTAGCTGCCAGTCTCTCTCTCTCTCTCTCTCCCTCGCTGTCTGTCAGTCTCTGTCTTTGTCTCTTTCTCTCTCCCTCTCCCTCTCGCTCTCTCTCTCTCTTTTTATATATATATATATATATATATATATATATATACAGTGTATCACAAAAGTGAGTACACCCCTCACATTTCTGCAGATATTTAAGTATATCTCTTCATTGGACAACATTGACAAAATGACCCTTTGACACAATGAAAAGTTGTCTGTGTGCAGCTTATATAACAGAGTTAATTTATTTTCCCCTCAAAATAACATAAAATATAACCATTAAAAGCTAAACCCCGGCCAACAAAAGTGAGTATACCTTTAAGGGAAAGTTGTCAATATTAACATACACCATGTCAACTGTCAATATTTTGTGTGGCCACCATCATTATCCAGAACTACCTTTACTCTCCTGGGCATGGAGTTTACACAGCTTCACAGGTAGCCACTGGAATACTCTTCCACTCCTCCATGACGACATCGCGGAGCTGGCAGATATTTAAGACTTTGCACACCTCCACCTTCGGCTTGAGGACCCTCAAGGATGTTCTATCGGGTTCAAGTCAGGAGATATGCTTGGCCAGTCCATCACTTTTACCCTCAGCCACTTCAGAAAAGCAATGGTCGTCTTGGAGGTGTGTTTGGAGTCTTTGTTATGCTGGAACACTGCCCTGCTACCCAGTTTCTGGAGGAAGGGGATCATGCTCTTCTGCAGTATTTCACAGTACATGTTGGAGTTCATGTTTCCCTTAATGAAATATAACTCTCCAACACCTGCAGCACTCATGCAGTCTTAGACCATGGCATTCCAACCATCATGCTTGACTGTAGGCATGACACACTTATCTTTGTACTCCTCACTTGGTCGCCGCCATACAGGCTTGAAGCCATCAGAACCAAACAAATTAATCTTCATCTCATCAGACCACAGGACATGGTTCCAGTAATTCATGTGCTTTGTTGACATGTCTTCAGCAAACTGTTTGGAGACTTTCTTGTGTATCGTCTTCAGAAGAGGCTACCTCCTGGGGTGACAGCCATGCACAGCAATTTGATGAAGAGTGCGGTGTATGGTCTGTGCACTAACAGGCTGACTCCCACCTCTCCAATCTCTGCAGCAATGCTGACAGCATTCCTACGCCGATCTTTCAAAGAAAGCATTTGGATGTAACGCTCAGCATATGCGCTCAGCTTCTTTGGACGACCTACCCAAGACCTGTTCTGAGTGGACCCCACTCTTTTAAAACGCTGGATGATCTTAGCCACTGTGCTGCAGCTCAGTTTCAGGGTGTTGGTAATCTTCTTGTAGCCGTGGCCATCTTCATGTAGCGCAACAATATGTATTTTAAGATCCTCAGAGAGTTCTTTGTCATGTGGTGCCATGTTGGAACTTTCAGTGTCCAGTATGAGAGAGTGTGAGAGCTGCACTACACATTTGAACACACCTGCTTCCTATGCACATGGTCCTAGTAACACATGGGCCTAGTAACACTAATGAGTCACATGACATTTTGGAGGGAAAATGACAAGCTGTACTCAATTTGGACATTTGGGGGTGTAGTTTCTTAGGGGTGTACTCTCTTTTGTTGGCAGGGGTTTAGCTTTTAATGGTTATATTTTGAGTTATTTTGAGGGCGAAATAAATTAACTCTGTTATATAAGCTGCATGCAGACTACTTTTCATTGTGCCAAAGTGTCATTTTGTCAGTGTTGTCCCATGAAGAGATATACTTAAATATCTGCAGAAATGTGAGGGGTGTACTCACTTTTGTGATGCACTGTATATATGAAAGTAAAAGTAAAGTTGGCGACCGTAGTCGAGGGCGACCCGAGGGCTCCCTTTTCATTAGGTACTACACCTAGATGTAGGGGAAGTCGTTACTCCTTTCCCTGGATTGCACCACTTTGCCCTTGATACTTACTTTATATTGATGAGTGTCAGCAAGGAAGTATCAAGTACCATTTTTAAAGTCTTTGGGATTGAACACAGGTCTCCCGGACCATTGGCTAACACTCTATCCACGAGCCCAATGAGTTGGTCACTGTCTTTTTTCCAATTGTTCCTTTATCTTTTTTCTCTCTCTATCAAATTTCGTTCTATTGTCACTGGATATGTATATATGTATGTATGTATGTATGTATGTAAGTGTATATGAATGAATTCATCTATTTATCTATCTATCTATCAATCGATCGATCGATCAAACATAATTTTTCTGTCTTGCATTCTCTCTCTCTCTCTCTCTCTCTCTCTATCTATCTCCGTCTTTCTTTATCTCTTTATCTATCTTTAGTTTTCTTTCTTGCTCTCTTCCCCTATCTATCTATCTATCTATCTTCAACCTTTTAGAACTAAGTAATAAATATAAAATATTTTCCTCCCTATTCAAATCGGAACTTTTTATTCTGTCAATCAATAAATTCTATTTAAATACGCCTACATCGATTCAATATCGACACAAGAAATAAATGCAAATAAATAAAAGAATTACGAACATGTTTTAACTCTTCTAAACTGATTTTATTTGTATAATGATACGTAATATAAATAAAACTTCTTTATCGAATGTGTATTGGAAAAAATCCCTTTTAAGAAAAAAATCATCGGAATGTACTTCGCATCTGACTGAAAAAAAAGTTTACACACTATATTTGTCATAAGTAGTCACTAGTTACACGAATAAAAGGGATTTTATCCAACTTAAATAAGACTTAAAAAAAATGAATCTATTGACTGACAATTTCAACCTATTTTCGTTTATCTCTGTAAGTGTGAGTGATTTTAAGTATGCAATTTTCGTTATTGATAGGGTATTCACTTATTGTTAAGATGAAATTTATTTTTACTTTTCAAATATATAAGTGATACTTTTCTCTAGGCCTTTTGTATTTGTTCTCTTAAGTGCACTTATGTTTCATATAAACACCTACGTCGAGCATTATTATTGGTGTTTGTGTAGACCCACATACAACTGTACATTTATTGATAGTATAATGCAGAACGATGTACCATAACAAGAAGACTGGTTTGGTAAGACATTGTAAGTGAATATAAGATCTAAAGGTGGCCATATAAATTTCTAGTCAGACGAAGTTAAAATGTATATATTTCAGTCAATAAAATCTATATGTATCCCCGCTATATATATATATATATATATATATATATATATATATATGTATGTATGTATGTATAGATTGTTGTTGGTACAACGAGAGAAAAATACATAATCTAAATTGAATTTTTATCAGAAAATGAATTTGAGTTCTGTATTTAGATTTATTTAAAATGTATATCATATGCTTTTGCGCCATACGTGTTTCGGACTTTTACGCACACTTCAGGTGATTTGACTGGTAAGATCCGGCTGTTTCTTTAATTTGAAAACTTAGTTTTGATTGGTCGTTTAGATTTTGCATGATTACTAGTTTTTATTTGTGAATGTGTAACTGGAGTGAATTGTCCGTAATGACCTCTCGTCTATGTAAATGTTTTTTTTCTTTGCTTGTGTATACATAGGTATATATTCTGTATGTGTATATGTATGTGTGCTCACACTCGTATAGATGTACGCACATTTGATTATATGTAAACTTATACACAAATTTTTTATGGGTAGTTGGTGGAATTTTGTCTTTCTCCGTTCTTTCCGTTCCTTTTTCTTTACTTTATGGAAATACTCACACACACACACACACATATATATACATGTATATAAATCTCTTATGTATCGGTGTGTACATACGTATATATGTTAAGTTGACGACCCTAGTCGAGGGCTACCCGAAAACTCCCTTTTCATGAGCTACTACATTGAGATGTGGGGGATGGCACTACTCCTTTCCCTGGATTGCTCCTCTTAGTCTTGGCCCGTACCTTATAATGCTGAGTATTAAGCAAGGAAGCGTCAAGTACCATTTTAGAGTCTTTAGTATGACTCGACCAAGGACTGAACCCCTGCCTCCCGAGCCATTGACGAACACTCTACCCAATCGACCAATGGACATATACTCAAATAAACATGTGGGATTTATTTAGGTGAGAAAGCATTTGCCTCAGTCTATAGATGTATTTTTGGGCTAGTCGATGTCAGTATATATTTGTACATTCATCTATGTGTGAGTATTCATCCATGTACGTGAGCATATAGTTAGACTCTGTTGGTTTAAATCTATTTATGAAGGTTTTGTCTTTCATTTAGAGTAATGAGCTGTCATTGGTCTGGTATATTGGTATCATTTTAAAGTCTACATTCATGAATTAGTTTTGAATCATGAATTTTACAATTTTCTGGTGATTTGATGCCACTTTTTGATTACGAAACTCTAATTTTCGGTTCTTAAGTGCATCTTATATATATGTCATTGTAATTTTTGCATTAGATTATGTACACTACACGTTTTGAATTACGATTTAATTTCTATCTATTATGAATGTTATAAGTTTTACGAAGGTATTTTGTCCTTGTATATTTATTTTACATAGGCTGTATCTTTTACTTTGGAGAATCCGAGCATCGTGTGTAACCCAAATTTAGATGAGGTTAGTGATAGTTTTAAGGTTTTCGGTTGTCGTTTGTTTTTAACGATTTTTGTTGGAGCAATTTTTTATTCAATCATTGTTTTTAAGACGATCTATATTATTTAATATTTCTATGAATTGATTATATATATATATATATATATATATATATATAGTGAAGGGTTTCCTGCCTAATGACAAAGCAATGGTGAAGTCAATCTCGCGAAGTAAGCTCGTGTATTAAACCTCTACTGACTTGAAGATAACCCCTGTGGAGAGAAGTCATAGAAAATTTACTCTGAAATCAAACCTGCAGTTTCCTTTGTCATGAGTTATGCTATTATGCTTGTCACGGGGCAGTTGCTATGAATACAGAGAGAAGCAAAAGTGTCTTACAAGCATATGTCCTTACAATTCTATAACGGTCAAGTTTTAATTTTTGTTATAATGATAGCTATCATCTGTCATGATATATGAGACCTAATCCTCAATATCAAGAAGATTTTGGCAAATAAATACACACTCACCACGCATTAAAAGTAGTTTGCTACAAATATCAAATATTTTAAGTATACCGACAGCCCCAACCTCTGATTTAAACTCTAGTTTTGAATAGTTCGTTCAAGGCATATTTTAAGAAGTACTTCATACTATCATTTACTAGTTTATTTATTTCTACAAAAATCTGATTTAATATTCTTTAAGATTGATAAATCTATGATATTAAATAGGGGTAGTAATTTCTTTGTCATGGTTCCAATGATAGCGTCATTTTAAATCAAAGGCTGGAATCATGGGGCAATTAATTATAGAGAAACAGATAAGACTTTATTCGTCAGCCTTCGTAGACATAAACGAGACGACATAAACCATATATACGAGGGCCGTTCAGTATATAAAGTGAATTTTGCCGTTGGAATTGAGGAATACGAGGCACTGTTTACAGTTGCAGTGTTTTCAATGTAATCATGTTATGGGTCCTTTTTTCCCCGAAGACTGGTTGCGTAACTTTCTTCAAACACAGCCGCGTCAGGAACTTTTTCTTTACTGGAGAGTTACTGTTTTTTCACTTCATGGACTATTTTTTGACTTAGGCACGAAGTAGTAACCATATGTTTCTCTCATATA
>OY757912.1:88438424-88663424 GCA_963585895.1 Sepioteuthis lessoniana
CCGCCACCATTATATTCCAACATTTTTTAAAATTTTCCAGGCAAGGTCCTCCTATTTTTTGCTTTTTTTTATTTTCACTCTCTGGTCCGCCAAAAAGCAAAGTGCAATAGGCAGTAAGTTTGATCTTTTTTTTTTTCTCTTTAAAACTAAGCCTGGTCTTTTGACTAGGATTAGGTAATCCGTCTATGTCTCAAAATTCGAGATAATTCTATGCGTCTCACTCTTTAGGACAGTTTCTGAATTGTGAATATATCATTTGGTTGTATGGCAAAATTTCGGCCTCTATCTCAGTTTTCTTTTGATCTCTTTTTTTCCACCCTTGTACTCATTTTACGATAGTTTGATGCATTCGCTTACTATGAACTGAACCGTTTCATTTCTTTCTCCACATAACCTAAACTTTCTATTCTGTTGAGTATTGTCGATTTTCTCTTTGATATGTGTTGAGTATTTGTTAATAGTCCGGGAGACCGGGGTTCAATCTCCACGTCAAGTCATACCAAAGACTCAAAAAATAGTACTTGATGCCACCTTGCTTAGCACTAGGCATTAAAAGGTACAGATCAAGAGTAAAGTGGAGCAATCCAGAAAATGGTATACCGCCGTCCTCAACACTTTGTTGTAGTAGCTATTGAAAAGGGAGCCTTTGCCAACTTTACTGATGTATTGTTTTGAGCTGCTATAAGAAAATATCCCGCTTCTTTCTTGACGTTTCTCTTTCTTAGTTACATACGGGTCTTCTCTGGTGCAATCTCACCAGTTTGTCATTTGAAATATCTATAGACTTTTCTTCCTATTTCTGTTTTTTGTTTTTTGGTTTTGTCGGTTTTCTGTTGGTTCCTTTGTTTGCTTTTACTGGCTGTTGTAATTAGTCTTATTCATGTTTTATTTATTCAGCCCTTGAGTCCTTGTATTGATGTATCTACTCAGTTTTTATTGCTAACGTGCCGTTCTTTTACTTTTTCCTGGACATATTCATGCTTTCTTTGTCATCATTTGCATGAAAGGTGTTGTGCATAATCGTCGATGTCCTTGTCCATTTGTCCGAGTTTCTCCATTGTCCATTTCAAGAATGATCCTGAATTGTTTATTTCTTTGATAAGGTTTCTGCTGCATAATTTGGTTCCAGGAAGTTGTTTCATTTTTCAGATATACTCTTTAATCTCAGTTCTTTGTTGGTGTCCGCATCCGATATTCCAAAGTACTTGGAATTATCCTTTGCTCTAAGAATTATTATTATTATTATTATTATTATTATTATTATTATTATTATTATTATTATTATTCCTACGCTGTTGTAACTTAATTACGTAAATTCATTCACAAATTTGGAGCAAAATCTACTCATAAATATAGCAAAATATTATATATATATATATATATATATATATAAGAAAATGATTTTCTTTTAAAAAGGCAACTAGCAGGTAATATCCGGAAAAAAAACTATTACAGAAGAAGACTTCGCAGATGATCGACTGCTTCTTGAAAATACACCGGCTCAAGCCAGTTCTCTGCTGCATACAACAAGAGCTATTGGTCTTAACGTGAATTTTGAGAAAATAGTGTTTATGCGTTTTAATCAAGTTGGTGCCTTAACTTCAGTAAATTATTCACCTTTGAAATTAGTATACTATTTGAAAAACCTCAGTAGACATGTCTCATCTACTGAAAGCCACGTCAACATATGTATAGTAAAAACTTCTATTGGCGGGTTAATGACCATGTAGAAATCTAACCTCTCTGTTTGAATAAAACATGACTTTTTCCGATCGCTATCAAAACATTTGGAAAAAATTTAAATGTGAACTTTGCAAGGGCGCTGCGTAATGTTTTGAACAAATCCTTGAAGCAACTCCTTACAAAACAGTAGATGTACAGTCACTTAGTCTTTATTTCACTTCCCCAGTCGGCTCGGGCTGTAGAATAGACTGATTGTTTCTCTGCAGAGGGGTAAGACCCCCCACCAGCGAGTGTCCTGTATATGACGCTAAACACTCTGATGATGAGGTTCCAGCAATGCTGGAGCTTTGGAGAATGCCAGGTCCACTCGAGCTCCGCGTGGTACCACCTGATTGGCCCTATCTATGAGTTAAATAGAATTATCGGTATACTTCTGCAAAACTGAACTGTTTGACTAAACTGAATAGCTTAAAATAGAAATGTTTTTGATAATTAAACCGTACTTACATTTAAACTGCGTGCTTATGCTAAACTGAATTATTTGAAATAGAACATTTTTTGACAAAGAAACTGCATTTTAACTATACTGAATAGAACTGTTTTGGCATTTAACTGTGTGTAAACAAAATCTGTACTTATACTAATCTGAATTAGCTGAATCAGAACTGCTTGACTAAACTGAATAGTCTGAAATAGAAATGTTTAAATATTACACCAATACAGTAATATTTACACAGTCCAAGCTGGTAATAATTCAGCTTTTATTTCATTGAAGATGTTATATTGCTTACGATCGATAACCTGTTAATAACAGTACACACTTTCCCTATGCGTATGTTAACATTGCTTTCAGTCAATGAGATATTGCTGCCGAGATATGTGAACTGGTGTACTAATTTCAGAGGCTTTCTACTTAAAGTAGAGATGTATTCTTCTTGTACAAAATACTGGAATTGAATTTATACGTGCTTTTTCAGCATGTAACATTCTGGTCTTGTATCAAAAACAGTTTACACTGACTGGGTCAAATCTCATATACCTGAGTGCAATCATAAATATTTCGTTTATCGTCAAGTTTATTTTAATTATTTTTACAGAAAATTACTAGCACTATGGAAAATAATATTATCCTATTTACCAACCCCTCCGCTCGGGTAGGATATGACACAAGGTCAATTTTTAAGCGGAGTTTATCAGGTTTGAATTCAGAGTTTTCCTTCTCCTAGACTAGTTGCCTAACCAAGGCTGAAGAATCTAGTCTGTCCTACTATTTACCCATAGCTGGAGGGAGAATAACTGGATTCATACCTTTCCCAAGGGTATTAGTGCTATGTGAAATGCAATCAGTCTCGTCCAGGATTTGAACTCGTGTCGCCGTGTTCATTTCCTACGACGATAACAATTACACCACGGGCACCTGGAAAATAATATTATAACCCTTATATAAAACAGTTGAAACTTTTACAATGTATCGGTTATGTAAGGTGGCATCTTGTAGCGGGCTGCAAGTTAGGCTGTAAGTCTATAATTGTGGCACATACATAAATCATCACGTATACGTAGTTCAGATGCAATTGGGACTAAAATACAACTGATTTTATTTCGTAGGTCTTACACTGATGCACGAAATTGCGGTCTATAACTAACTATACTAGTTACTATTATGAATAATTGACTGATTGATTTTGACGGCATGCCAACACCTCTAAAGTGAAGAGTGGTCAGATATCCATATGATCGATAACCCGTCAATAATAGTACACACTTTCCTAAGGCTTATGTATATTAACATCATATTCAGTAGATGAGATATTGTTGCCGAGTTATGTGAACTGATTCACTAATTTCAGAGGCTTGGTACTTAAAGTAGAGATATATCTTTCTTGTTTGAAAAAACACGAACTGTTTTTATACTTGTTTCTTCTACAAAGATGTTAGGGAATTGCGTACATTCTATATTTATGTTTACATATTTGTGCTGTCTTTCTTCAAATTTTTGCGCACAGTTATATAGCAAGCATTCCTATTTAGCACAAATAATTTGCACATATCATATGGTTTTGAATAACAATTTCTCTTAAATAAGCATTTGTTGGCACACAATTATATGAAGCATTCCTATTTAGCACAAATAATTTGCACATATTTTATGGTTTTGAATAACAATTTCTCTTAAATAAGCATTTGTTTGCTCACAATTATATGAAGCATTCCTATTTAGCACAAATAATTTGCACATATTTTATGGTTTTGAGTAACCATTTCTCTTTAATAAGCATTTGTTGGCACACAATTATATGAAGCATTCCTATTTAGCACAAATATTTTGCACATATTTTATGGTTTTGAGTAACCATTTCTCTTAAATAAGCATTTGTTGGCACACAATTATATGAAGCATTCCTATTTAGCAAAAAGAATTTGCACATATTTTATGGTTTTGAGTAACAATTTCTCTTTAATAAGCATTTGTTGGCACTCAATTATATGAAGTATTCCTATTCAGCACAAATAATTTGCACATATTTTATGGTTTTGAGTAACCATTTCTCTTAAATAAGCATTTGTTGGCACACAATTATATGAAGCATTCCTATTTAGCACAAATAATTTGCACATATTTTATGGTTTTGAGTAACAATTTCTCTTTAATAAGCATTTGTTGGCACTCAATTATATGAAGCATTCCTATTTAGCACAAATAATTTAAACATTATTTTATCGTTTTAAGTAACTATTTCTATTTAATAAGCATTTGTTTGCTCACAATTATATATCAAGTATTTTTATGCAACACAAATAATGTAGACATTATTTTATGGTTTTAAGTGACTATTTCTATTTTATAATCATTTGTTTGCACACTGTTATAGATATAGCATTCCAATCCATACAAGTAATTTTCATACATTTGTAAGATTTCAAGCATTCCTATTATAATAATAAAATAATATTAATTTTAAATGTATGCATTTGACGAGTAGATGTGACCGTAACAGGCACTACCACTCTGAGTGAGATTGAACTTGGGAGTCATGACAATAAAGAAACACTCCACATACACTCAGATGACTAGAATTGGAACCTCCTCATCAGATGCTATTTAGTTTACTAACCAAGACACAGTTTACAAAAAATCTTAACCCTTGGCAGAAGATACTGTCAATGTATTCTAAATGTCCCTGACTGGGCGACATAATGAAGAAAAACTTTGATTAATTTTGGTATTTCTTTTCAGTTGGGCCAATCAGAGATGGCCAGGAAAATACTTACCATTGTTTACAAGTGGATCTAATAATACCAGTCAGCCCTCGATTGGGATACGCTACTGAATCCACTCAAGCTGTAGATCTTTTTTCCTGTGGCTTTGGCGTAATTTGAAACTCATGTTTTTTTTGTTTTTTTTGAGGCGGGTGGATTATAAGAAATAATTTCAATTTAATGATAAATAATTATGTGCTAATAAATGCACAGAAAACCTAGCTTCAGAGCATTTTGAAGCAAGGGAAATAAATTCAAATTCGATTATGAACTTCAGCATCATTGACAAAAGACTAAGTACATATACTGTTGATGATATTACCTAACGATATTATTATGACGATCAGGATGAGATATTTGCAAGCGAAATTTCTTGGTCATATCTTCTGAATGAAGTCCTACGAAATAGATTAGGATATAGAGGAACTTCTCTCTAGATAGCTCACATATTCAATTACTTTTGAGTTATTTGAAAGCTCATAAATTTAGTTAGTTGATTGGTTGTTTTATGGCATATAAATTCTTGAAGGTTTTATAACTCCAAATATTTCTTATACATATATAGTAAATATGTATATGTTAAATATATGATATGTCAACGAATAGTTTGAAGGTAAAAATTTAAACAAGCCAGCGCTCATTTGTTTGCACGCAGTTAAATGTTTTTTTAGTATTACTAACACTAATAGTCTTATTTGCACACCGGTAAATTGTTTGAATTATTGATAACTTTAATAGTTCTATTTGACAAAGTTAAAAAAAAAGTTTCAGTATTGTATATGATTGTACAGCTCTATTTGACTTATAGTTAAGACCGTAACAGGTATTACACTTCCGGAGTGGAACGGTGAATAATAGAAATGAAGGGCGACTCCATATTTTCCAAATCTCCTAGTGTAGAGTAGCATATTCAAGACACTCGTTGAGGTGTGCTTACCCCTTTGCAAAGATGTCATGGACGGATTCCACAGCCCCAGCCGTCGGGGCTGGGTTAATTTAGAAATGATTTAAACATGAAAATGATTTAAAAACGGAACAGATTGAATAAAAATCAACTGAGTGAATCAGCTTATAATTATTTTTTTTTTCTTGTAGTGTTTACATGTCAACACGTACAATTTGGTCATCGGATTCCACCATTTGAAGTAGACATGAAAATAGTAGATAGTATTAATAAGACATGAAAATAGTAGATTGTAGATTGTAGATAGTTTTAATAAGAAAAAAAATTAAACTTGTCCACCCACGCGTCTCTTGTTTTAAATTAATTTTTTTACTGGGCAAAGAAATACAAAAAAAAAAAATGGAATATTTTACTCTAATAATTTCCGTCTTATCCTCAACGTGCTGGTTTCTCTCAGTGCAGCATGTCTTAGAATCAGCGAAATGGAAATTACTCTTGGGATCGCATTTCGTAGAATAAACAAGTAGTTGATTTGGTACAACGTTATATAATTATAGGTTTATATTCAGAGAAAGTTTGATAGAAACCAAGTTGAACAGAAGCGAAAATGCTAGCATCTTCAGGATTTTGAACGGACAAGTATAAAACCTACGAGCAAAAAAATAAATAAATAAACACGAAGTCAGTTAATGGAAGGCCCAGGCAAATATTCACATGGTTGGTATTCCGTATTGCTCCAGTCCCGTCAAATCGACCAAAACACAAATGATTCCCAAATGCAAATCGGGCAAGTTCTTATTTCGTGTTGTGTAGAGTTTTCTAGAACTCACCACCTCCCTGACATCACATCCACTCAGTAGCCCTCACCCCCGAAAGCAAGTTCGCTAAAGTCCATTACTATTCTACCAAGCGTCGACCAGAACGGGTTTGGGCAAAACAAGAATTAGTTCCAACCATACGCATCGAAAAGTGGTTCGCGGTGTTTGAGTTTCTCCTGCGTGGTGATAAAATTGCCCCACGGGTAAAAAAGAGAAAGAAACTTCTCCTTTCTTTCTTTCTTTCTTTCTTTCTTTTTTCTTCCTATCTACCTATTCCCCCTTTCTCACTCTTCATATATATATATGTATATATATATATATATATGGTATAATTAAGTGAAAATGGAAACGACACTTTGAAATCAATACTGCAGAATTAAAAATAAAGAAAAATAAAGAAAATAAAGAAAAACACCAAACCGAAGAAAAACTAAGTGAAAATGGATTGGGAAAAGTACGTGAATAAATATTGGCTTAAAAAAAAAGAAAAAAATAGACAGAAAGAATGTTGGATGAGATGGAAGGAAGGAAAGAAATGGATCAATGAAAAAATAAAAAACAGAGGAAGATGAAAGTAAAAACCAAAAATAAAACAGTGAAATAGGTCAAAGGTATGAAAAGCAATAGAAAGACATAATCAATTAGAAAGAAAAATTAATTAGATCGTAAATAGTAATGATACCATAAGAAAAAATAAATATACATCAAGGAGAGAAAGAGGGAGAGAAAAATGAAAGGAGCCTCATAGAAAAACCCAAAAGAGCGACAGAAAGGGATGGTGAATAGAGGGAAGACTGAAAAAGGAAGGAGAAAGAAAAGATGTGAGAATGAAGGATAGAAGTAAAATAACCAACACTAAAAATAAGAGAGTCAGTGACAGAGTAAAAGAGAAAGAGAAAGAGAAGGAATACGTGTGAGTATGTGTGTTTGTGTTTTTATTTGCCTGTGTGTGTGTGTAAAAGAGAGAGAGAGAGAGAGAGAGAGAGAGAGAGAGAGATGGATTTTCTAAAAGAGAAATTGAAAAAAGGGAGAAGATGGAAAAGCAAAATGGAAAGAAAAGAAGTAAGATGAATGACGTTAAAAATAAGAGAGAGAAAGAGAAAAGAGAGAGAAAGAGAATTAATGAGTGAGAGAGACGGAAACAGAGACAGAGAAAAAGACAGCGACAGAGAGAGAGAGAGAGAGAGAGACTGAGAGAGAGACAGAGAGAAAAAGAAAGATTAAAATAAAGATTGATTGCAGAAAATAAAAAGAAAAATAGGAGAGAATATGGAAAAAGGTCGAGGAAAGAAAATTCGTAGAAAATGATAAATGGCAGAAACTAAAAATACGTGACAAAGACGGTAAGTGTGAGAAAGAAAGAAAGAAAGAAAGAGAGTGAGAAGGATTAACAAAAGAAAAAAAAACAAACGAGAAAGAGGACAGAAAGATGGAGGGAAAAGAAAAGGGAAAAAGAATCGTAGAAGTAAAAACATAAAAGAGGATGTATAGATTTGTGTGCGTGTGTGAAGAAGAAAAAAAGAAAGAAAGAAAGAGAAATCGGTAGAAATAGAAAGAGAAGGAATGATGAATTTACAAAAGGAGAAAGAGAAACGAGACATAAATAGTAGGGAGAAAGAAAAAATGAGGATGAATAATAGAAGAAAGATGACAGACAATAAAAACACGAGACAAAGATAGTATATGTGTCAGTGATAGATAGATAGATAGATAGATAGATAGATAGAGAGAGAGAGAGAGAGAGAGAGAGAGAGAGAGAGAGAGAGAGAGGAAGAAAGAGTGAGAGAAAAGGAGGAATGAATTTCCGAAAGACTTGCGGAAATTGACAGAAAGATAAATTAGGAAAAAAGAAGTGAGAAAGTATTATAGAACTTAGATGTGTGTGTGTGCGTGTTTGTATATTTGTGTGTGCGCGTGTTTGTGTGTGTGTGCGTTTGTGTGTGTGTGTATGTGTGAGAGAGAAATGCAGAGAGAGTGAGATAGACAGGCAGACAAACAGAGAGAGGAGACATCGGTAGAAAACGAACTGAATTAACGGAAAGAAAAAGCCAAATAGACGTAAGTAAGAAAAGGAGACTTATTTAAAAGAACGGGAACAAGAAACTAGAAAAGAGATACAAAACGCACCAATTTGAAGAGAAATAATTAATAAACAATGATAAAAAAAGTAAAAATAATAGAGAAAAGGGGGAACTGAATCTATGGTGAATCGGATTATACAAGGGATTAAAATTAAGAGATATGAGTGTAAATAAAAATAGCAGAATTACTATTGTGACCGAATATGAAAAAAATAGATGTGGTTATTATAATGATAAACGAAAAAAAAAGACAATAGCGATAAAAAAAAGAGAAAATAATTGAAAAGGAAGAAAGAAATGCAAATAAGTTATAAGAAAAAAAAAAAAACTGCGAAGAACAGAAAAAAAATGAAGAAAACTAAGAGATCTAGAAAGAGGATCCGAAGAGGATCCGAACGAAAAACATTGAAAAAAATTTAGGTACATAAAGAGAATGAAAAAGATTATTCCAAAGATTTTGAAGGAAAGTTATTTGAAAAATGAAGGGATATTAACTGGTATAGATTCAGAATTAAAGATATATATATATATATATATATATATATATATATATATATATATATAGAGAGAGAGAGAGAGAGAGAGAGAGAGAGAGAGAGAGAAAGAAAGAGAGTGAGTGTGTGAGAGAGAGAGAAAGGAAGGGGAGGTAGAGGTAGAAAGAGGAAGAGAGCGAGAGAGAGAGTGAGAGTGAGAGAGAGAGAGAGAGAGAGAGAGAGAGAGTTTAAAGGGATAACTGGGAAATATAAGAAAAACAAAAGAAATGAAAATTAAGCAGATAGATGAAGAGAGTGAAAGAAAAGGGGAAAGGGCGAAAAAAACAATCGAAAATGAATAGAATAGCGAGATAGAAAAGGTAATATACATGTAAGAGAGGAGTTTAATAACTGAACTTATTGATGGAAAGATGAAAACAAAATGAAGCGAGAGAGGGGGGAAGTAAGATCATAAATAACAATAGGACATGGGAAAGAAAGTAACAAGTTTGAAGAAAGAAAGAAAGATAGAAAGAAAGAAATATTTGAAATAGAATATGATAGTGAGGAAATAGAGAGAATGGACAGAAAAAAGAAATAAAAAATAATACACACACACACACACACACACACACACACACACACACACACACACACACACACACACACACATATATATATATATATATATATATATATATATATATATAGAATAAGAGAGAGAGAAAAGGAGAGAAAAACAGACTGACAGAGATAGTGACAGACAAACAGACAGACAGACAAACAGACTCAGATGCAATTCAAGGTGATCAAGATATAAAAAAAAAACTGTATATAAAAGAAGCCAAAGGGCAATGTTTGGGGAAAGAGAAAAAGAAATAGAGAGAAAGAATGAACAAACAACGACAACATCTGCAAAAAATAAACACGAAACAAACCACCTCAAAACACCATATATGAACGAAGTATCTATTTGAATGGATAGTCATTAGAGATTCTCTTATCCTGTTGCAAACTATATATATATATATATATATATATATATATATATATATATATATATATATATATATATATATATATATATAGACACACACGAGGGCTATTATTAACATGGAACGCACAAGAGGATGGGATATAAATCATGTACAACCTGAGGCTGTTATATGCTGGTTGCAGCAAATGTTTATGATTATGAAACATGCCGAGAAGCGAGGGATCCACTGGATGGAACAACGTTGATTTACTTATGTTGCCATTGAAACAAAAGGAATCTCACTGTTCATTTTTCTACCTTGCCATGAACGAGTTTGTTTGCTTGACACACAAGAAGGAAGGGTCTCTCCCTGTTGGCATATATATATATATATATATATAGATAGATAGATAGATAGATAGAGAGAGAGACACACACACACACACACACACACACACACACACACACACACACACAGATGCAGTACAGATTCTAACTAAATAAAATAATCTGAAAAGTTTCACTTTTCTCTAAACCATCCCATTTTTATTATCAATGATAAAATCGCTATATCTATAAAAAAAATTTTTTTTTAAATTTTAGAAAATTTTTACATAGTTATCTTTTTCCAGTTGATTTTTTAAAAAAACATTTACTTAAATGCTTTCTTCGAATATCCTGCAATTGTGTCAGGCTCTCAGATTAAGTACTGACAATGTTCTATGGATGAGGATTAGCTAAATCACCTTTATTTTGGTTTCGACATTCGCTTCATGTATTCTCTGGTCTGGAATGTCTTTTTTTAACAAAAAATATTCTTATGGTGGAAGTCCTCATGACGTAGTGGCTAACGTTTTTGACTGTGATATCGTGGTAAGCGGGTTCAAACCCCAGCCAAATTATTTCCGTTAAATAAACTTGGGAAAGGTTGGAATTCCCTTATACCCCAGCGTGGCTTTAGCATTAAATGACCCATGAAAGATTATATGCCTTTAAAAAAGAAATCATATAAATTTATGCAAATAAATTACTATTATTAAATGGAAATACTTACTAGAATCCATATAATTATTAGAATTAGATTGAAATACTTGAAACTATACACCGGTTGACAAATTATTTGTATTAGATTGGAATATTTTATATCATATAACGACGGGCCAAAATTTCTTAACAACACAAAAGATTCGAATATGGAATATACAATGAACAGAGATTACTGAACCATTAGGCTTAAAATAACCCTAGAACGGTTTGGTAACACGTCAAAATCAATTAATCAATTAACTTATTTTTTTCTTCGAAGACGTTCCAACATCTTTTTTTTATTTGAACTATTTCTTCTTCTTCTTCTTCTTCTTCTTCTTCTTCTTCTTCTTCTTCTTCTTCTAGAGAGAGAGAGATAGAAAGAGAGAGATAGAAAGAGAGAGAGAGAGAGAGAGATTCTCATTATTTTAAAACAATTTATTCTTACTCTTCTCTTTTATCATTTTCCCTATGTTCTTGTCCAACCCTAGAAACAAAATAAGTTACGAAGCTGACCAGCCCTTAATGATAGCCTTCATACGTTTAAAAAAAAAATCTTTATTATTGACTTTTATCTCTTTTATCAAGAAGCTAGCTAGTTCATTAAGTAAAGAAAAAAATTATAAAATACCAAAAAATATTTCTTGCTTTTGTATTTATATTTGTTTAAAAAAAGATTTTCAAAATAACCATCAATTCGATACATTGAAATCAATTACAATGTTTCATTGTCTTAAACATTGAATTAAGTTTTTATCATTCTTGTACTCGACTTACAATTATCTTAAAGAAATGTTATTTTTAACAGCATCACTATTCTATGTTCATTGTCGAGAAGAAATCCATTTTCTTTGTTCCTGAATTTGGGGGAAAAGTTTTGAAGAAATATAGTCATAGAAGAGTTTATGAGGTTTCTTTCGAAAGCCAATACAGGAAAGAACGTTAGATGGGCGATTCTTTAGGCAAAGCGATAAGGAATGGGAGAATAAATATTGAGGATGATACAGATAGATATTACAACAGCACATATTAGTTAAAGATAGAATAACCTTTATGACCAATCAAAAAATATAATGACTCCAGGAAAGTTCTCGGAACAACCAAGAAATTAGTGAATTCTTTATTTCACGGGAAGTTCCCGTGGTGTAATGGTTATCGTCGCAGGAAATGGACACGGCAACACGAGTTCAAATCCTGGAAGAGACTGATTGCATTTCACATAGCACTAATACCCTTGAGAAAGGCATGAATCCAATTATTCTCCCTCCAGCTATGGGTAAATAGTAGGGCAGTCTAGTTTTTCAGCCCTGGTTTGGCAACGAGTCTAGGAGAAAGAAAACTCTGAATTCAAACCTGTTAAACTCCACTTAAAAAATTGACCATGCGTCATATCCTGCCCGAGTGGAGGGGTTAGGTAAATACAGAATTCTTTATTTCACTACAAGATCCATTTTCTAGTATTTTCTCTCAATTCAAGGTTGTTTTTCTTGAATTATTTTTGGAAGTGTGAAGAAATTTGAGAACTGATATGCCATGTTTGTTGAAAAAGGTGATAAGTACGAGGATCATTAAATAAAATTGCAGACTTTTTGGGGGGCACTTTTATTGATAGTACACATGTGAAACTCTAGTCCCCTTCGAACTAATCTCCTCCGGCTCCAATGCACTTGTTGTACCGTTCCTACAACTTCTGGAAGGCCCCATGGAAGTCCTCTTGTGTGAGCGTGTCAATGACCTTCGTCACAGCCTCTTTCATCTCCTCAGTTGTCTCATAACGACAGCCTGTGAGCTTAGGGAATAACCAAAAGTCACAGGGAGCAAGGTTTGGACTAAAGGGAAGCTGAAGAATTCTATTGATGCTCATCTTGGTCAAATAGTCTGCGACAAGGATGGAGTTGTAGATTAGTGCATTGTCCTGGTGGAAATACCACTGACCCGATTTGAGAGTGTTGGCCTCTTCCGACGGAATCTCTTGCTGAACTCCCTTAAAACTTCAACATACTAACCCTAACCCTAACCCCTTGGCCAATCAACTCTGATGTATTGACTTCCTTACTCCTCCCACACCTCTCATCATCCTTCACAGACTCCCTG
Source organism: Sepioteuthis lessoniana (assembly GCA_963585895.1). NCBI lineage: Eukaryota > Metazoa > Mollusca > Cephalopoda > Myopsida > Loliginidae > Sepioteuthis > Sepioteuthis lessoniana. The sequence continues at coordinate 88,451,741 of OY757912.1, forward strand.
CCTTCCTTGAATCTCTTATGCCACTCAAAAACTCATGTTCGATTCATGCAACATGGTCTAAAAGTAGTCGAAAGCATTCCATACGTTTCTGTGGCATATTTCTTCCAAGTTTAAAACAGAATTTTATTGCATATCGTTCTCCTAAAGTGTCTGCACGTCCAGATTGCATTTTGGAAATTCATCAGCTCTGAAAATCAGGCTTTAGTAGGATGTATTCCAATTCCTACTGTAGCTGTTCATTTAAACTTGAAATTTTAAAAAGTGATCAGTAATCTCATAAGATGTAAAGCAATAACATACTGAATTTTCAAGAATCTACGACAATTTTAAATTCCGGTACAAAAATTGTCTGGATAGCCTGATCGTATAGCCTGTACGTTTCGTCAATCGAAGAAATTCTGGTCTTGGTTGGGCTGTAAACTTTATAAAATGTGTTGTGATGCGAGAAGACTACTAAAGGTTTTTAAAATCCTAAGTGAACTTTATTCGTAATTCCATGAGTAACTTGATCAAATGAGTCTAAACTATTATAACACTTAGGATGACATATACAGAAAATAAATGTTTAATTTAAAGGGAATTATGCTGTATTTTCAAATACCGTGGGGATATTATGCAGATCAGTTTTCTTCATTGAAGTGACGTTTAATAAATATCCATTTTATCACTATGAATGTCTCACTGAATTATATCGTTTATATCGAGGTAGACGTTATAGTCGAGACACACAGTTCTTGTAATTTCCTACTGCAAATTCCATAAGTTTCTTTTTAGAAGGCTCAGAATTTGATGATGTGATTAAATGGATAATTTAACGGGAGATTTGCAAAGAGCGAAGGAAATAAAACGCGCCCGGAACATGTACTGCTTCACGGTTATTTTAGCAGAGAATTTATTTTGCCTAAACGAAATCCACAGAACATGTTTATACGCAAAGGAATCTCTTAAAGAAACGCATCTGCTATTTGATTCTTTCTTTTATGCTTGATGAACTTATAAAAACGATTTCACGGTAACCATAAAAAGTACAAAAACAAATCTGCGCTTTTTATGGTCAAAGCAAAACTAAGGTTTAGGCATGTTAAAGTAGCACGGTCATAAAGAAATTGCCAAAGGTGTTGTTAGAGCGAATTCTGTTGGTTTGTGTGCAATGCCTAAAAAAGAGGAGGATGTTATATTGCCATGCGTTGAGAAACATTCAAAGTATTATATGTCATCCTACTTGTAGAAACGAGTAATTGTCTCAACTTCAAGAAACATGTGACAGAAATTCATTTAACAGTGGAAGACGACAAAAATATGAAATTAAGTCAATAATCATCCATGCTTTTTTCAATATTTTCTTAAGAGTGATTGAAATGAATTCAGCAGATTTGAGCGAGAATAATTATTGACACTATCACGTAATATCAGTCTAAGATAATACAAAAAGAAAAACTTTTCGCAGAGTCGATCATAAAGCATTCGCTCTACAGAGCGTGTTCAAATAATATCAATATGGTTGATTGATTTTGAGGAAATATCAACCCATATAGAGTTATTTTAGGAATAGCAATTAGAGAATCACCTACGTTGTACGTTCATATTGATAATTTTGTCTGGTCGTTTCTTAGAAGTTGTTTTTTTATACGATCCTATTGAATAAGAATCCTCTTTTTTAGCTGATTTATTTGCCGAAGAGATAGAACAATCACAATTTCAAGCACCCCGTGTCAGGGTAACCCAGAAAATAATAGCAATAGAGAAGTAATCAACACTCCAGTTTTGAGCTCCACCAAATATGCAGGTAAGTGTCATTGTCAGAAGTGCCAATTTTCAGGAGTCCTACTCCTCCGCAAGTGATACTGGCCGAGTAAGTTGGGGCTGAATAATACACCGACCGCACCTTGACTGAGGGGTAAGAACCCCCTAACGAGTGTCCTAGATATGGCACTAAACAATCTGATAATGAGACTCCAGTAATGTTGGAGTTTTGAGGAATGCAGAGTACACCTTTATTGCCGTTGCTTTCTGGTCCATTCTGGCACGGAGTGGTAACACCTGAAAGGGTCCTATCTAGGGGTCAAATAAAACTAAACTTTGTACTTATGCTAAACTGAATTGTTTGAAAGAGAACTGTTTGTATGTATAAAAATAGATTCGGCAATGAATAACCTACAATAGTTGATATGCAATAAAACCATAGTAAACCTAATCAATCTGCAAAGGATTCGGTCATTATATTCTTATTCACACCGACAGAATTCTTTATTAGAAGGAAGTAGTTGAAAATAGGAAGTTGAACAAATAATCATTCGCACTGTTTATATTTTCCTTTTGGTTGTCCTCGCATTCTGGGAGTTTTAAGTTGGAATGATTCTTGACCACAACGCGAAAAATCAGCCTAAGACAATAAAGTAAACCTAATTGAGAGTGAATGATGAAGGGCATCAGGCATTTGATATACAAATATGGTTCAAAGAGTATCGAGACAGAAATTCTGTGTATTAAGAAGGAAAGGAAAAAATGTATATATATATATATATATATATATATATATATGTATGTATGTATGTATGTATGTGTGTGTGTAATCAACACAAAACACTTGCTTACACACACACACACACACACACACACACACACACACACACACATATATATATATATATATATATATATAAGAGACTATAGTTGTTAAATTGATTCCGGCATAAAGTGATCCAACTAACAGACTCAATTCTTCAACCATGTTGAGCCAACCTTTCTTGGAAAAAGAAAATTTTAAATTAAAACCAACTTTACTCCGCTTAGAAACAATCGTTGACTTATATCTTGTCCGTGGTGTCGGATTCGCGTAAGTAAATACCATTTCTATCATGGATCGGTTTTCTTTATTTAATGCCTGATCAACGTTTGCAGGTTATTTAATGCCTAATCCATCTTTGTAAAAGAACAATAGTGGTCATAATCAACCCATAGTTGTCATTATAATGGGGTTCATACTTTTCCATTGGGTATAAGTCCAAAAGAGAACATATCAACTCGACTGGAATTCGAACTCGCGTACTTCAAGGCCGCAGTTCCGCTCTTCAACCATTACGCCCTTTTTATCTTTTAGTTAAATCGATTTTATAGTATAAAAAATTGGGTTTTGTATATTTGGCAGATTAGAGGGAATTGAGTTTGTTGGTGAACTTATTTTTAAATGAGTCAGACCTCATTTGTATGCATACAATTCAATGGTTTTAAATATTGCTTTTTAACATGGATTGTTTTATTTGCACTTAGTTAAAGGTTGTCATGTATTGCTATTTTACACTAGTAATTCTATTCAAATTAAATAGTTTCAAGTCTTGGAAATGATTGAACAGTTCTGTTTGAATCATAGATGGCACCCTAACAGGTTCTATCACTCTGGGTAAGAGTGGACCTTGGAGTAATTTCAATGAAGGCGTACTCTCATATCTCCAAGAATCCTGCTTAAATATCAGATTATATCCATGAGACACGTTGGATGGGGATCTTATCCCTCGGCAGAAATAGAGTCAGCGTATTCTATAGCGCTAGCCGACTGTTCTGTATATTTTTGTCATTGCTTATAAGTTCATAAACATCGCTGAGAGTTTAACCTTTATGAACTGCTGAAGGCTATTACTGATTCTAAAGCACAACTTTGACAAAACCTGTATATAAAAGGTTACTTTTCTTCCAAATATTCCACTTAGCATTTAAAATACTTTTTACAATGACCTTTCCAGTGACTGATGCAACACTGAAACCCCTTTTATATTTTGTGAAACTACAACATTGTAATTCTTTTTTGTCTCGTATGTCTATAAAACTGTTACTTTTAAAAACCAAAACCGAAAATATACGTCAGTGGGAGCTCATTTGTTTTGCACAGTTAAATGATTAAACATTTTTACTTAACATGAATTATTTGTTTGCACACACTTAATTATAAGTACATATATGATTTATAACGGGATAGTTGGTAGGTAATTTCCTTTTTAACAAAGTTTGAGTTATTCATTTGCACACAATAAAACATTGCTATTGATTGCTCACAGTTAAAAAGTTTCAAGATGGTTGTTGTTTAGGTTTTATGACATATCAATATTTGTAGGTTATTTATTGCCAAATCCATTTTTATACAAATAATCAGTTCTATTTCTAACAAATCAGTTTTGCATAAGTACACATTTTCATTGTCAAAAAAACATTTCTATTTCAAGCTATTGTGTTTATTCAAACAGTTCAGATTCAAACAATTCAAGTTTACTATAAGTATGAATTTAGTTTACACACAGTTAAATGTCAAAACAGTTCTATATTAAACAATTTAGTTTAGCGTATGTAAAATTTTAATGTTAAAATCAGTTTCATATCAAGCAATTCAATACGCAGTTTAAATGTAAGTACACAGTTTTATTGTTAAAAACATTTCTTTTTCAAGCTATTCTGTTCAGTTCTTATTCAACCAATTCAGTTTATCATAAGTATGAAGTTTAGTTCTATTTAACCCATACATAGAGTCCTATCAGGTGCTATCATTCCAGACCAGAATGGACCTGGGAACAATGTCAATGAAGGGGTGCTCTGCATTCCCCTAAGGTCCAGCATTACTGGAACCTCACCATCAGATTGTTTAGTGTCATATGCAAGACACTCACTTGGAGGGGTCTCACCCCTCTGCATGGGTGCAGTCGATGTATTTTACAACCCCAGCAGAAAGGGCAATACACAGAGTTAATGACAAAACTGTTTTATTTCAGATAATTCAGTTTAGCATAAGTACTCAGTTTAGACGTCAAAACATTTCTATTTCGAGCAATTCAGTTTAGCATTAGTACGCAGTTTAAATATCAAAACAGTTCGATTTTAAACAATTCAGTTTAGCCTAGATATGCAGTTTAAATGCAAAAAACATTAAACTCAAGAAACAACGGCTTATTTAACCCACAGATAGGACCCTCATCAGGTGCTACCATTCTGGGCCTGGGTGAACCTGGGAGTGACAGTAATGAAGTCTACTCTGCATTCTCAAAAGCTCCAGCATTACGGGAACCCCACCCTCAGATTGCTTTGGGAGGGTCTTAAACCTCTACAGAGAAGAGTTCGGTGTATTCAACAGCCCCAGCCGAGTTGGCAATTAAAACTTTCAAGTATTGCTATTTAAATCTTATAATTCTATTCAGCACTATTCATTCATTTGCACTATGTTAAATGGTTTCAAGTATTGCTAATTAAAACAAGCATTTAAATCAAACATCAGCCATTTGTTTGGACACAGTTAAATGTTCAAACAGTTCTATTTGACCCATCGAGAGGTTACTATCAAGTACTATTATAGGAGTCAGAGTGGACTGTGACCAATGTGAATGAAGGGTTACTTCACATTCCCCAAAGCTTTTAGACCGAAGCGTCGTAATTCGGTGGTCTAATGCCATATCGGGGCACTCTCTGGGGGGGAGGTCTTACTAATCTAGAGAGATGTAGTTGGTGTATTCGACAGCTCCAGCCGATATGCCTGCCTCATTTGGATGTATTTACCCAATACCTCCACCACGTACATTAAATGACTCCAAGTCAATTTTTATGTAGAATACTGTTGGTTTGAATTCAAATGTTTGCTCTGTGTATTCACCAATACATCCCCACTAACAGGATGTGACACAAGGAGGATTCTTTGGACCGATGTTTTAAGGTTAGATTTCAGACTTTTTCTTTTCCTTTACTGGTTGCTACACTAACTTTAAAGGGCCCAGTCTGTTTCACTATGGGTAAAAGGGAACTGTTTGACATTTAAACTGACTGAAAACAAATGACTGGCCCAGTCTGTTGGAGCAGCAGAATACACTGACTGCAGCTCTTCATAGGGGTAAGACCCCTTCCTAAACGAATGTACTGGTATGACATTAAACCATGTGAGAGCAATGTTCTAGTCTTGGAGATTTAGGGAATGTTGAAAACTCCGTAATTATCCTTGCTCCCAGGTTCACTCGGACCAGGTGTGGAATCACCTGATAGGATCCTATCTATTGGTCAAATAAAACTGTTTGATATTTAAACTGTGTAATTAAGTTGAACTGAATTATTTTATATAAAACTTTTTTTTACATTAAACTGTGTGTAAACAAAAAACTGTGCTCTGATGCTAATCTAAATTGTTTTGAAAAGAATTGCTCGTGTGTATCCAAAAAATGCACTTAAGGTAAACTGAATTGTTTGAAATAGAACCGTTTGATCATTTAACTGTGCGTATACAAAATGACTGATATTTAATTGAATTGTTAGTGATATATGGCAATACGTGGAATCATTTAACTTTGTTGAGATGCTTATCTGAATTGTTTAAAATAGAACTGTTTGATCGTTTTACTGTGCGGAAACAAAAATCTGTGCACTTATGTTAAACGGAACAGTTTGAAACAGAACTGCTGATATTTAAACTGTCCTTACGCTAAATGGAGTTGTTTGAAATAGAACAATTTTTAAATTTGTGTAGAAACATTGTTACTGTATTTAAGCAAATGACAATCTGTGTATTAACAAAAGACCATGTACTTATGCTAAACTGAATTGTTTTAAATTAAGGGAAATTAAGGGAAACCATTAAACTTTGTATAGCAAAATAAGCCTAGGCTTGTTTAAAATGTTATCTACAAAATGTGTTCAAAAATCATATTTTTACATAGCCATACATGAATATGTGAAATGTATATAGAATGTTCATACTCATATATAGGAATCCGAAAACATGAAATTCACGAAATTGGTTCATGTACGAAACTTTTCACCTTTTTGATTTTAAAGGATTTTCGACATGAGGAGTGAGAGAGACATAATCCTTCTATGGTGACTGCTTTTACATCGTCAGCTCTCAACCCAACCAACGCGCGGCGCCCGTAGCGCACAAAGTCTTGCCTCGTCCAGCTCTGAAGGTCAACCTTCTTCTTACGAGGCGGGAACTCAACTAACGGACTTTTCTCAAATCCCTAAAATCCTCCGTGCACGCTTCCGGTGCATGACGTTTCAAATCCCCCGGTCAAATTTTTCTATCTGGGATTTTTATTTTGACATCTCTGAATGACACATCCTCCCCGTGCGCGCGTCAACACCTGCGCTCATGTTGCACCTAACTAAACCATGCGCTAAGCGAATGGTTCTCAGCCTAACTAAACCGAAAGGCAAGATATATAAAACGAACTCCCTCGGCCATTATATTACAATATCAGTAATGTATGTATAAACACCGGACATTGGCCTAGCGGTTAGAGTGTTCGCCAATCGCCCGGGAGACCTGGGTTCAATCCCAGGTCGAGTCATACCAAAGACTCAGAAAATGGTACTTGATGCCTCCTTGCTTAACACTCAGCATTATAAGGTACGGATCAAGGGTAAAGTGGAGCAATCCAGGGAAAGGAGTAGCGCCCTCCCCTACACCTTGGTGTAGTAAGCTATCGAAAAGGGAGCCTTCGGGTCACCCTCGACTATGGTCGCCTACTTTACTTACTTTACTTTATGTATAAACAGGAGTTGGCATAGAATGACCTACAATGATCGATATCGCATAAACCCAAACCAAACTAGACCAAAATGAATTGTAAAATTGGAACTATTAAACATTTTAAAAAATATAGATCGTACAATTTATCTTTACACTCATTTTAAACAAGTAAACACTAACAAAAAATCAATGTTTAAGAACTAATCTAATGATAAGAGTAGGTTACGTGATTTCTTTTTATGGCATATCAATCCTTGATCGTTATTGATTGCTCGATCCTATATACACACACACGTACACACATACATGCACATATACACACACATGAATACATGATCCCTCACGCACACACACACACACACACACACACACACACACACACATACACACACACACACACATTAACAGTGATGCAGTCGGTGTATTCGACTGCCGAGCCGACTAGGTTGTAATTCATTAATAAAAACGATACCTCATTCTACAGGCGTAAATACTTTGTACTTATCCCAATATCAATACTTCAAAAGCCAGTATATTAACGCTGTCCTATTTTTTGAACCACATGTGATTCTAAATATTTCCTGTGAAACGTCTGAGATACACATTTAAATAAAGGATATAATCTTTTAAAAACGTATAATTAGACAACTCTAATTTGCTTCGAATTGGGAAAGGGTTAATATATATTCTGAACAACTACGTCTCAAACAGAATATGACCGGTCAATTTTTTAAGCCGCATAAACATGACCTGAATTTAGAGTTTTCCTATACTTGTTACTTAAGAAAGAACTCAGCCTGATCTAGTTTGGTTTATTTTTAGGTTTTATGGCATATTAACTATTGTAGATTATTTTATGCCACATCCTGTTTATACATTTATATCAAATATATATTTGATTTGTAATTACATTTCGTGCATAAAATTCTTAAACAAGCCTGAGCTCATTTTTGGATACGGTGAAAAGCTTTTATGTTTTACTATATAACAGTCACTATTTAACATCAGTCATTTGTTTGCACGCAGTTTTGTTCTCTTTGAACCAGAGATAGGACTCAATCGGGTGCTACCACTCCGGGTCAGAGTAGACATGGTTGCTATGGCAATGAAGGGGTATACGCATTCCCAAAATTTTTAAGGTTAGAGTTTTGCAATCAGATCGTTTAATGCCATATGTAGGACCGTCGTTGGGGTTGAGTCTTACCTCTCTACAAGCTGGAGAGAAAAAACATTGAATCATGCGAATAGTTTTGTCCAAAATTTCAACTCGGGTTTCCGACTTTTTTTCTAAGAGGATAAATGCTACCCCAATTGTGGCTCTATTATAATAATGTAGTTCAGAATAGGACGTTCAACCCCGACCGGTGTCACTCCAAGTCAGAATGACCACCAAATAATTGTCACGAACTCATGACTACATTCTCCGCAGGGCTCGAGAAGTGGACACTCACTTCCGGATGCAGCTTAGTATCAGAACAACTTTTTGAGAAATGTTACCCGTCTAAAGGTATGTGTTCCTCACGCTAGCAAGTTGGCAGCAGAAATTTAGCTAGTCGGTGCGATGGGAAAGAGTTCAATATTCATTAGTTATCTCACAGATGACAGTTAAATTGAGTTTAATAAAAAACTATAGTATTCGCAAAGGTTAACTTTATATTGCATAGTTTAAGGCACTAGTTTTGTATCTTACCGAGTTAATATAAGAAAATATTGATTGCAGAGACAAATAACATTTTTATGTACTTGGTTGGGTTTTTTTCTTTGATGGCATATCAAATTTGTGGATTATTTTATACCGAAGAGATCCTAGAAGAACGTCAACACGAATACTTCTTTACTCATCGATGGGGAGCTAAGAAGGTTCATACGTTTCCCAAATGCAAGAGTCCGACAGTGATAGAAAGACTACAGTTCGAACACACATACCCGAAAGCCACCGCCCAACACTTGAACCATTTATCCATGGTGACTTCCCTTTTGAAGATTTGCAAACAATCAAACAGACTTAAATTCATAAAAAGTTCACTTCTTTCTTTCTTTCTTACTTTTTTCCTTTCTTTCTAACACACACACACACACACACACACACACACACATATATATATATATATATATATATATATATATATATATATATATAATGAATTCCACCGCAGGTTGATGAATGAGCCATTATTAATAGGTTTGGTAATCATAACACATCGTAAATCTATCTCTCTGACAGTCACAATGACACACCTAACTTTATGTTACCGAAAATAAACGCCATATTCCTCATAAGGGCGCTCCTTGACATCAAGATATGGTCTCAGCATTTTAAAAGTTGAAATAAAATCGTGGATATATTGTTAATTATGGGCTACGCCTAATCGTAATCATCAAGAATCATTATGTTTTAGCTTTGGGAATCACTTGACAATGGTCAAATATAACAGTAACTATTGTTAATATGAAATATACAGTATCAAAAATGTTTTTGTATTTACACCAAAGCTTTTTTTTTACAAAACCTAGTGAGTTGAGCACTCACAGCCACACACACACACACACACACACATATATATATATATATATATGTATTTATGTATAATATTATGTAACATTGGTTTCAGATGTTATGATGGCTTTTACATGTACTGAGATTCTGAAAATTTTGAATTTCTGTAAAGCGAGCCCAATGTTGCTCGCGGAAGGCAAGAACACTAGAATAAACCGTAGTGAAAGAAATAAGGACGATAATATATTTTCTCTTAATTAATTTAATTATTTAATTGGTTTATTCATGGTAAAATCTTCACCATTTTAAAGGGAACAAGTGTCGCTTTTCAAAATCTATTGGACAATATATAAATTCCCTTAGGACTTATCTTCAAAAGAAAATGGTGGGACCTTACCCTTCTATAGAAAAGCAGTCGGTGAATTCTGCAGCACTAGCTGAATAGGCCTGGTTGATGAGTGAGAATGTAAAAAATTAGGTATTCAAATGATGATTTTGTTTATAGTTGAATTAATTGCCAACGATCAACGTTTCGGTTTTTTTTTTTATGAAATTACCATCGGATCATTTAATTGTATTGTAGCTTCTGAATAAAATCTAATTAGGTGATGTAGTATTTTCTAAATTGTATCTTATTATTGAAATCTAAATATAATTCAGAAGTTACAGTATCACATGTTTAAATGACCTGTTGATGATTTCATGCAAAAACTGAAACGTTCAGCGTTGGAAAATAATACAACCATAAATGAAATCATCCTCGGAATACCTTATTTTTTTATATTTAAACATTTACATAACATTGGATTTACTCCAATTTTCTCAAATACACACACACACACACACATACATACAGACATACATATATATATATATATATAGTATGTGTATGTGTATGTGTATTTCGAGAAATAGATTCATTTGTTCATTCATAATCGTGTAATATATTGTAAAAATAATTCATACATTTGCACTTAATTAACTGAATCGTAATTAAGAGCCTAAAGCAATATTTCAGCCATATATATAAATATATATATATATATATATATATATATATATATATATATATATATATATTAGTGTAAAATTAAGTTTACATTTGTTTTTACTTTCATGTAAATATCCATTTATGTAATGTTTCTAAAACTCACGCCTTGAGGCTCGTCATTATCGACGCAGCGGAAAAATTAGAGGTAACAAACATATTTTTAGAATGTCTGTGTACGTTTTGCGACGAAGCTTGTCTATTAAATGACATATGTTTTTGTCTCGAACCTGAGTAAATGAATCCCGTCTAATGTATAACATCGTAAATTTTCGCATATTACACGCTTTTTTCCAGATTTTAGGCCTTAAAATTTGGTGGTGTATATTAAACATGAATACTTGATATCGATATGGCATCCGGCTATTTGTCTTGACATATTAAGGTCTGTTTGGTCTAGTGAGTAGAGTGTTTGCCAATGATTCGAGAGACCTGCGTTCAATCCCCGGTCGCGTCCTACCACAGACTTTAAAAATGTTACTCTGTACCTCCTGGCTTCACACTCAGCAATATAAGGTGTATATAGAGGGTAAAATGGAGTAATGTATTTGCTGTAAAAACTATGTTTATATTTTGCTTCAAATCATAATCAGAATGTTTTATTTTTGATTTTACTCGATACAAACCGCATAAAAAGTTGAATAAATCTTAAATTCTGCCGCTAAATTGTCATATTTATATATATAAGATACTTTTTAAAATTATTTTTTAATTTAGTAACCCAAACATAGGGGTACAAGTTAAACAAGATTGTGTATTATACCCAAATAAATACGGTATCTCTTGTCATTTTACTTATCAGTGAATCATTTCTAAGAAATAGCAAAACGGAATTTATATTTCATATAAAGATATATTTCATATTTTATGACACAATATTTTTCAGTGGATAAACATGCATATCAACTTCTGCCTTTCTGAAAAGCAATTCAAAACAAAACGCAAACAGCTGTTTCAAGAATTTAAGAACAGGGAGCCGCGTCAGTATCCTATGACAATACTCATTACACCCAGGGCATCTCTAAATCGATGTGTAGAAGAATAGACGACGTCACAGCTAATATAGACATAACTAATTTCGAAAGAAATTAAACAAAGTGCGTTTGGTATGCCAATATATGACAATAGTTTATTGATAGAATGATTGTTTTTAATGACATGTCAATCAGTCTAGAGTAATAATATCTTACACCCCCATCACATATACTTTCTACCTACGTTGTTTATTGTCGACTTTTTGTGCGCGACCATGTCATAAGTTATGTGATGTTTTATGTGAGCAATAAATATTTGAATGAGTGCGTTCATGGGAAGGAGTCGAAGTCGTATTTAAAGGCACCGTCATTTTTGCAATCGGCTGGGGTTGTAGAATACATCAAATGTATCTCTGCTGAGAGGTAGGACTTTCCCAAAAAGTGTCCAGGATATGACTCTAAATCATCTTATGGTGAGGTTTCAGTAACGCTAGAAATTTAGAGAATGCGAAGTATACCTTCATTGCCATCTCTCCCTGGTACACTCTGGCCCGAAGTGGTAGCACCTGATAGATCCCACATATGGGTCGAATAGAATTGAAATGAATATTTATGCAAAAGGGAATTGTTTGAAATAAAACCGTTTTTACATTCAACTGTGTGTATTGCACTGTGGGCTGGGACTTTAAAATATACTGACTGCATCTCTGCAGAAGGGTGGGACACACACAACGAGTGTCTTTGATATGATGCAAAACAATCTGATAGTGAGGCTCCAGTAATGCTGGAACTTTGGAAAAGGTTGAGTACTCCTCTATTGTCATCGCTCCGATATCCTCCCTGGCCTGGAAAAATAGCACCTGATTGGATTATATCAATGGGTCAAATAGAACTAAACTGTATACTTACGCTAAACAGAATTGTTTGAAATTGAACTGTTTATACATATAAAAATGGATTTGGCATTAAATAACCTACAATGTTTCATATGCCATAAAACCAAACCATACAAGACCAAAAAGATTTTTCTCCTTTCTTCTTCGAGACATAATGAGTACGCACGAGTATGTGCATTACCGTCCACACAGACTGGACTTGATTCCCCAATAATCCTCATTTCACAATGCACTTGACATCATGTTTAAAACTAGTATTTCTTCAAAACATTTATTCTCATTGGTACTCAATTAAGGACTCCATACCGATTAAAAAAGACTCTTCAAAAATATAATATTTTAATATTTCATGGAATTTCTAAATTTCATTTTATAATGTTTGGTAAGATTATAAAATGTCCTTGTTCATTCGTCAAGAAGTGCTCTTACATCATTCAGCACAAGGAAATAAGAAATCATAATATATTTATTCTGGTACAAGTAACCAAGTTTTTTTCCGGTCTCTCTTATAATGTTAGCGGTAAGGTTTCGTCTTCAGATACGACCAATATAGGAAGACAAGGTTTTAGTCGACAATACCAAAGTCATTCATTAGAGCCTCGGCCTATCTATTTTCTTTTTTGCCTTTCTGTTTACCTGTATCTCTCTATCTCTTTCTCTTCGTCTGTCTATGTCTCTCGCCCTATATATATATATATATATATATGGGGGGGGGTGTTTGTTTGGTTCATTTGATTAACCGAACTCGTTTCTTAATGCCAAAATTTGATTCATTTGTAAATATTTACGTGTAATAACTATATTCCGAATGTTCTTAAGAGTTTCTTTTTGTAAAATTTTGTTCATAATAATTTGGACAGATCCTAATGGTTACAGGTATTCTTACCTAATTCTAATAATTTAGACACAGTTTATATAAGTAATCGATATTCCCATCGAATAAATATAACATAATCATTGTTATTTGAAAGTGACTATTCAAAATTGATAATATATTTTTTAGATTAATATCGTTTCACTCCAATAATTTGCAAGCAATTAGATGGTTTCAATAATAATAATAATGATGATAGATAACAGAATGACGAAAAAATAGGAAACAATAATGGGAAGGAAAACAAGTCCATAGGCGTTTTAAACGACTAATAAACAACATCTCACACGACAAAACCTAGACATGGATAAGAAAAGGACACTTTAAGTGAAAAACAGAATCTCTCCTAATGGCACCATAAAACAGCTCCATAAGAACCAATCATATCAAAGCGAGGATAGATAATACGCAACAAAATAGCAAATGCAGACTATGCGGTGACAGAGATGAAACCATCAATCACATAATAAGCGAATGCAGCAAATTGGCACGGAAGGAGTACAAGGCTAGACACGACTGGGTGGGTAAGGTGATCCACTGGGAAATGTACAAGAAATTTATATTTGACCATGCCAACAAATGGTATATGCACAACCCAACACCTGTCCTAGAAAATGACGCACAAACTCCCATGGGACTTTGATATACCAAAGGATCACCTAATATCGGCCAGAAGACCAGAACTTCTAATAATCAACAAAAAAAAAAAAAAAAAAAAGAAAATCTGCAAAATTGTTGACTTTGCTGTCCCGGCAGACCACAAAATAAAACTGAAAAAATGTGAAAAGAGAGATAAGTACCTCAACCTTCCTAAAGAATGAAAGAAAAAAAAAACTATGGAGCGTGAAGGTGACGATTGTACCAGTTGTGATTGGTGATTTTGGCACGGTCACTAAAGAGTTATTAAAGAGCTTGGAAGATTTAGAAGTTGGTGGCCGAGTGGGGACCATCCAAACAAAAACATTATTGAAAACGTCGAGAATACTGAGAAGAGTCCTGAAGACTTGAAGAGAATTGCTGTCACTCAGTCTCCAGTAAAAAACCATCAGCTTACGCTGATGGGAAAATCTCTAATGAGTAATGATAATAATAACAATAATATCCAAAGAGGTATTTTCCAAGGAGATGCTCTATCACCCTTACTATTCATAATTGCCATGATGCCATTTAACGACATACTCAGAAAATGCACAGTCGGATACAAACTTAGTAGATCCCAGGAAAAAGTCAATCATTTATTGTACATGGATGATATCAAACTATATGCATAAAATGAAAAAGAACTGGAAACTCTAATACACAGAGTTAGAATATACCCTATTTACCCAACCCCTCCGCTCGGGCAGGATATGACACAAGGTCAATTTTTAAGCGGAGTTTAGCAGGTTTGAATTCAGAGTTTTCCTTCTCCTAGACAAGTTGCCTCACCAAGGCTGAAGAACCTAGTCTGTCCTACTATTTACCCATAGCTGGAGGGAGAATAATTGGATTCATACCTTTCCCAAGGGTATTAATGCTATGTGAAATGCAATCAGTCTCGTCTAGGATTTGAACTCGAATCGCCGTGTCCATTTGCTACGACGTTAACGATTACACCACGGGCACCTCCTAACAGAGTTAGAATATACAGTCTGGACATAGGAATAGAATTTGGCATAGAAATGTGTGCAATGCTTGTAATGAAAAGTGGCAAACGACATCTAACTGACAGAATGGAACTACCAAATCGAGATAAGATTAAAACGCTCGCAGAAAACGAAACCTATGAATACTTGGGCATCTTAGCGGCTGACATCATCAAACAAGTGGAAATGAAAGACAAAATCCAAAAAGAATATCTCAGGAAAACTAGAAAACTACTCGAAACAAAACTCAATAGCAGAAACCTTATCAAAGGAATAAATACCTGGCCTGTACCACTCGTTCGATATTCCGGACCGTTTCTCAAGTGGACCGGAGACGAACTTAAACAAATGGGCCGAAAAACGAGAAAACTAATGACAATGCATAAGGCTTTACATCCCAGAGAAGACATTAAAAGACCACATGTTTCAAGAAAAGAGGGAGGAAGAGGACTGGCCAGCATTGAAGGCAGCGTTGACGCATCGATACAACGACTCGAAGACTATATACAAAAACACAATGGAGGACTCGTTACAGCCATCATAAATGATACTGATAACACGATGGACAACAGAATGACAATAACTAGGAAACAAAAATGGGAAGGGAAATAACACTATGGGAGGTTTAAACGACTAGTAAACACCATCTCACACGACAAAACCTGGACATGGCTAAGAAAAGGAAACTTTAAGTGAGAAACAGAATCTCTCCTAATAGAAGCATAAGACAACAACGAAAGAACCAATCACATCAAAGCGGGAATAGATAAGACGCAGCAAAATACCAAATTTAGACTATGCAGTGACAGAGAAGAAAGCATCAATCACCTAAGCGAATGCAGCAAATTAGCGCAAAAGGAATATAAGACTAGACATGATTGGGTCGGCAAAGTGATCCACTATGAGATGTGCAAAAAATTTAAATTTGACTATAGAAACAAATGGTATATGCACAGCCCAGCACCTGTCCTAGAAAATGACACACATAAACTCCAATGGGACTTAGACATACACAAGGATCACCTAATCTCGGCTAGAAGACCAGACTTAATAATAATAAGAAAAAGAGAACTTGCAAAGTTGTCGACTTTGCTGTCCCGGTTGACCACAGAATAAAACTGAAAAAATGTGAAAAGAAGGATAAGTACCTCGACCTTGCTAGGGAATTGAAAAAACTGTGGAACATGCAAGTAACAATTATACCAATTGTAATTGGTGCGTTTGGAACAGTAACTATAGGATTACTAAAGGGACTGGAGGACTTGGAAGTTGGCGGACGAGTGGAGACCATCCAAAAGACAGCATTATTGCGAACAGCCTGAACACTGAGAAGAGTCCTGGAGACTTGAGGAGACTTACTGTCACTCAGACTCCACTGAAAAACCATTGGCTAACGCTGACGTGAAAAGTTCTAATGAGTGAATAATAATAATAATAATAATAGTTTGCAAAAAATTGTTGCTTTAAATTTGCATACAATCAAAAAATTTTCAAGTATTCCAATTAATAATTTTCCAACATTAATATTTGACCCATAGTTTGGACCTTAGCAAGTCTTACCACGGTGGGCCAGAGTAATGGCAATAAAGGCGTGCTCAATACTCACCAGAATTCTCGAGCTGGGACCTCACTACTCGATTCACTATTTTCTTTAGCCAGGATACTCCTCTTTAGGGGATGCTTACTCCTCAGCAAGGGATGCAGGTGTAGGATGTGACACAAAGTTTGTTTTTTTTAAAAAGGAGTGTAACTGGTTTGAATTCCCAATTTTCCCTCTGCTAGACTGGTTTCAATATCAACGTTAAATAGCCGGGTCTGCTTTGCCTTTTACCCTGAGCAGAAAACCGTTGGATGAATATCTTTTTGTTTGAATTTCTGAGACAAAGCTTGATGATTCTCATCCCGCTGAACACACAGGGTAACGGTTACAAGTGTTGATTCTTTAAGCTTCTAAGGAAGCAATAATCTGGAGGTCACAGGTTAAATCCTGACTACTGGCGAGTAACAATACGGATATTCTTAAACCGGTTATGGTTAACGGAATCAGAACAGGTGACCCCTGTGGATTCAATAAATAACGTAGATCGAAGTTCCTAGTTTGACAATCACCTGAAGAAGGCCGGAAGACATATCGGCCGAAACGTTATGGAAGTAACAATAAAGATGAAGACAATAGTCCAAAAAGCCTTACTGATAAAGACTATATTTCCTAATGTATTAACGTTATTTTAAAAGCAAACAACTTCGTTCTGGGTTTGAGCTCGTATCGCCGTGTCCATTTCACACCACAATAATCATTACAGCACAAGGGTTTCCTGTATAAGAATGTACACATACATCGATATATATGTGATTATGTGAGAGTATCTTTTTAAATCTATGTGCGTGCATGTGTGTATGTCTTTATACAAAGAGGATTAACCTTATATATATATATATATATATAGTAAGTTATTACATTTCTAAAAAAAGCATCGACATAAACTCATTTTTTTATGTTAACATTAATTCATTCTTACGTCTTTTTCAGTTTTCTACAACTTCGTTATTATTGACTTCTGACATCTTCCTGTCTCCGTCAAAACATCCATGAATTTCCTGTTTCACACCGGCACCGCTATGGTTTTTCCAGTTGTCTTCGATGATTTATTGGATTGGACAACTCATTCCCTGAGAAATCGTCGTCCTTGAATAGAAATAAAGACCAAAAGCAAAATGATTACCTGAAAATAATCTGTCTATCGGAGAGTTAAAATGGCGTCATGGAAAAAGTTATATATAAAATACAAATAAATGATAATACTTATAAAGGAATAACATGTTATGAAGAAAAATAAAATTAGATTGGAAGCGTTGACGTGAGTTGTGAGACTGTTAACATGGTTACCTTGATGACGAAATCGATTGTGGAATGAAATCGATCCTTCACTATTTTCCTCTTACTCTGGACGACGTTATACTTAAAAAAATGGGATGACAATTGAAACATTTACAAATAAAACGTATATGCATTAAAAAAGGACATATTTTTATTTAGAATATTCAGAAAGAGGATTTTTGAAATTAAATGATTGCACATAAATCAAAAACCACACACAATAGAGTAATAAAAAATGTATTTTATAAAATGGCAACGGAATATCATTTTAGCATCTGCAACTGTTTAGTCTCAGACATAAAGGAAAAATGTCAAGACGTGCCCTAGAGTACATGTTCCTGGTGTCTGTTTTTAAATTGAAGGCACCGTTGAATGCCGCCTGCAAATTTGTCGATAACCGGTGCATATTCCACCAGGGTGTTCGAATTATTGTCGAAGGCCCAGATGGTGAAGAACGTGTTGTCCTATCATCTTCACAAGCGCTATTAACTTCAAAGTTTTTTACCAACTTGAAAATCTGTCTCTTGTTTGGTTTGGTTTGTTTTTATATCATATCAACCATTGTAGGTTATTTAATGCCAAATCCATTTTATACATATAAACAGTTCAATTTCAACCAATTCAGTTGAGGATAAGTGCACAGTTTAAATGTCCAAAACATTTCTATTTCAAGCTATTCAGTTTAGTCAACAAATCTAAATGGTTCCAAGTATTATTATATATCACTAACAATTCAGTTAAACATTTTTTATCAAGAGATTTTATTTACGGTGGAGATATTGTATCTACTATTATTTTTTTATTCATATCATGTTTATACATTCCTTTAAAAAAAAAGTTACCCCCAATTTAAATACTACTGAAACATAAAAAAAATCTAATTCCGGAAAAACTAAATTCGAAAAAATTAAATAGTAGCATTCGATTTATTTAAGATTATAGATAAGATATGAATTCTTACTTCCGTTGAAACTATTATATCTTATAAATATTTAATAATGTAATTTGTGTTATCTGGAAATAATAAATGTATGCTGATATTAATTTACAAAATTCTTCTTCAAATTATTTAAATTATCGTAAAAATTCATGTTATTTAAATTAGAAAGAAATATATATATAGAATGTTATGTTAATCTTAATAAGCAAAAAAATTGATATGTAATAGATATTTTATTAATGTAACTCATAATTCCTAACTTATGATATAAATAAATCAAAAAAATGTTTCCTACGGATAGATCCTTCTTATTATAAGGCTATATTAACCTTTTTTTTTAAATTTCATCATCTTATAAGAACATATATTTATACTTTATCCTTTAAATCTAATTGTATTCTTTATTTCAAAATATTCTATTATTCAACCTATTTTTAAATTATGGATAAATAATTCATTATATAGAATGAAAAAGATATTAAACACTTTGTTAATGTGTGTTGAATATATCTAATACTATTAATGGATCAAGTTAAATTATAAAAATAATTTATTTCTATGTCTACATGCAATCATTTCTACTCTCGTATTCAGTAAATTTCCATTCAAATACTTCAATATACATATTTTCAGGATTGAATTATTATTTCCTGTTAAGACAAATTATATTATTTTATATTTATAAAACATAATAGATTCAACAGAAGTAAGAATTCATATTTTATCAATAATTTTGAATAAGTCGCATGCTAAAATTTTATTTTTCGGAATTTAATTTTTCCGGAATTATTTATTTTCAAGATTTAGTAGTATTTATATTAGGAATGACTGTCTTTATTGTTTTTAAAAGTAATGTATAAACATTATATACATGAATAAATTATGATAGATATAATATTTCCACCATAAAAAAATTTTTGGATTAAAAAATTTGATAAAAATTTATTAAAATATTTTAGTTGAAAAAATATTAAAAAAATAAACTTTTTTTTCAAATCCTATTCTCACCGGAAGAAATTTAAAAACACCCAAATAAAGCAAAAATGTTAGTTTTGATTTTGGCCATCCAACCAGATATAAATTTATAATGACACCAAAGAAGTAATTTTTAAATTAATTTTTTTTTTATATAAAATGAACTTTTTGGCTCTGCACGTTGAGTTTTCCTGTATTTTTAATCCAAAATTATCTATACGTCGATAGCCGTTGACATTGAGCACTCAAATTGGATACTACTACCTCTTGGATTTTCTCTTCGGATTATATATATATATGCAAAGAGGAATGAAATACTGTCAATAAAAACAACGTTAGAAAAGAAGATAGAAATTTTTTAAAAAGCAAGATAAAAAAAGGAAAATTCAAAATATCAATCAAATAAATTATGAAATAAAGCTAAAATCAAATAACGATCGAGTGAGTTCTTTTTCAGCCCTTGACACATTAAAATAATACAGACCTTGCATAAAAAAACTTGGCTAAACCTGAAAGAATTCAAAAATTGCATAAATATTACAAAAAAGCACCCCACGTTTCATAAAGAACGAGTCGAGGTATCTCATAGAACAAAGATATTAACAAATGAGTTAAACTTACGTGAAATAACAAATGGTAATTAACAAATTTATATATATATATATATATATATATATATACATAATTTGCTGCATTTATAAATAATAACTACACAATATTATTGGTAGAGGATATACATCTAATTTAGGAGATGGTAAACAGAGAGCCAACGGTGTTTAATAACTGCTAATTTCTCACCTATGCTTTCTCGGGTGGTGTAATGGTTAGCAAGATGAACTAGTAAACCTTTCCGAGTGAGTAAGTTTCTCTGGGTGTCCCATTCATGTGGCTTCGTGCCACATCTAGACAAAAAGCTTTGTTTAGAACTACTTTCATTGGACGAAGTTTTGGTCCTAAGATTACGAAAGCGTGAAACTCTCAGTCACAAAGCTCAGTTGTCTCTTTGACAACGCTATCCGAAATCATATATATATATATATATATATAAATTCATATAATGGTTATCGTAGCAGGATATGGAATGAATTTTAACCATTCTCTGTCCATCTATGGACAAATATAAAGCAAGAATGGGCATTTTAATCTTGGCGTAGGATAAAGAAGAAAAATAAAACGGAATTTGAACCAGCTGTAATCCGTTTTAAAAACTGTCTTTGTTTCGAATCCTTTTTGTGTTCATATATATATATATATATTATAATATATATATATAAAATATATATATATATATATATATATATATATATATATATATATGTGTGTGTGGTTTTGACAATACAAAAAAGTTTATGCATTGTTTCATTTGCGTATATCTCTAATCAAAAGTAAAAATAGGGGTAAAAAAAAGCGCCATAAGAAAATCCAAAGATAGTTTGAAATTATAAAAATCTATCTCTTATTTGAAGTTTATTAGAGAGATTAAGTAAATATTTTGATATTGACTCAGTTAAATATAAGATTTCTCTCTTTCAGAGTGGTTCCCTTGGAAAGCCGAAAGCAAAGACGTCGTTCTCATTTTTCAAAACAGCCCTGCCAGAAGGCAAATAATACTGCGGTCATCAGTTATTTTGTCATGGCTTGTGTTCAACCATTCCTGAATAGCTATCCTGAAATTGTATATAGATTTTTAAACACAGGAAATAGTCATGGAGATGCCGAGTCGGAGAATAAGAGGTCTGTTCTGCCATAGTCTTTTTGGACAAAAATTCGATCATGGATTTTTTATCTAGAAAGTAATGCGATGAATTTTCTTAATTTTAAAAGACGTGGCCTTTTGATAATTTATAACCCAGTGATGCAGCCCTGCCACTAAACTGTTTGCCCACACCAGCACTAAACCAAACATACTAGCAATAATTCTAATAGATTATCAAAGTTGTCGTGCTTAGCGTAATAGTTATAGTGGTAGGAATGAGCACGGCAACGCACGTTCAAATACTGATCAAGGTCGTTTGCCTTACAAGAAAAGTCATAAGTCCATCTGTAACGTACTCAGATGTAGATGCATGCAGAAAACATATTCAAACACAATAAGGGCGAGCGGACACAGTGCTTTAGAAAAATATACCTCTCACTTTATTTGAAAGACTAAAGAGAACTGCATCATACTGGCCCCATTAACTCTTCTGGATACAGCAGCATTTCTTTCCCGTTCTCCTGGGCTGCTCAACCGGGGGCCTGGGGGCCCAGCCTATGCTAGTCCATGGTTTTCATTGCAGCATCTTCTCTCCAACTGATCTGAACTTCCTGTCGCTCGGGTTATATAATAATTTGACATCCACCTACTTCTTGCGAGCGTCACAATTCGCACTCAATTCAACCCGTCGACAGTCAAGGTTATCCCCTGATCCCCTGATATCTTCGACCGGATGTATTATATTTTGACCTTTGACCCGGCCCAAAAATACTATTCCAAGGTGATACACTGGAAGGAAGTGACATATTCCAATGGCCAGTAACCGAAAGAGATCGCGTGGGTTGATTAAGGCTTATGATATGGGACAAGGTGAAGGTCCCATTGTGCCACTACAGTGATGCACCGGAAGAGAGTAACCTCTGAACTGCATGACAGTTATTTCCGCTTGATAACGTTTAAACATCCGATTTCAAAGATCCAGTGGGTTATCGTGTGGGCGTTGAATTATTATTTAACTCATTTGAATTCGGGATGCCAAGCAGTTGCCAGCAGACTTCCAGAGAGCCAGAGACCAGATGTGGTAGGGAAGGCCACACCCGACCGAGGGGGCCCTCAGAAGCCGCGATGGAGTAGACCCCAACATCAGGAGAACAAGAAAGACACAACGTGACGGTCATAACACTGGGGTCAAAATATGAAGTTTATGTTCGGTCTCCAGCACCCTCTCACATGCAAACTTTGAACAACCCTTTCGAACGCTTGCAATAAAGTGAGAGGTAAAATATTGTTAAAGAAGTCTTCCTGCGTCTTTTTGCATGCGTCGTTTATTCATGCGTCTGTCTATGATATTGTGTCGTTGTGATGCTGAATGATGATGTAGATGACTATATAACATTGTCCGATTTGGTGCTTGTGCCAGCAGAGTTCTTCAAGGATTCAAAACGAACCTGGTTACCGTAAACGACAGTCTTAAGCATCACAACACGACATCAACGAAGAGGGACAAAGAAAAATGCTGGAATTGAAAGAAGTAAAAAGAAATAAAAACAAGAACAAACCATCAACAATAAGAGGAACGGACCGGCGCGGAAAGAACAGAAAGATAAGAAGAAAACAATGCAACATGCTGGAAGAAAAGAAGAAAAAGAAGAAAAAAAAGAAAAGAAGAAACAAGAACAAACCAGCAACTGAAAAGAGAAAAGAAAGAAAAAAACAGGAAATGTAAGTAGATTGCTCATTTATGTAACTTCTATCTCTCTCTGTTATTTAAATTGGGTATAATAGTGAAAGATTTGTTTTAATAACAAGGGCCTTTCTAGAAGCATAAAATTGGAAATAATTTTTTTTTAAATGTGTGGTCCTTAGATAAAAATTGAAATTACTGTTATGTGTAATATTGTATCGAAGTGAGGGAGGAAAAAAGAAGGGAACAAAGATGGCTATGGGACAGTTATTGTCCGTTTTTTAATAGACAGCTCATCGTAAACAATGAATTTTATCAATGGGAATTCTATCGTAAATAGGTCTTTGTAAGAAAAAAAAATCGTTGTAGCTTTTCATTGGTCCTGAAAGGTGATGATTGAAAATTATAATTTCAGTCCAAGATCTGGAATCCCGCATATCTGTATTTAAGACCTTTTGGCTCAGGTTTTTATGTTTGGAACTTGTGTATTGGAAATGAGAATTTTAATCCGAGAAATGTAATCCTGGGAGCATAAATGGGATTGTTCAAGAATTTCGCACATTGGTGGTTTGTCTGAATAATGTGCATATAATTTTTCGATATTTATGAAGTTGGGAGAATCGATATTTTCGGCGCTGGTAGAATCAGGCCAGTTGTTTTGCTGTGGAAATTGTTGATATCAATTATTGAAGACATAGGTATTGTCTTGAAAACGGTCTTGCCGTGGAGGCAGAGTAACTAAGAGACAGATTTTTTTTGTGTCTGACGAGGCAGACAGCTATTTTGTGAGTTCCCCCTGGAGTGAAGCTTTGAGATTGTTATTGGGGAAGATATTTTGAAACAGGGTTTTGGATATAATTAAGAGATGCGCAGAATTTTGACGGAACCAAGTGTAGCGAAGATTCGGAGTTCGGATTAGGAAATATTTTGAATTGGGAAATGTTGGCAGAATTTACAAAAGTTTGGGTTGTTTAGAAAAAAAACCCGGGATATTTTGTGAAAAGAAAAAGAAAAGAAGAAGAATGCTCGTAAGCTATTGAGAAAGTTGTATTATAAATCAGGCTTAATTTATGGTACTGTAGATTGAAATTGAATAAACTGGGAAGCGAACCTATAGTTATCGTGTTAAGGTAAAGACAGAGAGGTAGATATAAGTTTGAAAAAAAAAAGTGACATTGAATGAGCAATTTATTATGAAAAAAAAATGAAAATAAAAATGAAAAAAAATGAAAACAAAAACGAAAAGCTACAGGACAATGAAAATGGAGAAAAACAAAAAAAAAAAAAAAAAAGAAAAAAGAAGAAGAAACTTGAACATTGTTGAACACAGCATATGAAAAAAAAAAAAGAAAGAAAGAACGAACATTTTTTTTAAATAGACAGTACATAGATTGAAAAAAGAAGAAAAGAAAACTGAACATTTTTGAACTGTGATTGTAATATTATTTTGACTTGTTGTAAAGTGAAACTTTTTGAGTTTGTTTGAGTTTAAAGGCGACATAAGAAATTTTTTTTCCTGTTCATATTATGAAATTTGACGAAAACCATTATCAGAGGATTTTACACTAGGTTTACTAATATTTGTAATAATATTGATTCTAAAATTTTTTTTTTTTTAGAATTTGGGGTTTTCGTTGAATAGAAATATTTGGGGGGGGTTCTGTTTTTGAGAAAATCGGTGGCTGACGCGAGAATAGGACAGAAATTCATCCAATTGGTTTCAGATTGTTGATGGGTAGACTGCAAAGAAAGCAATTCTATCGAAGAATTCGCCGGCCCATGAAGCTGTTCTATTTTTTAGTTTGGAGTTCCGAGAATGGAATAAAAGAAAAAAGGCGTGGCCTACTCCAAAATTTTGTGGATGATGTCTGAGTCTTTCAGTCACGATGATGTTTTGGATTCGTGTGTGATTTGGTAAAGTGAAACGGATCTGGGAAAGACGAAGTGCCTATATATTGGTAGCCACGAGGGTTTCTGATTAAATTAAAAAGAAACCCGGCGCGGGTTTGATCAGGTAAAGCCTGTTTCCTCAAGGGCTTGCAAACCAATGGGCATGGAAACAGAAACTTAATGAAAAAAATGGGTAACACATTGCTAATTAGTATTTTGCGTGGACTATTTTAGGTGGTTTACAGCATGCGTGCCAGATTGTGATACATTCGGATGCATTGTGATACGTTGTTTTGGGCCATGATTTTTGTGGATTTTTGTGGAATGCTTTGGGCCTTGAAGATATTGTATTTTAGTTTATGAAATTCTCCGCTTACTCCAGGTAGGAACCTGTTGAGCAAAGAACTAGAGTGTGGTCATGAGGAATCCAGGCGAAATGTATTGCTGGAATGACCAGGGTCACTAAGTTTGTGACCAGGATATGGACCAGAGTATGGTCCTTTTTAGGGTTTTGAAATTTCTTCAAGGAATTATGGAGGGCCCGTTGTGTTGAGAAAATAAAAAAATGCATCCGTATGGTACCTTGATGCACACATGTCAAGATGGCCAACCACGCAAATATGGTAAAACAAAATTTAGATAATAATTAGCCGGGCAAGTGTTACATAGAGAGAAGGTCGCCTCCAAAATAAGATTTTGTTTGCTGCAGTTCAGGTGATTCTTTTTTTGTTTTCAGCCATTATTGTCCTTTGTAAATTATTCTGTAAAATATGTGTGAGGTTGATGGAGACGAACGTGAAGAAAATTCCACATGTGGAATTTTGAAAAATAATTAACGGATGATTGTTATATTTTGACCTTCGACTCGGCCCAAAAATACTATTCCAAGGTGATACACCGGAAGGAAGTGACATATTCCAATGGCCAGTAACCGAAAGAGATCGCGTGGGCAGATTAAGGCTTATGATATAGGACTAGGTGAAGGTCCCATTGTGCCACTACAGTGATGCACCGGAAGAGAGTAACCTCTGAACTGCATGACAGTTATTTCCGCTTGATAACGTTTAAACATCCGATTTCAAAGATCCAGTGGGTTATCGTGTGGGCGTTGAATTATTATTTAACTCATTTGAGTTCGGGATGCCAAGCAGTTGCCAGCAGACTTCCAGAGAGCCAGAGACCAGATCTGGTAGGGAAGGCCACACCCGACCGAGGGGGCCCTCAGAAGCCGCGATGGAGTAGACCCCAACATCAGGAGAACAAGAAAGACACAACTTGACGGTCATAACACTGGGGTCAAAATATAAAGTATATGTTCGGTCTCCAGCACCCTCTCACATGCAAAGTTTGAACAACCATTTCGAACGCTTGCAATAAAGTGAGAGGTAAAATATTGTTAAAGAAGTCTTCCTGTGTCTTTCTGCTTGCGTCGTTTATACATGCATCTGTCTATGATATTGTGTCGTTGTGATGCTGAATGATGATGTAGAGGACTATATAACAGATGTACCTGTTATTTACACAGGTGCATTTCTTATCTGACAGCCCGGCCGGGTCGGAAGTCAACTATGCGTAAATATTTGTGAAAAATAGGTTCTTTAGCCTCGTTTTGGAAATGGGTGTAGGTGAAGGAAAACTTAATTCAAACCACCGATACTCAGCTTTAAAAGTGAAGTTTGTGTTTTATTTACCTTGGTGTTGGGGTTGAGTAAATACGACACTTTTAATAATGAATGATTAGCGACTTGGACTTACATTCTCAAACAAAGGTATGAACTGAATGGTTTTTTTTTGTACATTAGTAATCAAGGGCAATTTTGATCCGATTTTCAGTCAGTGTTTCCAATGTGAAAGATTAGAAAAATAATTTTTTTTCTTTCTAATTGAAGGTCAAAAATAAAAGTCTCTGGTATTGATATTACCAAACAATTTTTTTTCTTTAAAAAAAAAAAAATTACCAAGACATGTTTATATCTACTTTCTTAAAATTAATAAGTTAGCAGGAAAACCAAAAAGCTTTATAAAAGTAGAATATAAGGTATTTAATGATATTCTTTATCAGAAAATATATTCGATAGGCAGTTGGGACAAAGACATTGTCCTGAAAATAGTAAATCGTAATAATAACCAATGAATAAAAATTAAACCAATATATATATATATATATATATATATATATTTGTTATCATCATCATCATCATCATCATCATATCGCGCTGGTAGCACGGATATCCCTGACCCTCTCTCGCCATTCCTCCCTATCGTTCATCGCCCTAGGTAGGTCTTCAGGACAACATCCTGTATCCTCACATAGCTGCTAAATGTACGTTCGAGCTGGTCGTCCTGCTTTTGCGCGGCCCTGTGTGGGGATCCATAAGAGTACATCTCTTATGAGTTCATCTCTGCTTCTCCATCAGTGTCCTGCATGTCTGGTTCGTCTAACTTGGATAGTTTTCGTGATAGGGGGTAGGTGGCCGTACAGTTGGTGTCTTGTGGGGTGTTGCTGCCAGGACTTGTTCAGGATCGCACGCAGCATTCTTGTGTAATTGCCATCTAGCTTCTTCTCCAGTCGTTTTGTTAGCGTCCATGTAGTGCATCCATATAGCAGTATCGATGTGACCGCTGCCTGGAAGAAACTGCGTTTCATTTTATCGGTTAGGTCTGATTTCCATATAATCGATAGCCTATTGATAGCTGTCCATGCTTTCGTTGTTATAGTTTCAAGAATATATCGAAGCATCCTTACAAAAATTTTTAAACTTTTCTTCTAAATCAAAGTTTAAAGGATGTTCTTGTTTCTACTGTGGATTGTACAATCAAAATCAATATTTTATAGTAATTCTTTTTACAGTATTCAGGTTTTCACTTTGGTCTTTTGGAGGTTGGTAATTTTTTTACTTTTCATTTAGATACAGCACAAAAGTACTTGAACTTTAATATATATGGATATTTTTCGTTTATGGGTTTTAGTAAGAAATATAACCTAACAATACCGGTTCGGATTCTATTATATCCAAAAGAAATATTCGATTAATTATAAATTCACTTTAGAAAAATTTAAATTTTTAAAGAATGAATTGGTTGGGCTTACGTATTTATGAACAATATTGTACATGATTAATTTGACTTGAGTCTGATCGAGTTATTAACTGGATTTGTATATAAAATTTTAACTTCATGACCTAAGATTTATGAGGTTAATGGGGACTATTTGAATTTATTGCACGTGAAAGTGATGTGCCGAGAGAAGCATGCAACTGGAGCTTTTGAGTGGAGGCGGATATGTTTTGGGCTAAATTATGAATAACCTAGAGTTGTTTCTTTCAAAGAACTTCTCAGGGATTTCTGATAATGAGCTAATTAGCAAGAATATATATCAGCAATCAATTATTTTATCTTGTAGATCAGAATGAAGAAATCGTACTTGCATAAAGCACGATAATTATACGAAACTAATTCTATTAGGCAGCATGAAAACCTTTTCTTGTGGTTCTTTAGTTGCCTTAAGAGACAAATAATTATTCATAAATATATTTGAAAATATAATTATATGTTCGCTTTTAATATTGGAATGAAGCATTTCGAAAACCAACAAAAAGATGTGTGTTATAGAAATTCTGCAAGCATCTAAATTTGACAACATCAAACACCATAAAGCAGAAAAGCATCCAATAAACTACGAAATCCAGTGGAATATATATATTCTCACAATTCATTTCTTTTGCAAAAGCACACACTATTCAATAAATACTTGTACCATTTAACATGTTCTTCTTGTTTCGTGTAATGTAGCTTACCCCATAAAAAATGTCATAGTCTAATATCTTCTAGGATACTGTATTTGAAAGAGCTCAATTATATGACCAGAAAAAAGTATTTTTTAAACTGGCAAACCAATCTATCTTTCTATCTATGGAGATACTCATGGTGTAAATAGTACAATTTAACATTCATGGGAGAAATTTTTAAAAAATTCTATCTACTATAGAACATCTGTTAATTTTCGTTCGGGAAAGATGGAACCACTATGATATAGAATATTGATTCAAATTAGACAAACATATGCCTGAAAGAATCAAGGCTCCGTATTGTATATCGATATAGAGTTACTTTGTATTAATTCTAATTTTTTGGTTAAAAAATTCTGTCATTTTTCCCAAGTATTTTGTCATGTCTTAATATTATCGTCAGGATAGCTTAGAAAAAACTATACCATTAATTTCAATACTACTTTATTAAGACAGAATATTCTGTTATTAAAAAACAGTTTTGCTTCTTATCTGTAATTAGTTGATTTACTGCTGAAACACACTATATTTAAAACTTTATTCATGCTAAACAATCAAATGAAATTGAACACTAAGGTGCTACTTGCATAACTTTTGCAAGGTGTAAAATAACTTGCTTCACAAAAACGTGATCGTTTAATGTTTTTGCTGATGATACGTTCCTGCTCTGGTAAGATGTCGAATGTTAAGGGTTCAATTTCAATAAATATCCAGGACTTCTTAGAATTTATCCAGGATCTGAGTTACATTCTATACACCAGTTTTACACTTGAAAAGTGTTAAAAACTAAGAATAATTGATTTTTAGTATAAGGAATAGTACTTAACTACTTGGATATCGCTGCAGGACCTTTGCCGAGGTTAGTTATCATTTAACGAATATGTTAGATGAAATTTATGCCCTAAATACTCACCATAAGCCCCTTATGTAGTTGCAGGGCTGCAAGTTTTTTTTGTTTTGTTTTGTTTTGTTTTTTTTTTGTAGGAGGAGGTAAAGATTTCTTTACTACGTAATTGAGCCATTTATTTGCATAAGATTTTCAAAACGAAAAAAAACAAAAACAAAACAAAACATACACAAATTAAGTATATCGTTAAAAATATTGGTTTAGCGGTACCGATTTTTAAAAAATCAAGCGCAAACAATGCAAATTGGCCTTGTAAGTAACCATTCTTTATTCACTCCATATTGTCAGTCTCCTTTAGACAAAATTTTGCGTGCTCATCTGGGGCTGTAGAATACACCAACTGCATCTTGGCAGAGGGGTAAGACTTCCCTAACGAGGGTCTTGTATATGACACTAAACAATCCGATAATGAGACTTCAATAATGCTTAAGTTTGGAGATTGGGAAATACTCCTTCATTGCCATCGCTTCCAGGCCCATTCTGACCCAGAATAATAGCACCTGATAGGGTCCTATCTATGGGTCAAATAGAACGAAACAGCGTACTTATCCTAAACTGAATTGTTTAAAAAGAACTGATTATTTGTGTAAAAATGTATTTGGCGTTAAATGACCTACAAAGGTTGATATGCCATAAAATGTAAACAACCAACCAAGTAAGACAAAAGCATAATTTTTTTCTGTCATAGATAGCTTTTTCATGTATTATGTATTGGTGCAATAAGACGTTTCTACTTAGCAGGAAAATCATCTTTCCAAAACTATTCAAAAACAATTTTGCGTTACATATCAGTTTTTGAGAAACGTGCTATCTTAGAGAAAAAATCATTATACATTACAGTTAAAAGTAAAACCATTTTAGAAGTGAATATGAATAATTTTCTGAGAATAGTAGCAGCTTTGAGTGCCACACTAATCATGTATGTATTCACCCGATCCATCCGCCACGGACATGATGTGACATAAGGCCAATTTTTAAGCGGAGTAAAACTGGTTGATATTTACAGATCTTCTTTCTCTTAGACTGGATGCCTTATAAGTGCTAAAGAACACAATCTACCTAACTATCTACCAAGAGTTGGAAAACATAAGGAACATGCATTGCTCAAAGACGTTAGCATAAAAAGCTTCGTATAGGATTTGAAATCGAGATGCCAATTCCATCTTCTATGATAACTGTAGTGCTTAACTTACCTCCTCGTCAGAAGGAACATGCAGAGCAATAGAATATTTTAAAAAGATTACCGCGATACCATGAAGAATAAAATTCGGAGACATTAGAATATGAACATAATATGGAAGTCCTTCGATATGAAGACGATTTCTTCTGACACATTTATGAACTTCAAGTGCACATTTGATCACTTCACTAGTGATATCTCTGAGCCCTAGCATATTTTTCACGAAGAACTGTATATATTATTAGCTGGTTTCGAGTGGGTACGTACCTGTGGCGCGTGCTTGCGCTGATGGCAACCTTCACAGGCACAAACTTGGCCAGTAACAAAAGACCATCTGATTACATGTCCATCACCATTCGGTGCACTGGCTTCAGCTATCTATTTATTCAATCCAGTTGATACAGATTCTTAAAAAAATCTGTGTGTCACAATCTACTCATTTTGTAGAGTTTAGATAAATAAAAACAAATCGAGGGAAGAAAATAATCCTATTATTTAAGGAAATTTTCCTCAACAGAATATATTTTATCATATAGTCAACGTAATTAGTTATGCACTTTCCAACGATGGACAGGGGACAAGTCAACACTCTCGTTAGAGGGTTTTTCTGATAGCAATGTCACTTATTTTACATCGTGGGCCTGAAACGTCAATGGTTGGTATTGTTGATATAGCAGGAGCTGAATCTTTTGACTAATAACCCATATTGGTTCATCTTTTTGCATATAACAACTGATGTACTCGTGGCATAACGGTTACAGTAATTAGAAGTTATTGGGTGAGTTGAATAAAATTTGTGAACGAGAATATTTGCGTTTTGGCTGGGCATGGATCCCTCCATTTTACTTAACACACACACACACGCACACACACACACACACACACGCATATATATATATATGTGTGTGTGTGTGTGTGTGTGTTTAAAATGTGTTAAAGTGTTAAAACACACACACACACATATATATATATATATATGTGTGTGTGTGTGTGTGTGTGTGTGTGTGTGAGAGAGAGAGAGAGAGAGAGAGAGAGAGAGAGAGAGAGAGAGAAAGAGAAAACGGTTAAAGATCCAACGTGAGAAAAGTGAATATTTTGTAATAAAGAAGGTCCGCAGAATAGTTTAAATTGTTTTTGCTTAATTCTTTTGAAAAAAAATTACATTTTTGGAAAAAAGATTTCTTTTAATTAAGAAAAAGGTTCATGCTATATATAATATTCGGCCTGGATTCTTTAACCTTTGTACAGTAACTTACTGTACAAAGGTTAAAGAATCCAAATCTGAATTCAAATCAGTTGTACATCGCATAAATGTTGATGGGTTTCTCGATTATCTCTCCTGCTGGCTGGGGGTACGAAGAGTCAAGCATTCATGGGAACGGAGTACGAAACAAAAATACTGTTCCTAGAAGAAAGCAGAACCGATGTTGTATCTGTCATCTACTTATCCCTACTCCAACGGCCTCAGAAACTGAATGAAGGGAATAAAGCACCAGAGGTTCTAATATTTGAGGTGAGTTGTTTTTTGGTGTTTCTTCTCGATTAGTCAAAATGAACATAGCAATCGTCGGTAACTATGCTATATCTATTCTTGAGCTTGACTTTTCCTTCAAAAGGATGATTGATATGCTACCGCTTACAATGTAACAAAGCTTTAATGAGAGTATGATCTTAAACGGATCCTATAAAATACTTTTGATTAAGTTAATTTCATTTAGATTTTTCAATACACTGAAGTAAAAAAAAAACAACAACATCGTATATCTAAATATATTTTACGTTACTTAATATAACTATATTTAATAAAATCAATAATTTTATTCTAATTTAATATTTCTCCACATGGTATAATTAGAAAATAGTTTTAATATCAACTGGACTGCAGAATTATTAATATTTTTGTATTGTCTTTTTTTTTTTAATGATAGAAATCAAAAGTTCATCTTACTCTTGTTCACGTGCCAAATTTATATTCATTGATTTTGACTTAATAAAATCAAATGCAGTTTGAAAATATTTTCTCAAAATTCAAAATGGATGGTTAAAAACTACATTTTATAGAATAATAAAATTGATTTTTATTTAAATTGGAATATTATGTCGCATTTTAAATAAAATCAAGAGAATAAATCAAATATTAATGGGATTATTCAAATTCTTTAAAGGTTAAGAACGGACCAAAAATTTTGAATTGTAAACGTTTGTTAAATTGTGAATAAAAATTGAAGAAAAACTAGAATAATTTCGAAAATGCTTTCCCAAAAAACAAGTACAAATAGTTTGGTTTCTTGGTTTAAAGGCAAAAAACCTTTGTGGGTTATTTAATGCAGAAGTCAGTCTTGTAGAAGGACAGTCTTTTGGTTTGTTTAATGGAATATTAACCTTCATAGCTTATGTAATGCTAAATTCATCCTTCTCGATGAACAACCATCATCATCATCATGTCGTGCTGGCAGCAAGGATATCCCTGACCCTCTCTCAACATTTTTCTCTATCGTTCATCGCCTCAGGCAAGTCTTCTGGACAACATCCCGTATCCTCACGTAGTTGCTGAATGTATGTTCGTGCTGGTCGTCCTGCTTTTGCACGGCCATGTGTGGGAGTCAATAAGAGTAATTCACTTATGAGTTCGTGCCTGCTTCTCCAGCAGTGTCCTGCATATCTGGTTCGTCTAACTTGAATAGTTTTCGTGATAGGAGGCAGGTGGCCGTACAGTTGGGGTCTTGTGGGGTGTTGCCACCAGGACTTGTTCAAGATTGCTCGCAGCATTCTTTTTTAATTGCCGTAGAGGTACTATTTAACCCATAGCTGGGAGGATAAAGTGTTTCATACCTTTCCGAAGGGTAATTGTGTTACATATTCATATCCACAATTAACGCTATGTGCGAAATGGACAAATAATGTTCATGACGATAGAACATATAAATCTCGAAATTCGAAAACACTTAACGACTTCTTGTTCAGGTACGAAACCATTTTATTAACTTTGAGTTAAAGGTCACGACGTAAGGAGGAGAGATACAATCTTCTATGCTGTCTTATTCATTTGGACCCCATCTCGTGCGGCCCCCCAATAGGGCGCAAGTTCGCCTCGCGCCTGCGAGCTCCAAAAGTCGATCCTTCTCGTTTAGCGTCTAATTCTCAACTCTTACTTTCTTCAAATCTGACACAAACCTCCGTGCGCTTCCGATGCGTAACTCACCCGCACCCTGTCACCGCGTTTCGTCTCGGACTATTGTGACATCTCTGAGTGACACCTCCATCCGCCCGCGCGCGCCTGCGTTAACACCACCCTCAATGTTGCACCTAACTAACCCATGTGCTGAGCCGAAAGGTTCTCAGCCTAACTAAACTCAAAAGCCTGAACCGAAATCCCTCAGCTATTATATAACAATTGTCCGAAATTGAAAATAATTGTGCGACTGGAGTTCGAACTCGCTTACAACTAATTCCGCAGGAAAACACTTCAAACATTACACCGCGTGGACACCCCCCACGGAGACAGTAGTGATACGAATCAACCTATATATATATATATATATATATATATATATATATATATATGAGGAGGTTCATACATTTCCTAAGAGTATTAGTCCAAAAGTGAACGTTACAGCGCCTGGAGTTCGAACTCGCTTACTAGGATGTCGCAGTAGAGCACATTAGCAACTATGCTACGAGGAATTCTCTCAATCAATGCGGAGAGAACAATTTCCTTTCTCTCTGCAATCTCTTTTTTGTCTGCTTCTCTCTTTACTCCAAGTCGAATGATGATTATGTATTTATCAAACTTCTCAACAAAAGATAAGTGGGTCAATTTATAAGCACCCCCACATTAGGGGGCCTAAAAAACATTTACTCTAGACTCTACATCGGAAAAAGAACTACTAAAAAAGAGACGTTATAACTATAACATTAAACTTCATCTGGTGTCCTGGGGAATGTGGAGTACCCCTTCATTGTCAATACTCCAAAGTCTATTCTGCCCGCGATGGTAGTTCCAGCTAGGGTCCCATCTATGAATCAAATAGACCTTTTGGCAAACTAATAGTATAAGCTAGAAATTCCTGATACCATAAAACCTTGTGCAAAAAGAATTAAAATACGCAAAAATGTAAATAAATAAGGACGTATTTCCTGAACATGTACGCTTAAAATAACCCCAGATAGGTTGCCAGGCCATTAATATCAGTCAGTCTATTCTTAACTGGAATACAGGTGGTTTGAATAAGAGTTTTCCTTCTTGTACCAGTATACATTTTAACATCCACCACTGTACCCTAACCTGCTCATATCTACTAGGGAGAGTTAAATGTTTTGCAATATTTAGGCAATTTGAGGCTCAATTCGGTAACACTGGATGCTTTCACCGAGGTCAGTAAGGTCACTAATCACCTTGGAGTGTGAGATGCAAATCCCACCTGATACTCTTTGAGAGCTACAAACTAGATTTACCAATATGGATTGAAGCACGGCTGCAGGAACCACTAATATGGACCTACCTGATCTTGTCTGATTGTAGAAATGTGAGCAAAATTTCTTCAACCATCTGGTTTCTATACTGTGATTAATGGCGTTCTTATCTTTCGCATAAAATCACTTTTCATTTCTTCAACGGTGAAATGGACTAGTTTAAACTCGTAAAGCAGAACGTTTCAAATTCGGCTACGTAGCTCGTTTAACGTATAAGCTCACCAACTATCACGATGCGACTATTCACAATGTGTACCTCTCACGGCTTGAACTGCTTTGATCTCACGATATAAGTGTGACAAATTAGCACATAACAAAATCTTGCAAAACTTTTGATTCAACCTTATATATATATATATATCAATCGTTATGTTACTGCCCTATGACTCCTACTTTTGTTTTATCCTCCTCTTCCTGCTTTAACATCGCATTATCAAGTATTGAACTAAAGTAATAACTGATATACAGTGGATGGTTAATCCATCACGGAATACGTGCAGATTAACTTCTGGATTTGCGAGTTCGTCAGAGATAACGATAATATTGTGACAAAGTCAACAGAAAATCGGTGTGGGACTCAATAATTTAGTGGTCGGAAGCTTGACGATTCAGGGTACCACAATCAGAATTTGAATCAAATTGAAGATACATAAATGCCCGAAATTATATACATGCAGGGATTATAATGAATTAGCCTGATTAAGCCAAAAATCCGAAAATGTGACGTCATATTTGATGCTTACTTGTGGAAGAAATATCACTGCCTTGTGGTAGCTAATCATAAATAGCCTAATGGATCTAATGGACGAATGGATTTCATGAACATATGCATCATTTAGAGTGAATTTGATACACACTGAGTGCTCCTTGCTTCCAGTTTCGTTTGGTTTCTTTGCTTAATGTCATATCAACCTTCGTTGGTTATTTAATACCAAACCATCCGTCCCTGTAATGGTATTATCTAACCCATTGCTGGGAAGATAAACGGGTTCTCACTTTTCCAAAGAGTATTAGTCCAAAATGAACGTAATTGCACGAATGGATTTCTAACTCGCTTAATACGATACCTCATTGCAGAGCTTATACTCCGACTCCGAAGGGAATCCCTCTATTCTGGCGTTATCTTAAACTATGTCAAGTTTGACAAAAAGCAGAAATACTCAATTTAACTGGTAACATTAAATAGTGATTTTACAGGTTATATATATATATATATATACATATATATATATATATATATATATATATATATATATATATAGTCAACCGGGTTTCGATCCCAGCAACGGGAATCTAGTATGTCTAGCCACATGATGAGTTCCGATAGAACGAAACAGATCTGTCTGTGGATGACAATATATATATATATATATATATATATATATATATATATATTTAGGTGTGTGTGTATGTGTGTGTGTAACAGGAAAGATACAATGCATATTTATATACTTATAAAGTCACCTTTATATATATATATATATATATATATATATATATGCGAGGATCAATAAATAGATTTCCAGACATTTTCCGTATGGCCACTTTTATTAATAGTACACACATGAAACTCAAGTCCCTTTCGAAGTAATCTCCTCCGGTGGAAATGCACTTCTTGTACCGTTCCAACAACTTCTGGAAGGCCCCATGAAAGTTCTCTTGTGTGAGCGTGTCAATGACCTTCGTCACAGCTTCTCTCATCTCCTCAATTGTCTCATAACGAAAGCCTCTGGGCTTAGGAAATAACCAAAAGTCACAGGGAGCAAGGTCTGGACTATAGGGATGGTGAGGAACTGTCCTGATTTTCTCTTGATCAAATAGTCTGTGACGAGGATGGAGTTGTGTACTGGTGCATTGAACTGGTGGAAATGCCACTGACCCGATTTGAAGAGTGCTGGCCTCTTCCCAAGGAATCTTTTCCTGAACTCCCTTAAAACCTCAACATACTAACCCTAACCCTAACCGTTTGGCCAATCAACTCTGGTGTTCTCACTTCCTTACTCCTCCCACACCTCTCATCATCCCTCACAGACTCCCTGACTTCCTTGAATCTCTTATGTCACTCAAAAACTGATGCTCGATTCATACAAGATGTTCCCAAAGCAGTCTGAAGCATCCCAAACCTTTCTGTGGCATTTTTCCAAGTTTAAAACGAAATATTTTTGCATATCGTTCTCCTAAAGTGTCCGATTGCATTTTTGAAATTCACCAGCATTGACAATCAGGCTTTAGTAGGCTTTATTCCAGTTCCTACTGTAGCTGTTCCTTTGAACCTGAAATCTTAAAAATTGGTTAGTCATACGTATAAGATAGATAGCATTAACATACTGAATTTTGAAGAGTCTACGACAATTTCAAATGCCCATACGGAAAAAACTTATCGTATGCTCCTCGTAATATAATATAATATAATATAAACTCACAGCTCATAGATAAACTACAAATTAACCAGTGGAAGAACATCAAAGCCGTCACCAACTGGCCCACAGCTATAGCGAACAAAAACAACACAGCCTTCATCCAATGCGACATCACAGACTTCTACCACTCCATCACCGAATACACACTTAACAGAACTCTAGAATTAGCAGCCCGGCACGTACCAGTCTCAAAAATGATATTAGGATCATCAACCCCAGCTACAAATTGTTCCTATTCCATGAAAGCTAACCATGGATAGAATAAAAATTAATAACCAAGAGTTTAACGTAACCCTGGGTAAATTTGATGGCCTGGAGGTGCCCTGATTCTTTCCCAACTATCTAACATAAACAAAAACACCAATAAGGGACTATACGGAGATGAACGTAATAGCTCGACTGGAACTTGAACTCGATTACTACCATATTTACCCAACCCCTCCGCGCGGGCATATATGACACAAGGTCAAATTTTTAGCGAAGTTTAACAGGTTTGAATTTAGAGTTTTCCTTCTCCTAGACTAGTTGCCTTACCAAGGCTGTAGAACCTAGTCTGCCCTACTATTTACCCATAGCTGGAGGGAGAATTATTGGATTCATACTTTTCCCAAGGGTATTAGTGCTATGTGAAATGCAATCAGTCGCGTCCAGGATTTGAACTCACGTCGCTATGTCCATTTCCTATAACGATAACCATTACACCATGGGCACCTCCAACTCGATTGCTACAATTTCGCCATGATGGCATCCTATTTAATTGTTGCTTTTACATAGCAATATTTGAAAAATATTAACTGAGTGCAAAAATGAGCTCAGGCTCGTTTAAAAATGTTGTCTACAAATGTAACATAGCCATAATCTATGAATATGTGAAATATACATAATCCATATATACAGAGGTGTTAAACGTTCACGTGCATAGGAATCCTGAAACACTGACGACTCTCTTGGTTCAGGTACGAAACTTTTATTACATTCTTGACTTTTAGGATTTTCGACACGAGGAGAGAGAGAGAGAGACACACACACACACACACACACACACATTTTTTTCTATGCTGACTGTTCCGTCTTGCGTCAGTTTTCAACTCACTGACCCAACCAACGCATGGGCACCCCCAGCAAACAACTGGACTCGTCTATGTTCAAATCTCAACTAACAGTTTTTTTTCAAAATATCCAAGAATCGCGGCACATCGCTTCCGGGCATGACGTTATTCACATCCCCAGTCCATTTCCCATCCGGGTTTTTTATTATGACATCTGTGATTGTCACATCATCCCCGCGTGAGCGTGAACACCTGCACTCAATGTGTGCACCTAACTAACACGAATGATAAGATATAACCAACGAAAAATGATAATATAAAAAAATTCCTTCCGCAGTTATATAACACAAACTATGTTTACAAATCATATCGTTAATATATATATATGTATGAAGAAGATTTGGCGTTAAGTAACTAACAATGATTGTTATAAAATAAAACCCAACAAAACAAAACCAATCACATAATTATTATCCTATATTCACGTAAATAACTTCGCTCCAGAGTAAAAATCATCCTTCCCATATTTTTTTATTATTATCTGAGCTCTTGTCACAGATGTTGCCTGGTGATCTTCAGATGAAGAATTCATTAAAAGAGAAAGTATAGAAGAATAGATAGATACTTACACCTTTGAGATAAATAAATTTTATCTAAGTTAAAGTCTATGTAGCCCTTTATTCTAATTTTATTCTTTGAGTTTATACTTATTTGTGCTGGTATTTCGTTTCTGATGCATTTGGCAGATAAATCTTTTTATCACTTTTTCCTTTCCCCTTCCCTCTTTTCAATTTTTGGCCATGGGATTCTAAATTCAAATGAAACTTATAGCTTTCAAAATTGACGCATATTCATCTGATGATAAATACGGTTACAAAAATGAAGAGATCAACAGGAGAAAAGATTAAAGTTAATTTTTTTTTTCTTTTCCTCTCCAAATTTCTTCAAATTTTGACCGTAGGATTCTCTATTGAAATGAAGATTACATTATAACTTTACAAATATTCATATTTGATGATAGATACAGAAAAAAAATGAACAGATCGGTGATAGTGTTGCTAAAAGTTTCACAACTCACAGTTTTCTTCTATCTTTGTAGTGTCGAAATTATTTCATTTATAATTTTCTTTGGACTAGGATATTTGCTTTACCATACAAGTTTGAGGAAACTTGTTGTTATTGTTATTTTACTCATTTCAGAGACCTTCACACCAGTGTTAGTTAATGGTTTTCTCCTGGAGTCTGAGTGCTAGCCAGTCTCCAACACTCTTCTTAGTATTCTGGCCGATCAAAATAATGCTGTAGTTTGAATGGCCTCCACTCGTCCTCTTATTTCCAAATCCCCCAGTCCCTGTACCAATCCTTTGGCGATTGCACCCAGCACGCCAATTACAACTGATATCATTGTCACCTTCCTGTTCCAGAATTTTTTCTTATTTTTTAACAAGCTCTAGGAACTTATCTTTTTTTTTTTTCGTTTTCCATCAGTTTTACCTTGTGGTCTGCCGGAACAATAAAGTCCACTTATCGGTTGGTTATTTCTATTTTTGTAGACTATCACACATTCCAATCGTCTGGCCGAGATTACATTAGTTTATATCGTATGATCCAAAAGAATATTTGCGCCTTTTTTTCTAGGACCGATGCCTGATTGTGTATGTACAACTTGTTCATATTGTGAAAATTAAACTTCCACCACTTCTGGTTTATGCATATACCACTTGTTCGTATGGTCAATTTTACGCACTTTTCAGTGGATCGCCTTCCCCACCTAGACATGTCTAGTCTTATATGTTCTTTGCACTAATTTGCAGCATTTGCTTATTATGTAAGCGATCGTTTCATCACAGTCACTACATAATCAACATTTGCTGTTTTTTGCGCCTTGTCTATTCTTGCTTTGACATAGCCTTTATGGTGTTGTTTTGTACTGCTATTGGAAGAAATTCACTTCTCTCTAAAGGTGTACTTTTCTTCGCAAAGTCCATTTTTTCTTGAGTGAAATTTTGCTAGTTTGTCGCTTAAAATGTCCATACAGTTGTGGTTCTTTCCATTTTTGTTTCATGGATATTTTTTCCATTAATCCTTGTGTTGTCGGTCTTGTTTCTAGTGGCTGTAATCCGCACTTTTTAATATAGACTTTTAGTCGATGTATCGATGCAGCGGCGTTATCATCAATAATGTCAAAGAGTCTTCTTCCTTTTCTAGACACATATAGTCTCTCTACGTCATTCTGGGATGTAAGGCCTTATGCATCCTCATGAGTTTTCATGTTTTCTGCTCCATTTGTTGAAGTTCTTCTCTCGTTCACCTTAAGAAAGGTCCCGAGAACCTTACGAGGGGGACAGCCCAAGTATTTATACCTTTGATAAATACTATTACAAATAATCATTACTATTACTATTATTATTACCGCTGGAAATTTTTCACACCAGCATTAGATGATGGTATTTTACTGGGGTCTGAGTGACAGCAAGTCAGCTTAAGTCTCCAGAACTCTTCTTAGTGTTCTGGCAAATCATAACAATGAGTTGTTTGGTTGGTTTCGATTTTTCCTCCGATCTTCAACTCTTCTAGCCTACTTTCCAAGTGTGCCAAACGTGCCAATTACAATTGGCATCACCGCTATTCATGTTTCACGGCTTTTCTTTGTATTCTGGTGTGGTTCAAGTACGTGTCTCTTTTTGTTTTTTTTTACTTTCAGTCTGTGGTCTGATGAGATAGCAAAATCCAAAAACCGCAGGTTTTTTTTTTGTTTTTTTATCACTATCACTAGGTCTGGTTTCCTGGCCAGGATCATATGATCCGTTTGTATCTAAAAATCCCGGTGAATTTATTGTCATTAATATTATTATATCCAGGGAAATGAGTAGCACCCTCCCCTACACCTCAGTGTAGTAGCTATTAAAAAAGGAGCCTTCTGGTCTCCCCTTACTACGGTCATCAACAACAATATTATTATCCTTTGAGAATTTTTCATCCCCAGAATTATCTAGTTGTTTTTCACTGGATCTGTGTGACAGCAAATCTTCCCAAGTCACTAGGACCCTTTCCAGTATTGTGGCCAATAATAACGCTGTAATCTGGATAGTCCCAATTGTCCTCTTATTTCCAAGTCTCCCTGTTCATTTACCAATGTTTTGGGGATTGTTCCGACTGCATCAGTTACATTTGCTATCACCGTCACCTTCATGTCCCATAGGTTTTTTTTAGTTCTTTCTTGCAAAGTCTAGATTATTCATCTCTTATTTCGCTTTCTTTAAAGTTTTACACTGTGGTTAGCCGGAGCACCAATTACAGTTGATATAATCGTAACTTTCATGTTCTACATCTTTTTCAATTCCCTACCAAGGTCGAGGTACTTATTCCTCTTTTCACATTTTTTAATTTCATTCTGAGATCCGCTGGGACAGCAAATTCCACAATTCTGCAAGTTCTCTTCTTTTTTTTTTTTGTTGACTATAATAAGATCTGGTCGTCTGGCCGAGATTTGGTGATCCGTTTGGATATGGAAATACCAGAGAAGTTTGTGCGTTTCATTCTCTTGAACAGATTCTGGGTTGTGCATATACCATTTACTCGTCTGACCAAACTTCAACTTCTTGCACTATTCCCAGTTGATCACCTTGCCCACCCAGTCATGCCTAGTCTTATGTTCTCTCTGTGCTAGTTTTCTGCATTTGCTT
This sequence comes from Sepioteuthis lessoniana, assembly GCA_963585895.1. Classification (NCBI taxonomy): domain Eukaryota; kingdom Metazoa; phylum Mollusca; class Cephalopoda; order Myopsida; family Loliginidae; genus Sepioteuthis; species Sepioteuthis lessoniana. The sequence continues at coordinate 88,494,713 of OY757912.1, forward strand.
ATTATGTGATTGACCGTGTCTTCTCTTTCACCACATAATCTACATCTACTGTTTTGTTGCGTCTTATCTATTCTCGCTTTGATATGGTTAGTCCTTATGGCGAAATTTTGAGCAGCTATTAGAAGAGATTCAATTATTTCTTAAAATTAAAGGTCTCTGTTATTTTGAAAGGATACTAGAATCAACAGTTTTCTGAGCTTTTTTTTCATTATGTATATGAACAAACTTCTAAGAATCTTTAACAATAAAGTTGTGATTAGTTTCTAAATTGATTGACTAAGTCTTTATTTAAGTTTCATTTTTTATATCTCTAATGTGCTGGTAAATTAGATTTTGATACTCTCATGAGTTTCAAGCATATATTTCTATTACAATCAAAGTATGCAATTTCCTAAACCCTTGCTCCGGATTTGATGTGGGTATAGATATTTTTTTTACTATTAAATAAATTCTTAATTGTCTTTGAAGTGTTAATGACTCTTTGTATTGAAAGGTTGTTTAATTTTTTTAAAATGATGTTTATGTTTTAAATGTCGGGTAATGTAATGAATTATTTGAAAAATAATTGCTTTGATTCTTTTTAAGAACATTTACACGAGTGAATTTTGAGACCTTTTATTTTTGCACGTTGTATAAAAGATACTGAAGTTTCGCGAAGGAATTTTCCATAATCATCATTTAAAAATTCGGGGGTGCAAATCCAAAGAGCTATGAATTTAAAAAATGCATTTATGAACGATAATCATATCAACAAAATTGAAATAGAACATTAGCAACGGGAATAGAATTTTCTAAAACTTTCTCATCTTTTTCGTTACATTTGATAACTCTCACACCGTGATAAGGGTCTAAAAACTGAAAAGGTTAACGTTGACAAATGATTAAAGAAATGAAATCGTCCTCTGAGGACCATGTGTTTTTCATCTCTGTACATTTTTATATAGTCAGATTAATTCACATCCACACACACACACACACACATACATATTCATATGAAAGAATAAAAGGGTTATACACATTGTATAGAGATATAATGTAATTAATAAATACACACATACACATACACACACATTTATATGTATATAAATATATATATATATATATATATATATTTATATATATATTCATATTTATATTTATATATAAAGCCTCAATTGGTCTCTAAATATGTCGAGGTGAGTTTTAAATAAAAACTCGAATTCCTCATAGGATCTTAGATATCGTGAATAAAAGTGACACATGTGCTTTATTTTTTTCTCTTGATATCTGAGACGTCTCTTTGGGAAATGAAAAAAATAGATATTTGACAAGAAAATATGTTGTATGCCTGATCAAAGAATCACAGGTGAGTACAAACAATGAGAAGGCATGCATGTCATTGTAGTAATCATCATCATCATCATCATATCGTGCTGGCAGCACGGATATCCCTGACCCTCTCTCGCCACTCCTCCCTATCGTTCATCGCCCTAGTTAGGTCTTCAGGACAACAACCTGTATCCTCACATAGCTGCTGAATGTACGTTCGTGCTGGTCGTCCTGCTTTTGCGCGGCCGTGTGTGGGGATCCATAAGAGTACATCTCTTATGAGTTCATCTCTGCTTCTCCAGCAATGTCCTGCATGTCTGGTTCGCCTAACTTGAATAGTTTTCGTGATAGGGGGCAGGTGGCCGTACAGTTGGTGTCTTGTGGGGTGTTGCTGCCAGGACTTGTTGAGGATTGCACGCAGCATTCTTGTGTAATTGCCATCCAGTTTCTTCTCCAGCCGTTTTGTTAGCGTCCATGTAGTGCATCCATATAGCAGTATCGATGTGACCGCTGCCTGGAAGAAACTGCGTTTCATTTTATCGGTTAGGTCTGATTTCCATATAGTCGATAGCCTACTGATAGCTGTCCATGCTTTCGTTAACCTCGTTTCGATGTCCTTTTCGGTTGATTCGACGCTGCTTCCTAGGTACGTGAATTTGTCTACTAGTTTAAGAGGGGTTCCTTCTAGAGTGGAGATGTCCCCCGTTTGGTTATAGCACATATATTCCGTTTTGTGTGCATTAACATGGAGGCCTATGCTTGCTGCTGCTCGTTCCAAACTATGCAGTAGTGTTTCGGCTTGGTCAGGTGTATTTGCCAGTATCGCTATGTCATCGGCGTAGTCGGCGTCGGTAATTGTTGTTGCGGGGTATCTTCTGCTTCTTTTCTTCGTCAGTTCGAAGCCATTCTCTTTGATTTTGTCAATCGATGTTTTAAGTACGTAGTCTAGACAAATGATAAAGAGATACGGAGCCAGCGTGTCCCCTTGTAGTACTCCTGCTACAATGTCGAAGTATTCTGTGTCTCCATCTGGTGATCGTATTTTTACTTTAGTGTTTCTATAGAGAATCGTTATTGCCGCTACGGTTTCTTTAGGTATGCCGTACGCTAGTAGGATTTGTTCCATCTTTCCTCTGTGAATGGAGTCGAAAGCCTTGGTAAAGTCGACAAATATTAATGTCGCTTGTAGGTTCTTTGCCCGTACACCTTCAAGGATTCTGCGGATGGTTAATATTTGTGAGGTCGTAGATCTATTTCTTCGGAAGCCATTTTGGTTTTTTCTAAGTATATTGTCGATTTTGGGTTCTATTCGGTTTCGTAGTAGGGCATTGTAGATTTTGGCAGCTATGGATGTAAGTGTTATGCCTCGGTAGTTTTTGGCTAATCCGAGGTCCCCCTTTTTAGGGAAGGGGAGTATGCATCCTTTCGTCCATCTATCTATCGGATTTTGATTGTATACTGTCGGAGCAGTATGTCGTCGAATTGTCTGGTCTTCCATACTTCCGGGGGAATTTCGTCCAGTCCTGCAGCTTTCCTATTTTTAATTTTTCTGAGAACCGAGTCGAGTTCTCCTTGTGTGAACGGTCCAAGTTTAATGTCTAATTGTTTGCTAATTATTCTGGTGATTGGTTCATGCGTTATTTTTGGTGGGTTTCCAAGTAAGTTTTCGAAGTGCTGTTTCCACAGTTTTATTCTTTCTTGTTGGTTTGCTGCTTTAAGTTTTGCTTTGGCTGTGTTCTTTCTTCTGCTCACTTCGTTTATTGTTTGCCAGGCAATTCTAGATTGTCTATCTTCCACCGAGTCTCTAATCTTATCTATCTGATTTTGAATGTATTCTGTCTGTTCCTTTATATATATGCCTGCTAATTGATATTGTGCCGTTTTTAGTTTTAAGGCATTTGTGTTTGTTGGGTTTTTCCGATAGTTTTTGGAGGCAGTTTTCACTAGTGCACGTTTTTCTCTCACCGCTAAAGTTTCCCATGGGACTCTATATTTAGTTTTAATTTTTGTTGGAATGTATTTTGCTGCTGCCTCAATGTGTGCATTGACGAAATTTTCGTATTCGTCGTTTGGTGTACCTTTTTCCGTCTTTTCTTGTAGTGTTTCGAATCTGTTTCTTAATTCTAATGCGTATTTATCTCTGACATCTTTGTTGTTTAATAGGGCCCAGTTATAGTGTTTGGTGGTCGCTGTTCGTTTGTCGTTTTTTCGTAGGCTTAACCGTATTTTCGCTGTGACTATTCGGTGATCGGTGGACACACCCTCAAAAGAGGAGTATGCCTCGCAATTCAATGCACTATTCTTCCATTTCTTGTTTATAAGGACGTAGTCTATCTGAGCTTTAGTATTGTTTGCGTACGTGTATGTCCATAGTTTGCCCTCTCTTTTTTGGTAGTTTGTATTGAGGCATGCTAATCTATTTTCTATCATGAAATCATCATAAGAAATTACCCTGGCAATCTATGTTCAAAACCTGCACGTGGCCGTTTATTTTTCATTATACGCTAATTTTCTTTGAACAAAGTTCGAATTAATCTCATCCACTCCTAATACATTTTCTCATTTGGCTTAGTAATGCAGGTGATCTAGAAGAAAGAAAAAAAATCTTTTAATTCAGTTCAATTCAGAGACAATTCCTTATTAATAGTAATATAAGTCTTTTTACAACCAGTCACTTATTATTGAAGAACTGATGGGTTCCTCTGAGTAAAACTCTTTTTGCCTATCAGATGTTATGAAGCTGAAATACTCATCATGGAAGACCCAAAACCATTAAACAGACATTTTTGGAATAATATTGGATTACCCGATAGCATATATGTGTGTTAACATTATTATTTACCCATTTAGAGTTTTTCACATCAGCGTTAGCTGATGATTTTTCACTGGAGTTTGAGTGACAGCAAGTCTCCTCAAGTCTCCAGCATTCTTCTCGGTATTCTGGTCATTCTCAATAATGCTGTCGTTGGGATAGTGTCCACTCGTCCGTCAACTTCCAAATCCTCCAGGCCCTTTAATAATCCTTTAGTTACTGTTCCAAACGCACCAATCACAATTGGTATAATTGTCACTCGCATGTTCCATAGTATTTTCAATTCTCTAGCAAGATCGATGTACTTATCCTTCTTTTCACTTTCTCTCAGTTTTATTCTGTGGTAAGCCAGGACAACAAAGTCCACAATTTTGTATATTCTCTTTTTTTTTCTTGATTATAATAAGGTCTGGTCTTCTGGCTGAGATTAGGTGATCGGTGTGTATGTCAAATTCCCAGAGGAGATTGTGTGTCATTTTCTAGGACAGGTGCTGGGTTGTGCATATACTATTTGTTGATGTGGTCAAATTTAAATTTCTTCCATATTTTCCAGTGGAATCTTTGGGAGTTTTTCACAACAGCGTTAGCTGATGGTCTTCCGCTGAAGTCTGAGTGACAACAAGTCTCCTCAAGTCTCCAATATTCTGGCTGATTGTAGTACAGCTGTAGTTTGAACTGTCGCCTACTGTCCTCTTATTTCAATGTCCTGTAGTCCTTTTACCCATATTTTGGTGACAATACCAAGAGCACCTGTTACAATTGGTATAACAGTTTCTTTCATGTCTCACATTCAGTTTTTTTTTCAATTTCCTAGCAAGGTCGAGGTACTTATCCTTCTTTTCGTTTTCTTTCAATTTTACTCTGTTGTCAACCGGGACAGCAAAGTCTACAATTCCGCAATTTGTTTTTTTTTTTAATGATTATAATAAGGTCTTGTCGTCTGGCCGAGATAAAGTGATATGTTTGTATCTCAAAATTATTATTATTATTATTATTATTATGGAATTTGAATATTTACTTGAAGTCATTTGTGCATAAGTCGATTATCATCATCGGTTACTTGAATCGCTAAATTCCGATGATTAAGCAATATATTTTTCATTCAATCCCAGCTACTAGCAAAAAACAATGAAAACGTAAAAAAAATCAAAGTTGGTGACCCAAGTCGAAGGTGACCCGAAGGCTCCCTTTTCTATAGCTATTACACCGAGGTGTAGGGGGCGCAACTCCATTACCTGGATTGTTCCACAACACTTGATCTGTACCTTATAATACTGAGTGTTAAGCAAAGCCGCATCAAGTACCATTTTTTGAGTCTTTGGAATGACTCGACCTGGGTTTGAACCCAGGTCTCCCGGACTTGTGGCGAACATTCTACTCATTAGACCAAACCCGGTGATAATTAACGGAATTAGAACAATCTTAACCCCGTGAGTTAAATAAAGGGTTCATTTCAAAATTTCGTGTAGGCTCTCTAGTTCGACCTAAAACACTAGAAATAGGCAATAAAGATGAACATAATTTTTCGAATCATCTTCAGGATAAAAAAAGAACTCAAATAATTTCATACCAGATTGATTATTTTTAACAATTTTATTCGTTTGTAAATAGTTATTTGTTTTTAAGTACACTTACCTAAGATTGAAAATTTCATTTAATGATAATAACCTTTATTTTACACAGATATGATTTCTCATATTCCTATCCAATACAAATAATTTTCAAAAGGGACTATTTGACCCATATATGAGACTATAACAGATCCTACCAATATGTGAAAGATTACACACGCTTAAAAATATACACTCCATTTAAAAACGTAAATGCTTTTCATCCCCAAAGCGAAAAGACACAGACCAAATGTTACCACTGAAAATATCTAAGCTGAACTATAAATATATAGCAGTTTCAAAATGAATAAACTCTTTGTATATTTATATGATTGATTGGTTAGATTATTTTAACTGTATGTCAACACGTCTACATTCAGGAAATTGGGTGCATTTATATTTGGATTTTTTTTTTGTGTAGTTACTAAGATATGTTACATATGGTTTATAATATAAAGAACAACTCTCTAATACTAATAATTTGTAAAGATATATATATATATATATATATATATATATATATTTGTTGCTTCTGGGATTTGAACAATATAGCTTTCTAGTATAATTAGCGTCGAGCTTTTTCTCTACACACTCAGTCAGCTTCCATGTGGTGCATCCATACCATTCAAATATGACGAACAACACATGCGGGACACTGTTGGAAGAGTAAGGATGAACTCATAAGCGACGTCCCCCTATAGACCCCTTTACACAGACGTTCATGTGTTGGCAAACTAACAAGGACTTATCTACAAACGCTCTGTACAGACACAGGATGAAGTCTAGAAGAGCTGCTGGAAGTGATAAATGATGGAGAAAAATAGTGAGAAGGATTCAGGGAAATCCGTGCCAACAACTGGACATCATGATAATGATGATATATATGTATTTACATATATATTGACCTAGTGGGTAGAATATGCGTCAATGATCCGGGAAACTGGGGTTCAACCCCCAGATTGAGTCATGCCAAATATTCAAAAAATGGTACTTGATGGTTTCTTGATTAAAACTGCATTATGAGGTTGGGACCAAGGGTTAAGTGGAAAAATCTAGGGAAAGGAGTAGTTCCCTCTCTTACACTTCGGTGTAGTGGCTAAGGAAAAGAGAACCTTCGGGTAGCTCTCGATTTCGGTCACCAACGTTAGTTTTTACTTATATAAATATACAACCAATATATAGGTCCTAAACTGATACTAGCACTCAGGGCCAGACTCAACCTAGTGTAACGTAATTGATCGGCTCATAGAAATTTGAAATTGAGAAACTAAATCAATAAGATAAAAGCAGACACTCTCCGAATGGCCAGGCCAAAGCTCTCGTTGTAATAAAGAATGAATGAAAAAAATGAGGGTTCTCAATCTTCTGCGCAGGTGTAGAACTACCGTAAACAGATATGTTTCTAACCTCGACACGACAAGCGGAAGTAAGGGGGTGATCCGTTTTCGAAAGGTAGAATTGAAGCAACCGTCGTAGAGGGAAGCTAGGCCTAAATTTTATGTCAAGTTGAGTCGCGACCTTTTAATAGAAAATATTAACCAGTCTTTCTCCCTTTTATCGGACAAGTCACGGTAGCGAGAAAGGTATAAACTCCAAAAAGAAAATACTAATGGTCTGTGTCGTCCTTCAATATAATCCTTCATGTTCTTCGACATATGCCTGAATGACCACGTGGAATACTTGCCTCTAATTTGCCTATGCTTCACTCGGAGTAATGGCAATAAATAGGTATTATATGCTCCTCAGATCCTCAGAACTAGAACCTCTCAATCAGACTCAGATTAGGGTCTTAACCAGGACTCTCCTACTTGGAGTTTGTAGTGGTTTTACTGTCAAGATATAGTTAGCCCCACCTACAGGACGGATATCAGAATGCAAAAGATACATACACATTGTAAGTAAAGTTGGAGACCCCGGTCAAGGAATACTCGAAGGCTCCCTTTTCAATACATACTGCAACAAGGTGTAAGGAGGGCGCTACTCCATCCCCTGGTTTGCTTCACTTTACTTTGGTCCTTACCTTATAATGCTGAGTGTTAAGCAAGAATGTATCCAGTACCATCAGAGATAATGGCTTCGAACTGACGAAGAAAAGAAGCAGAAGATACCCCGCAACAACAATTACCGACGCTGACTACGCCGATGACATAGCGATACTGGCAAATACACCTGACCAAGCCGAAACACTACTGCATAGTTTGGAACGAGCAGCAACAAGCATAGGCCTCTATGTTAATGCACACAAAACAGAATATATGTGCTATAATCAAACGGGGGACATCTCCACTCTAGAAGGAACCCCTCTTAAACTAGTAGACAAATTCACATACCTAGGAAGCAGCGTCGAATCAACCGAAAAGGACATCGAAACCAGGTTAACGAAAGCATGGATAGCTATCAATAGGCTATCGATGATATGGAAATCAGACCTAACCGATAAAATGAAACGCAGTTTCTTCCAGGCAGCGGTCACATCGATACTGCACTGCTATATGGCTGCACTACATGGATGCGAACAAAACGGCTGGAGAAGAAGCTAGACGGCAATTACACAAGAATGCTATGTGCAATCTTAAACAAGTCCTGGCGGCAACAGCCCACAAGACACCAACTGTACGGCCACCTGCCCCCTATCACGAAAACTATTCAAGTTAGACGAACCAGACATGCAGGACACTGCTGAAGAAGCAGGGACGAACTCATAAGAGATGTACTCTTATGGACCCCCACACATGGCCGCGCAAAATCAGGACGACCAGCACGAACATACATTCAGCAGCTATGTGAGGATACGGGATGCTGTCCTGAAGACCTACCTAGGGCGATGAACGATAGGGAGGAGTGGCGAGAGAGGGTCAGGGATATCCGTGCTACCAGCGCGATATGATGATGATGATGAAACCTGAGACTGAACTCCGGTCTCCCGGGTCACTGGAGAACACAGTAGGCAGTGAGTCAGTCTCATAATCTGAACTACATACGCATACGGCCCTGAAATAACCGAGTTCAAACTATAGTTACTCTATGTTCACTTTTTATCTTATTACCTCAGAAAATGTATAATTATTTTCTTAGCTATAGGTTAAATAGTATTATTGTGCGTCTACCACTAGGATGGTTGGAACATTAACTAAGGCACGAAGGTTGATATGCCATTTAACAAAGAAACTAAACCAAACCAAACCAAACCAAACTCGCCTACTGTGTCAGTGAAAGTAATTTTTCTTTTGATATAAAGATCTAAGAAAATATTTAATTCTATTGGGTAGAATAAACAGAGACATCACTTTTCATGGGAGAAGGTTTTGCCAAAATAGAAACCATAAATCATGAATAAAATGTGACCAATTTCGAAACTTGAGAAGTAAGAAAAATCAGCGCAATGAATTTTTTTTCCTCCGGGAAGACTGAAAGTTATCCGCCCTTGTCATGAGGAGAAATTCAATCGTCTCGTTCCTGTCGATGTGGGGCAAACAAAGAGAGATTAAAATTCTTTCTGATTTAAAATTGCATGAATGAAGAAGAAAATTAAAACAACTGCGAAGATATCAATAACAGTCAGTGCGACGCTAAAGAACATTTATTGTAATTCTGAAATATGATAAAGATAACTAGAGAAGAAAATTAAACTGTCCTAGAAGAAGAAAAAAATTATACCATATCAAACTGATTACCCAATCGAGGCCAGGAGACTGGGTGTAGTTATCGGATATTCAAGAAGAGAAGATATGTTGGATAGTGGAGACTGCTATTTCAGTCGTAAGTTGAAACCAAAAGAGAGAGAGAGAAACAGGAGGAATATCAGAAATGTACAAGAGAACTGGGTGAATATCAGAATTAGGAGAAGCGAAAAGAATGAAAAGACAATAAAAATAAGATAAAATAAAGAAATAAAACAAAACAAAACAAAAAAACCCTCCGATAAATGAAGTTGAAAGATTATTGTAGGGATCCGAATTGATTGACAGGAAAAGCCTTGAACAAATAGAATGATTGATAGATATGAATAGACTCAGATATATATATATATATATATATATATATATATATATATATATATATATATATATATATAGATAGATAGATAGATAGATAGATAGGAATAAAATGAGGTAAAACGGCGAATGTTAAATCTTTCTGACAACAAGTACATAAAAAATGAAAAAAAAAATCGGAAAGTGGATTGACTTGCTGTAACACGATGTTCAGTAGTTGTTACCGGTGTGAAAATTGAACATCGTACGACTACTACTACCACTGCTGCTGCTGCTGTTACTGCTACTACTATTACTACTACTACTACTACTACTACTACTACTACTACTAATAATAATAATAATGATAGGATAGTATCAGACGGCTTAAAAACATTGGTTTTATGGCCAATCAATTCTTGTAGGTTATTTAATGCAAAATCTTTATACATATATATTAAATTTACATGATATTTTGTAGATAACATTCTTAAACGAGACCTGATCTTTTTTGACACAGTTAAATGGTTTCAAGTGTTGCTAAATAGCAGTCGCAATTTAACATCAGTCATTTATTTGCCCACATAATTCATTCCAAGATAGACCCCGATAAGGAGCTAACACTCTGGGACAGAGTGGACCTGGGAGCAATGGCAATGAAGGGGTACTCCACATAACCCGACTCTCCAAAGTTGGAACCTCCCCACCAGATGGTTTAAAGATATATACGGATCACTTATTGGGGAGGGGTCTTACATCTCAGCAGAAATGCAGTCGGTGTATTCTTCAGCTCTAGCCGACTGGGAAAACCTTACGAAGAGGGAACATTTCAATTACATGGTAATATTAGAAATGGACACCATCAAACAGATATAAAAGAAAAAATACGAACCTCAGAAGAACGAGAAATCTTCTCGAAAAAGGAAACTGCTGCAAAGGAACCAATACCTTTGCTGTCTTCCCTGTAGATACTCTGAATCAATCTTAAAATTGACATTGGAGGAACTCGGAGAAATTGACCAAAGGTCAAGACTATTCATGATTATGCATTAGGTCTTAGATCCGAGAAAAGATACATGCAGATAACATTCTTCCAGAAAAGAGGAGGAAGAGGACTCTATAGTATTGCGGTTTGGTTTGGTTTCTTTGTTTAATGGCATATCAACCATTGGAGGTTATTTAATGCCAAAGCCATTCTCCTAGAACTGTAGTTATACTATTTAACCTATAGCTTGGAGGATAATGGGGTTCATGCCTTTCCAAAGGGTTTTTGCCCGATAGTAAACGTAATAGTGCGACTGGAGTCCGAACTCGCTTACTACGATTCCACAGTCCAGCACTGTAACCGTTACACCACGAGGACACCTCCCAATTTTGCTGATTGCATAAATGCTTCATTACAAGGACTCGAACGGAACACTAATTTGTGCAGAGAAAGACTCTTTAGAGCAGCCAGTAACAACAATAGAAACACAAAGGCAAACAAAACTATTAAACATAAATAGGAAGAAAAACAACTATGGATATTTCAAACGACAACCTATTGTAAATGAGAAGACAATTACTTATCTAAGAAAGGGAAATCTCCAAAGAGAAACTGCATGTCTTTTAATAGCAATAAATAAGGCCTTAAGGACAAAATATATCAAAGCGACTATAGATAATACACAATAGAGTAACAAGTGTAGGTTTGGTGGAGACAAAGATTAAGTTGTCTGTTACATAAGAGTATGCACACAAACCTGTCCGAAAGGAGTACAAGATTAAGCACGACTTGGTGGAAAAACTGATCCATTGAAAACTGTCAAAAAGATTAAAATTTGACTATGCGAAGAAATCTTATGTACTCAAACCGGAATACCTCCTAGAAGTGGAAACTCATAGAATTCTCTGAGAATTTGAGATACACGCAACTCACCTAATCCCGACCAGAAGACCAGACCAAGAGTTAATTATCAACAAACAAAGCACATGTTATTTTGTGGGTTTTGCCGTTTCAGCAGATTATAAAGGAAAAATCAAAGAAAGCTATTACACATACTTCGAGCTTGTCAGATATTAAAAAAATTCAAGGGGACGTAGGAGTGACCGTTACACTAATTATATTGGATGCGCAAGTAACGGTCTCCGAAGGTTTAGAAGTAAGTGTGACGGAATTGGGAATTAGATGAAAAATCGAGACCATCGAGACCACTGCATTGTTTAAGTCGGCAAGAATCCTCAGAAGATCCAAGAGACCTGAGGAGACTTGCTTTTACTCAAACTTCCGTGAAGGCCACCAGCTAATGTTGGAGTAAAAAGACCTCACAAAATTAAATAGTAATAATGATGATGGTAATAATAATAATAATGCACAACCGAGCACCTGCCCTAGACAAGAACACACATGAACTCCAATGGGACTTTGACATACACACAAATCACCTAATCTCGGCCGGAAGACCAGACCTAATAATAATCAACAAAAAAATGAGAACATGCAAAATTGTCGACTTTTTTTTTCTGGCTGACCACAGAATAAAACTGAAAGACTGTGAAGAGAAGGATGGGTACCTCGACCTTGCTTGGGAATTGAAAAAACTATGGAACATGCAGATGACAATTATACCACTCGTAATTTGTGCATTTGGAACAGTAACTAAAGGATAACTAAAAGGACTGGAGGACTTGATAGTTGGCAGACAAGTTGAGACCATCCAAACTACTACATTATTGAGAAGGGCCAGAATACTGAGAAGAGTCCTGGAGACTTGAGGAGACTTGCTGTCACTTAAAAAATATCAACTAAAGTAAAAATACAAAAAAAGAAAACCTAAAGGGAATTTCTTCAACATATCGAAACGTCAGAATCACAAATTGGGCAAAATGTTTGGACACTTGTGGGTCATACTGCTATGTCTATAAAACTATCCGGTCCCGGTGATCTTCGATGGGTAGAAATTCATAATAATACTTTATTAAGCTGGTTAAATGAACACGTAAATGGCAAATATCAGCCAGTAAAATTAAATGAAGGTGAAAAGATTAATATCTGGACCTTGCAAGAGAGCTGAATAATCTATGGAACATGAAAGTGACGGTGATACCGATTGTACTTGGTGCAGCTGGAACGCTAATTAAAAGATATGTAATGGGACTGCAAGACTTACAAATCAGATTATTAGTAGAGGCAACCCTAATCCAGTATTATTAAGATCGGCCAGAATACTGAGAAGTCTCCTGGAGACTTAAAGAGACTTGTTGTCACTCAAACTCCAGTGAGAAACAATGAGCTAACTCTTCTGTGAAAAGATTCTTGAAAGAGTAAAATAATAATGATAATTATTAACCGATGGTATTCAGCTGAAAATCCTAAAGATATTAAATTGAAAAGATGATAGGTTTTGTCCTAAAATGAATTCCAATAAATGAGAACGCCGTGGAAAATATATTAAAAGAAGATAGTCTCAACAGAAAAAATGAATACATAAGAGACCAGATTTATCTGACAGTAAATTAAACATGACATATTAAATCTAAATGCTATTAAGTGGTAAAATAGTGTAATTTTTGTGTATAAGAAATCAGTTGAATCAAATTACAAGAAATAGATTTTTAAGAAATGGTAGAAAACTAATAACAAAAACGAATTGTGTATCGACACTGTTTATAGAAGTAAAGACAGAGGGTTTACCCAGTATAGCCGAAAAACTGCTGTACCCAACCTTGTGCTTATTTTTGAAAAAAGAAGACGGACACAAGTTTTTGTCAAAGCTTGAGATGCTATAGGTCAGAATCACAAAGGAAAAAGTAAATATATAAAAACAAAGTTGATAGTAAGATTGCATGGATGTCATTACTGGTGACAGGTTGGAGAGTGGTGGGAGATTCATAGTTTCTCATCCTAAATCAGGCAGACCCTCAAATAGCGCTAAATATGGTGAGTATGGAGGATGTGGTAAAGTTTTGTCCCTATGTTTGTGTGTGTTCAAGCATTGTCATACCGAAGAAGGATAACATCGATTGGTAAGATTTAGCGCCTTCAGACTCTCATCAGTTCGACCCGACGAAAAACATGGTTTAAGAGGCAAACATTATACCAGTGGCGAGGAAGTGAAAACTGCAGTGATGAAATGGCTCAAAGAACAGTCAACAGAATTCTGCGAGGCAGGGACAATACTCTCATTCGAAGGTCGAATTTTACTATTGAGAGAAACGATGACTATGTTGAGAAGTAGGGGTGCGATCCACAGATGACCAGCTTTATTTTGTTGTATGATACTTGTTCCTGTGCTGGTAATTATTCCTGTACTAAAGAAAAAAGCATTACATTTTTACTCACTCTCGTATTTCTTTCGCCGAAGACATTAACACTATGTATTCTTCCCCTATGTCAAAATAATGGGTAAAATTGAGTTCTTAAACTTTAGTTTGGTTTGGTTCGGTTTTATGGCATATCAACTACTGTTGGTTATTTAATTACAAATCCGGTTTGTTCATATATATTAGACTTATAATTTGTAAATATAAGTCAACGAAGTTAAATAGTTCAAGTATTGGTATATATCATTAACATCAGTCATTTGCTTACACAGACCTAAATGATCAAACAGTTCTATTTCAAACAATTCAGTTAAACATAAATCAAAATTAAAAAAGTAAAGTTGGTGACTATAGTCGAGGGTGACCCGAAGGCACCTTTTTCAATAGCTGCTACACCGAGGTGTAGGGAAAGACGCTACTTCTTTCCCTGGATTAATCCACTTTACCCTTGACCCTTACCTTATAATGCTGAGTGTTGAGTAAGGCAACATCAAGTATCATTTTTGAGTTTTTGGTATGACTCAACCTGGGAATGAATCCTGGTCTCCCGGACCATTGGCGAACACTCTACTCATTAGGCCATATATCACAAACAATTCAATAAACCAACAGTCATTTGGGTACACAAAGATATATGATCTAACAATTCAATTGAGCATAAGTCAACAAAGTTTAATGATTCCAAGCATTGCTATGCATCACTTAATATTCAATTAAGCATCGGTTACTTGTTTACACACAGTTAAATAAAAAAAAAGAAATTTTTATTTCAAACAATTCAATTTAACGTAAGTCATTTCTTTGTCCTCAGTTTAAATGTCAAACAACTCTATTTGACCCCTAATTAGGACTTTATCATGTGCTACTCCCACTCCTGGCTAGAGTGGGCCACGAAGTGATGGTAATGAACGGGTACTTCGAATTCATAAAGCTCCAGCATTACAAGGGCCTTACCATCAGATATATAATTTTTTTACCCAGGAAAATTGTAGGTGGGTGTCGTACGCAGTCAGTGTATTCTACAGTCCCAACCGACTGGCCTCTTAAGCTTTAGTCAGTTTGGTTTGGTTGAGTTTTATGGCATATCAGCTCTTTTGGGTTATTTCATGCCAAATCCTGTACAACCCCCATAAATATATATATATATGTGTGTGTGTGTGTGTATGTGTGTGTGTATGTGTGTGTGTGTGTGTGTGTGTGATTTGTAAGTGAATAGTGTGTCGATAACATTATTCTTAAACGAGTCAGTATTCATCTCTTTGTCCACAGTTAAATGGTTTCACTATAGCAAATGATTTAATAGTTCTATCTAACCTATGCTAGGAACGCTAACAAGTACTACCACTCCGATTCAGAGTGAAACTGGGAGTAATATCATTGAAGAGTTACACCACATTCCTCAATGCTCCAAGAATGTCGGAAATATACAATTGTCTCAAATACTAAGTGAAATTCCCAGATATCATCACTAGGTTAAGTTGAATATTCTGTAGACTTTTTTATAGTGTGAGTCACAATTGGCGATTACTGTGATCATGAACGTGACGAACGACAATGGACTGTGAGATACTGAGCTCACCTGATACTTTCCAAGTAATAGCTACCAAATTTGCTTCTATTGTTTGGTACGGCCTTGGAATCCCCGCCTTCCTGACCTTGCTTGATTATAGAGGTTCTTGCAAATCAAGCGAAATTTCTTCAACCATCTGGTTGCTGTATTGTGATCAACTGCGCCTTCATCTTTAGCACAATAACTGTTTGGGTTTTTTTCTGCAGCGTTATGGCTCAGTTCGAGCTCGTAAACCATAACTTCCTTAATGATACAATGTCGCACGTTCACCTGTGAAGTTTTCAAATCACACACGAAGAGATGCATTAAGTATCGTATCAGCGCATCAATTATCACTATACTATGAACAGCGGGTAACTCCCAAGGCTTCAACTGCTTCAGCCATGTTCTATACATGCCGCACAATGGCACCAACGAAAATATTGCCAAACTTTCGACTCATCCTCGAATAATTATTTAATATACGCATTTATCTCGTCAACGGTAAGATATTCTGATGTACACGCGTTTTTTTTCTGTAGCACAAATTTTAGCTCATGCTAGCTTTTCGTCCAAAAACTTTGCGCTTGTTCCTTTGCCGGTGAAATGCGTAGAAAATAAAGACATTCACATTTTTTCCTTTGGTAACGTTCGGTTTGCTTTGTTTTATTCTTTATAATTGTTTTCCTCTCTTGTGTGTCTCTCTTCTTTCTCTCTGACATGCCGCCCCAAGCTGGATCGATATTAACCGTTTATTTTTATATTGGAATAAGATATTGTTGCAGATGTTACCACCTTGGTGAATCCCGGCAAATTGAAATGTAAACAGCGCACTAAAAAATTTATATCAGCCATAGATTCTTCTTGTAAACGAGCAGAACTGAACTGACTGACGTGTAGATGAGGTTTTCAGAACGAGGCTTGCAGATGTTGAGCGATGGGGAATTTTATGACAAGAAAGAGACGGATCGATGGGGAAAGATACAGTGATAAATTACGAGTGAGAGAGAAAGAGAGAGGATGATTGAAATAGCACGAAAGAAAGAGAAAAGGAAAGAAAGAACAAAAGGAGGAAGTAATCAAAAGGACAGAAAGAGATATACCTTAAGACACGCAGACAAAAGTATTGATTAATAAAGTTATTGGAAATGCTTGGTGGAAGGGAATATATTTAATCGAGTCCCCACACACTAAGGACCAATAATAGCATTAATATATCCATGGTATACTAACACTAAACACAACACAAGGAAAGGCAAGAAAAGCTCTTTTATATATAGAAGAGTATTTAATATTTTAATACACGCAATAAATATACCCGGGGGAGGGTATTAAGAGAAAATACATATAAAGATCTGTCTTATCAATATTTACCAACCCCTCCGCTCGGGCAGGATAAGACACAAGTTCAATTTTTTAAGTGGAGTTTAACAGGTTTGAATTCAGAGTTTTCCTTTTTCTAGACTAGTTGCCGCACCATGGCTGAAGAACCCAGTCTGTCCCACTATTCAACCATAGCTGGAGGGAGAATAATTGGATTCATACCTTTCCCAAGGGTATTAGTGCTATGTGAAATGCAATCAGCCCCGTTCAGGATTTGAGCTCGTGTCGCCGTGTCCGTATCCTATGACGATAACAATTGCACCACGGGTACCTCTGTCTTATCAGTCTTTGAGTGGTGCTTAGAATATGCTGTCTGTATCCAATTCAGAGGGGTAAGAACCCCCTAAATTTGGTGTCCTGAGTGTGACAATTAATAACATCTGATGGTAGTAATTTACTAAGCTTTTTGCTTAGATGTGGCACAAGGCCATATGAATGGGGCACCCAATGAGACTCGAACTCACCCGTGTAGGTTTGCTAGTCTAGCTTGCTAACCATCACGCTACCCGAGGCGCCCTAATAGCATCTGATGGTAAGGGTTCAGTTCTAGTAATACGTGGGGTGTAGAGTGTCTCTTTTCTAGCATTACCATCGGCTCCACTCTGATCTGCGGTGGTCATACCTGTTAAAATCCCAAATATGGGTCAAATATATTAGTTTAAAAATATAAATCATTCCCATTCGATTGGATCGAATCGAGAAATAATTTCACAGAGATGTAAATATTAACGTACAAGCAACGCGATTCTTTGAGCATAGAATAACACTCAAATGCCAGAAAAATATTAATTACTCAAGCTAGAAAATAAATGTATCCCAACAACTAAGATCATAGACGCATTACTTGATGAACAAGCAGTATGTAAGAGGGGTACTGCAAAAAGATTTCCTGATTAGTGTAGGTAAAATAGAGTTCTATCAGTTTACCGTTCCTTGATAGAATCAGAGCTATGTCTCTTCAGTTCAAAAGACAGGCAAAAAAGGTCAAGAATGAGTTTCTGGAACTGTCATGTGGTTTACTACGGGGCCGTTAACGGACAGCGCAAATTATCTATGGGAGAAAATAATTCACTTTATACCGACAGTAATCATGTTACAAGGACTACTTTCAATAATTCTTCTTAATTGTACATCCTTGTTTTGTGTAAATGTGATCATCCCATTTGCCATAAACGCTGGGTGAACGAACAGCAGAGGGAAGAAAAAAATCTGAGGCACAATGTAATCGGAGACAAAACGACGAGCAAGTTTTTCTTAACTAAACGAACAAAGCGAAAGAAAGGGGACACTAACCAAGAACATAATTATAGCGATGAGAAAACCAAGAACTCAACGATGGCAATTACAACGGAAAAAGTTAATAGAAGTTAGCATTTTGAACAAGCACATCCTCGTTTACAAAATTCTTAGTTCACTGTTTTAAGATTCAGATAGCCGCAAATGCTAACAGTTGCGAAGTTGATGTTGACTTTACCGCCTTTACAGTTTGAGAATCTTGCTATGAACTAAAATCTGTATCGTATAAACACTTAAAGAATACTTTTCTCAATGAATTTCTTAGCTAAGACGATGCATCAAAAACATGTCTGTTTGTCAGAAAATTTGGCACAGTTGAAAACAAACTTTTCTCAAGTTTCGTCCCTCCAAAACAACGCAAGCATTTGGGCTTTACGGAGACATTTAAGGAACAAAACATCTAGGAAACAATCTTCTCTATTCAACGTGCGATATGACTTTCCAAACTTAATTAACCATGAGGGAAATGAAAATGTGATTTTCGTAGGTTTCGTCAACCGTGAATGCAAAAAATTTCTAGTACAACTGTTAACAGAAGATCAGATAAAATGCTTTATTTCATTTTCGGACTTCAATCTCCTCACGAAGCTAATGTAATTACTCGACTACAATCAAAACTTGATAAACAGTAAGATATTAACGTGAAAGATATCCTAACCGAATGCCAACGTTTACTCAATATGAAACGTGACCTTCATATAGTACGGGAGGCAGCGAAATCGTTTACTGGTAACGGCATTCGAGTAAGGGAAGATAATACACCTGTCTTAAAAGAGGCTACCAACTGCTCGTTGATCCTGTGGTAAGTGGAATTATTAATGTTTTTCCTCTTTCAAAGAGCACCAGTGTCAAACATATGACCTGTGCAGACACGAGAAAAGCTTTTGCTACTCTTAAAATGCCAAAGTTTTAACGCATGAAATAATATCCCTCCCTCCTCAATTTTTCTTCAGAAATAAAACGGTACCATTCATACTCAAATCAAGATGTTCAAAGTTGTTCTTGAGTCTCACAGAAAATATCTAACAATTTTACTTAAGATCATTCCAATCCATTTTTAGCTTGACACCGATTCAAATATAACTTTGATATCAAATTCCGCTTCGTCATTAACTGATAAACCTAGCATATGAAAAACTAATCATGTTGCTCGAAATAGGTGAGCTTAGCTGTAACGTGTCTTTCAAGAACAATACACGTGTAAGTATACGCTGTCTTATTGAGATTTTAATTTGGTTGGAGTTGACTGAATGAAGGAATTAATATTTTAATGCAATTCTCACAACTGTTTTTGACACACTAAATGTTATTTCTGCTTTAGAAGTCTAAAAAAACCCAAACAAACACAAATACTTAAAACCAAACACAGCAGTGTTTATCTGGAGGTTCTTTATCGAGTTCCAAGCAAGCTTAAAGCTGAAGGAAAATGCCAAAACGGATTTCAGACCCAAAACTTCAATCCTCTTAAGCTACTCTCGCTAAGTTAGATAAAGTATTAGACCATCTTTAACAAACTGGAGTAATCCAATCGGTAAATTATATATTGTGCGTCGTTATAAAAAAAGCTGAAGGCAAAATATGTTAATGATTAGATTATTCCATTGGACTAAACGAAGTGTTGTATTCAGATCACTATTCAATATCACTGATGGAAGACCTATTTATTAGACTCAACGGAAGAAACTGCTTCACGAAACCTGAATTCGCTGACGCCAATCTCCAGATAGAAGTTAATGATGATTGTAAGGATTTACAATAGAGTGCCCGTGGTGTAAGGGTTATCGTCGTAGGGAATGGACACGGGTTTCACGAGTTCAAATTCTGGACGAGGCTGATTGCTTTTCACATAGCACTAATACCCTTGGGAAAGGTATAAATCCACTTATTCTCCCTCCAACTATGGGTAAATAGTAGGACAAACGAGGTCCTTCAGCCTTGGTGAGGCAACTAGTCTAGGAGAAGGAAAACTCTGAATTCAAACCTGTTAAAACTCTGCTTAAAAATTGACCTTGTGTCATATCCTGCCCGAGCGGAGGGGTTGGTAAATAGGGTAAGGATTTACAATAGATACACATCTGGGGTCGTTCCGATTTTTCCGTTGTCTGTTTGGAGTGAAGACAACGCAATATTCCAAAAGACAATGGCTTCCATGCTGACAGGGTTACCAATTGTTTTCATAAATGTCACAAGTTTAAATCCAGAAGGACTCCTACAATGTTTAAATGGTGCAGTTACCGAATTGAGCTATGTGCATTCTGTTTACGGGCTGAAAATGTGTTGTTGTTTTTCAAACATCGCTTAAAAATTTAGGACTTTTTCATAAATGTTGTCGAAGATAATATTCATGCAAGCCAACACATGGAAGCTGCAATAAATCTAAAAACTCTACTTTTTTTTTTACCTCGGTGTAGTAAAGCACAACAGAATATTTTGCAAGAAATTCATCTTAGTGATTGTAAGTTATGCTATGGAACTGATCAAGTAAATAGCAGGTCGTTTTTGAGAGACTTGGGATTTTAATTGGTTTTTATTTACTGCTAACCTATTAAAACCCATCATAAGATGTTATCTTAGTCTCTGATGTTTCAAAGTATGTTATCAGTACAGATATTTCACACATTTTCCCTGGCGGAAGGGAAAAAGTAATAGCTCTTGGATTTGGATCCGTAATACCTATTGAAACTAAATATGGCCAAATGGAAGAAACCTTCGAAATCGTTATTACTAAGAAAAAAGTTCATAAAATGATTCACCAATTCAATAAATAATAAGATCTTCATTAGAATTTTTGGACCCAAGAAAGGTATTATAGTTTATACAGGCAATCGTTGGCAACACTGGATATCAAGGCTTTTGGATTATGGATATATTATCAAATAGTTGTCGACTGATAAAATCGGATGCATTCTTATCGCAAACAACCGGAAGACATTATTTTTAACGTAATATCAGTGGAACCGGGAGTAATTACAGTTATTCTTGCGATTTAAACGACAAATAAATTCACTTGAATGTATTACTGATACTTTTCTCAATAAACTACCATTTGGCGTATCGTTCTTTGATTACAAAAGGGCTTCGGCAGGTGATCTATTGTAGGGTTCATTCTGATATGGAGTTGCTCAAAAGCTTTTCAAAAATACACGAATGATTTGTGGCGTTGTAAAGTACGACGGAATATTTTGCTCGAAATTCATCTTTGTGATTGTATGTTATGCCATTGGCAATCTTCCGTGAAGCCATTGTTTGTGATCCATCACAACAAAAGATTATTTCTTCCCACCGCACACACTAGCCAGTATTAAATCCCAATCAACAAGTCCAACCTTTTTACAAAAGATACTCTTCTTTGTCTGAAGTTGAATGTCGTGATCTTTTCACCGAATCTGTTGTGATACCATTGAAACGGCAGACTAAATTCCCTTAACAATTTGGCCTCCAGTAACTCATGCAAATGGCCTCAGCCCGTTAGTATGTCTACTGGGGTCATATGTGGAGAAACAGTAAGAAGTTTTACACACTAGTTCCCGATGACAACAAGCAACGAATTCCCCGGAAAAAATGTTAACGGTCTTTTTAAGAATCCTCTAAGCTCTGATTTTACGTTGACTTCACAGAACTTATTTTTTCATCCTAATTCATGCATATAATAAGTCACTCGAAGTAGACACATGAATCACATTAGTTTCGGAATAACTAGTATAAAAACTGGTATAAAAACTAATATGAAAAACTGGTATAAAACTTCGGCAAATTTCTGGCAAATTTGATCTACCAGATATTCTATTCACTGATAACATTTGTACATACTTCTCAGCAAAATGTCTAATCTTCTCCCAACAAAATAGCATTTAAAATATTTAGTCACCACTATTGCATCTAGAATCGAATGGAGAAGTAGAGATATTTATACTCAAAATAGCTTTCTTGAAATTCAAAATACCCTTGGCGTAACTGCTTCATTGCGGGAACAGCAGCCTTCAAGTCGGCGATTTCGAACTTCAGTTGCTCAATTAGATTCAGTTTCAGACTAATACAAAGCTGTGGGTTAAATAACATAACTGCTGTTTATCTACAAGGACGCCTTTGGCATTGAATAACTCACGAAATTTTATGTGCTATTAAAACAAAGTAACCAAACCAAATCTCAAAGGGGAGGGGACTTCGCCGCAAATCATCCAGATATTCTCGAAAAGCTTTTGAGCAACTCCACATCAGAATAAGCTCTTCAGTAAAACACCTGTCGAAGCCCTTTTGCAATCAAAGAACGATACGCCTATGGTAGTTTATAGAGACAAGTATCAATAATACATTCAAGCGATTTTATCTGTCGTTTAAATAACAAGAATATATTGCATATCTTCTGAATTAATTTCATATGTACAGCAGCTAATCACAGATTATATATCATACATATGTTTATATATTTTCTTCTGGAACTATAGTACTCAGCTTTATTTATAGAAAATGACTCTGTTATACTGAATGGTTACATGAAGACGGCTTTATTAATTAAATCCCATTTAGAGAACATCTTAAAATAGACGACATATCGTACAAGATAATAATTAATAAGAATCAAAAATAGACAATCTCTAATCAGTGGACATTATAAGAGTCAATGACAAATAAAGAAATAAGAATCGTACTTTCCACGTGCGAGCGATGTAACAAAGGGTACTTTGAGGAAATCACCATGACAACGACACCGTAGATATATTAGATCTTTGTTTTATCGTCGAACAAGATGTTTAAACAACTTCATTAGACAATAATTGCTGCAAGTTACATGCAGTATTGTATCAGATCCAGCAGCGCTATTAGTATTGACCTATTCTTTGACAGTATTATTTGTTGCCATTCTAATTTCCTTTTATCTGTTTGTTATTTATTAAAGACATTGATTCTGTTGAAAGACTTGATTCTGAAACGGATTTTGCGTTCTTTTTACGTCTTTATGTTTATCCAAATGTCAAATTAACCCTGCAAGTGTGCCCAGATAGCTGGCGCTGTAGAATACATTGACTGCATCTCTTAAGAGGCATAAGACCTACCCCATAGAGTGTCGTGGATATGATACAAAGCTATCAGATGTTGACGCTCCAGTATTACAGTTTTGGGGAATGTAGATTAACCCTTCATTGCTATTGCTCCTAGGTCCACTCTGACCCAGAGTGGTAACACCTGATAGGATCCTTTCTATGGGTCAAATTGAACTACGTGATGTTAAAACTGTGAGCAAACAAATAACTTATGTTAAATTTAATTGTTAGAAATAGGAGTTTCATCATTTTTACGGTGTTTTTAATGATTGGTGTTTAATTGAATTGTTCGTGATTCATCAGAATACTTAAAACCACTTACCTTTGTGCTATAAAACAAAAATTGACATGATAATCATTTAAATATTTTATCAACATAATCTAATAACATATATGTATATATAGGAAATGACATTAAATAACCTGCGGTGGTTGATACTCCATAAAACCCAACCAAACCGAATCCGGTAACCAAGGCTTAAAATAGGTGGGCTGTATCCATTGCAGAGAGGTAATTTCCCTACCTCCGCAAAATATGGGTCCTGGATAGGACACTAACCTGCATCTGGCAGTGAATTGCTAGTTCTGCAGATTAAAGATGAGTGAAATACGCCTTGATTGACGTTACTCCTACATCCACACTGACCCTGAGTGGAAGGACATGTTTTTGTCAAAACTATGGATCAAATTGATCTTTTAGTAAATTATTCGTACAAGATTGTAATATTTGATCTGAAATCGAGCGCAACAAAAGCCTTCTCATAAACGACTTCACAAAAACGAATATATAAATGTGCAATGAACACAATTGCCTAACTAGCAGGCTTAAAATAACACTAGATAGTCTGACATACAGTTAAAATCATTTCATCAACCATAAACTGCAAATTTTACGAAACATGGGTATATATATATATATATATATATATATATAT
The DNA here is from genome assembly GCA_963585895.1 of Sepioteuthis lessoniana. Classification (NCBI taxonomy): domain Eukaryota; kingdom Metazoa; phylum Mollusca; class Cephalopoda; order Myopsida; family Loliginidae; genus Sepioteuthis; species Sepioteuthis lessoniana. The sequence continues at coordinate 88,518,924 of OY757912.1, forward strand.
ATATATATATATATATATATATATATTCAGCGCATGCCAATGGGACATCAAAATATAAATGACTGTCACGGTAAAACAATGTCCAGATCAGGATGCAAGGTTCAAGATTATCTTTGACATGTCACCAAGAAAAATGTACGACAGAAAGCCATGTGAAATTGTAACCTAGTCAGCTGCGGCAATAAAATACGCCAACTGTATCTCTACAGAGGGGTAGGACCCAACTCCACCACGGGGGTCGTGGGTACAACATTAAATTACATTGGATATTATGGGAGATATAGCACGCTCCTCTCTGGTTTGTAATAACAGCATTCATATTTTGATTTCCAATAATCACTCTAAAATATATAAAAGTTGGTGACCATAGTCGAAGGTGACCCGATTGCTCCTTTTTCATTAGCTGCTACACTGAGGTGTAGAGGGGGGTGACTCCTTTCCTTAGATTACTCCACTTATGCTTGAACCCTACGTTATAATGGTGAGTGTAAAAGAAGAAGGCATTAAGTACCATTTTTTGCGTCATTGATATGACTAGGCCTGTCGGTAAATATATAAATACTGTAATTAGAATAGAACTCGACAACGAAATCATAATCCTGTAAAGCGTGCTTTTAGAGACTGTAAAACCTTATCAATAAAATGAAGTCACTGTTAATCATAAGATTTGTATATAATACATATATAGTAAAGGTATTAGTCTCTTGGTGTTGGATATTGGCTTGAAGACTCTTGGTGTTGGGCATTGACATGTACATTGACTTGAAGACAGGAAGTCGGACACTGAGAACAAAAATAACCGGAAATACTCGTGATACCTAAAGTAAATAAGATTCAAATGTTCTTGGCTGAAATATAGTGTAAATTGCAAGGGTAGTATACAAGGAGGAAGCGTGATCACATGCGTTGTGTAGACGGCAGGCTAAAGGTGTAACCACGAGAATTTGTGTGGGTGTCGCACTAGATGGTGGCGTGTCCACGTGCAACGTGTAAGCGGCAGAAGAAACAAAAAAGAGATTCACTGAAGATTCTTACTTCGGCCCCTGTGTATGTAGCTCAGCCATCGTTGCCTCTCTCATATATGAACCATACGCGCATTTTTGGTAATATATTTATACACTATCGTTGTTGTCTCTCTGTGCAATAAAACATTGTTAACGCTAAAAATTAGCTGACTGTATCTCCTGCATAGAGATAAGACCAACACAAAAAGGAATATCCTGGGTGTAACACTAAACTATATCTGGTGGAGAAGTTCCAGTTTTGGGGCGTACCACTTCCTAGAGATTATACTCAAGTCCTCTCAAAGCGTGAGTCGTAATAATTGTAACTGTCTCTTCTATTTGTCAAAAAGATCCATATTTACCCAACCCCTCTGCTCTGGCAGGTTATGACACAAGGTGAATTTTTAAGCGGATTTTAACAGGTTTCAATTCAGAGTTTTCCTTCTCCTAGACTAGTTGCTTCACTAAGGCTGAAGAACCCAGTCTGCCCTAAACTCAGTTTACAAATTATTTGTATTAAATAGTAATAATTAATATTGAATAATCGTATGCAAGAAATTTGGGGATCTATGAAAAAATAAATATAAGCTCACAATATACACACATTTATAAACTCAAGGCATAAATTACCTCTGACGGTTTGAAATACCTTTTAAAGCAATCAATAAATCAATCGAACAGTAAAAGTTCGTAGGAACGATAATGTTTTTTGCAAACTCTCATATATATAAAGGAGGTGCCCGTGGTGTAATGGTTATCGTCCTAAGGGAATGGACACGGCGACACGAGTTCAAATCCTGGACTAGATTGATTGCATTTCACATAGCACTAATACCCTTGGAAAGGTATGAATCCAATTATTCTCCCTTCATCTATGGGTAAATAGTAGGGCAGACTGATCTCCAGCCTTGGTGGGGCAACTATTCTAGGAGAAGGAAAACTCTGAATTGAAACCTGTTAAACCTCGCTTCAAATTTGGCCTTGTGTCATGTCCTGCCCGAGCGAAGCTGTTGGTAAATATGAATATAATAATCATTTAACATATTTGCACTAGAACATTTTTCTTCTAATCCTGGTGTTTGTTTAAATGATAAGAACAGAAATAACTGAATCAAATTTGACTTTTCCTCATTGGGTTCAATTTAAATGTTTCCTTTCCCTTCCTTATTCAACATAACTTTAAATTTTTGTTACGAGAAAATCTATCGGTTATCAGATGTTGGTATTCAAGACAGGTAACAATGTGTAATTATCATCCTTTGTCGATTTGGTCTCATTTTATTGTTCGAAAGTGGACTTAATGTCTCGTGAGCCACCGACAGTGAGAACATTCCTTATTAATTTCATAGGGAAGTCTCACTAGTACCAAAGTTATATTAGTCATCAATAGCATAGAAACTTTTATAATGATTCTAAAAGTTCTGATTGTCATTTCTCCACCATGACGCTTTTGTATTTTCTAACTTTTCATAACTGGCATTGCTGCTTTTTTTTTTTAAATCAAAAACTAGCGATTGCAAAAAAAGGTTACCTAAAAAGAAGTGTATCACTTTATCCGAATCTTTGTAAAAAAAAATGAAATTTGTCGTCTCTAATTGCGCTTATAGTCATTATAATTGATAAGTAGATAAATAAATCGAATCTTACTACTTATATCTTGAAAATGAAATCAACGAGTTCGTAGAGGTTTGAAAATGACGTCCAAATTAAAATTATCATTGAGATATCAGGTATCTTGCTAAGTTACATCCTTTGCAAGTTGGGAGGCTACCTTACTAATTTTTCATTTGCATAAGGAATAGTTTTCTTTTCAGGATCAAAACAAATAAAATAATCAAGGTTTATTATAGTGTAAAGCAATTTTAGAGACAGATCTATCAATTCCTAAATATAGGTTGAAACCGAGCTAGAAATTATGAAGTACTAGAGAACGGACAACTATTTTGAAAATTTTAAAATCATTATTCTTTTTGTAGAAGAGAATAGATTTATGCTATGATATAAAGAAAATGATTCACGATTATTATATGTTAACACACACACACACACTCTCCCTCTCTCAATATATATAAATATATATATATGTGTGTGTGTGTGTGTGTGTGTGTGTGTGTGTGTATGTTTGTGTGTGGTTAATTATAGTTTCGAAAACATAGATTTTTTTTTCACGTCTAAAACTTCAATTGATTATTCAGATCTACTTTTATACATGGCAGTATATATATATAACCTGAGGACACTTAAAACTGCAAACTAGGATTTTTATATCCATAATCATTACATTTAGATGTAATGTTTGTCGTGATAGAAACGATGGAGGGATCCGAGTTCAAATCCTTAATGATGCTGTTTCAATTTCTCATAGGATTGATACCTTTTGGAAATTTAAAAATCCAACAATTCTTCCTCAATCCATGCGTAAACAATAGGGCAGGGCGAGCTCTATGGGTTTAATAGGGTAATTGCTCTAGCAGAATGAAAACTCTCAACTCAAACCTGTAAAACTCCGCTTAAAAATTATCTTGTGTCATATCCAACTCGTTCAGTGGAGTTAGGTATATATATATATATATATATATATATATATATATGAATTGTCTCTCCAGATCTGTTAAAGATATTAACTGTTGGACAGCCTCTACAAGCGATACGTTTATTGTGCTGAGGAATTAGCTACACTTCTTGTTTATGATGATTGCAGAAAAAGCGTGCGTCAGTGAAGCACATAGTCTCCTATACAAGTCTCGAAGGTTTTGAATTCAAAAGTTTTCTCCTAGACACGTCTCCATATCAAAGACTGAAAGCCCCGTTTGACACACTGTCTTACCTATTGCATATATATATATATATATATATATATATATATATATATATATATATATATATATTAACTCACTTATTTGTTACTAAAATAATTTTCAGTTTAGTTATTTTGTGTAAGAACCAACATTCTTTTCTTTCAAGAGTACATTTTTTCAACACCACTTATCCATGGTATACTCTAGTTTTACATAAACCTGATATTACTGCATCAACAAATATATATTGCTTGCTACTTGCATGCAGACTTTTATTTTTGCCATGAGTTTGTTTTCCCACTACATAGCTACATTATGACACATGGAAAGTTTCACAAAGATAGTATGTCCCTTTAATTCAAGCAAACAATTACTGCTATACTGCATTGCACGAATGTCAAACACATTTATGAAAAAAAAACTTTGCTCTGACTAATTTTCATTTCTTCTTACAAGAAAAGATTTTGTAGATTTGTTTTTCAGTAACTTTTTTGTTCTGTTTACAGAAAAAAATTATAATAAAATTTGTCGAACGAATTTTTATTAATTCATTTTCTCTTTTATCTACTACTACTGCTACTATACACACACACACACACACACACACACACACATATATATATATATATATATATATATATATATGTATAAATGTAAGTAAATTGATAATTGTATATATATATATATATATATATAATTAAATGAATAAATGGAATGTCCTTTTCTATTTAAGTTCTCAAATTCAACAAGAAGTAAAATATACTCTTCGGTTTCATTGATGAGAAGCGTGTTCTCTAAAGCTTTTTTCAATATACTGTCGATTGCTTCACTCTAGGAAATACACTTCGGATCTCCAGTTCCAACCATCGAAGAGGCTTTGAAATTTATCAAAGAATTAATTGAATGACAAAAATCCTATCAATTAAAATGCAAACAGTTTTTGGCTTTCAAGTATTCCTATCTACTACTCATGATTTTACGGTTTCCTTTAATCCTTTCCCTTTACACTCATTTCTGTACAGTTACATATTTTCAGATCAATAATAATAATAATAATCCCTACTAATCAATTATAGCTTCTTGTAACTATTACTAACTCAAATAATTTACAGTTATATTGTACCATATGTTCCGATAGATTGGTTTGGTGTTGTTTTATGGCAAGTCAACCATTGTAGATTATTTAATGCCAAATCCTGTTCGATATATATCTAATATTTATGTGATTTGTAAACACCTTTTGTAGATGATATTCTTAAACGAGTCTGAGTTATTTCTTGCACACTGTTAAATGGTTTAAAGTATCGCTATATAACCAATAACAATTTTACACAAGTAATTTGTTTGCAGACATAGTTTATTCTATTTGACCCATAATAGGACCCTATCGGGTTATACCAGCCCGGGTCAGAGTGGACCTGGGAGCAATGGCCATGAAGGGGTACTTTATATTCCCCAAATCGCCAAGACTAGAGCCTCACCATAAGATGGCTTAATGTTATATCTAGGACAATCGTTGGTGGAGTCTTACCCACTTACGGAGATGTAGTCGATATTCTCTACAACTCCAGCCCACTGGGCTAGTTCCAATCGAGTACGAATAATTATGAAAGATATCAATTTTATCTACAAATGGGATTCCAACCGATACTACAACTCTAGTTCATGTACTACCCACGAGAGTTACTGAACAAGAGTCTCACTCTCAAAAGTAATTTAGTATCCCACCCAGGTTACCCATTTTTTGGTGTGGATTGTTCTGCGCATTCTAAACCTTGCTGACATATCAATTAATTTACTTGAGGTTGCACGAAAGTGGATCAGCGCTTACCAAGCATGTCACACAAGTTATTTCTCGTAAAGTGATTTCGATCATCATTGGCTGTTCCACACACGTATGAATTTTATATCATTACGATGTTTCACGATTGTAAACCTTAAGGAACCGTTGTTTACGACAGACTACGTCTGTCATCATCTTCTCGAGTGATTAACTGGCCAAGTTTTGATGATGGTGGTAAATTTCTCAGTTTTATGCCGAGAGGCTTGGGTGGATGCTTCCAACTTAAAGATTCCTGTGATCGATATTTCATGCCCACGGGAAAGCCTTCAAGAGAATTCTTCCCATAATCATCTACGGTAATATGGTCATATTTGCTTGGATGGCTCAGATTCATTAAACAGTAGCCTTAAGGTTTAAAGTGTCCTTCATGGTGATTGGCAAAGAAATACGACGTATCCTTGAAAGTTAATGGCAATAGGCCTGCTTTTTATTACTTTAGGTATTAAAAAATGAAATAAATTGATTAGTATTTCTAAACAAAAGTTCGTTAAAGAGATATTTTACTCAAACGATTACTCGTATACTGATAAAAATATGGAAAAAAACGATTATAATAGCTGTATAAAATTTTGGTTGGTGTTTTAAGGTCTATCGATTCTTGCAGGTTGTTTGATTTCAAATCTTGTTTTCATATATATATATATATATATATATATATATATATATATATATATAAACTAAACGAAAAAACTATTCCCTTACAAATATGCGTTTTAATTCCTGACTTATGCCATCAAAATGGCAGAGTGGTTAGATACCATGTTTAACGTAAAGTTAGGCGGGGTTTCATCCCATCTTGAAGCGTCCTGCATGTCTAGCAACACTGAAGAGTTGCGAAACGACGAAAGAGTCTGTGTATGTCAATATATATGTATACATATTTGTGTGTGTGATTTGTAAGTGGAAGTGATGAATGACAGAGACAAATGGTGAGATAGAGTCAGAGAAGTCGACGCTAACATGATAATGATGATATATATGTATTTATATAGATATGTTGACCAAGTAGGTAGAATTTTCGTAATGTACCGGGAGACCTGGGTTCAATTCTATGTCGAATCATGCCAAAGACTAAAAAAATGCTACTTAATGCCTCCATGCCTAACACTCAGCAATATATGGTGTTGATCAAGAGTAAAGTTGAGCAATCCAGGGAAAGGAGAAGCGCCCTCCCTTACACCTTGGTGTATGGCTATTGAAAAAGGAGTATTTATGTCACCATCAACAATGGTCGCCAACTATATATATATATATATATATAAGAAGTGACTATATATATATGTAAGAGAGAGAGAGAGAGAGAGAGAGAGAGAGAGAGAGAGAGAGAAAGAAACAGAGAGAGATAGACACAGAGAGAGAGAAAGAAAGAGAGAGAGACCGAGAAATGTACTCGATCAAAAATGTCATATCAGAAGGAAAATTTTGTAAGCGCAATACTCAAGGAATTATCTGAAAGAATATATCAATTTCCGGTTCAATGTACGACTGAATGCTAATTTTTTTTGATCTGCTTTCTTGATAAACATCTTATTGAGCAGCCCATTTCACTGGGGTTATAGAATACACCAACTGCGTCTCGGCAGACGGGCAATCATCCACCATTGGCTGTCTTAGATATGAAATTTAACTATCTGATGGTAAGGCTTTGGGGAATACAGTGTGTCTCTTAATAGGCAGTGCTGCCAAAGTCATGCTAGCCCAGCGTAGTCTTTTCTGTGGGTCAAGTAGGACTGTTTGACATTTAAACTGAATGCAAACAAATCACATATTCTAAATTGAAGTTTAAGAAATTGAACTGTTTGATAATTTATCTATGCCTTAACAAAGGATTGACGTTTAATCGAATTGTTAGTGATTCATGGCAATACTTGGGAGCATTTAAATGTGTTAAATAGCAATAATTGAAGTCACTTCACTATCTGCAAAGAATTTATTTATAATAAATAGATTTTTTGTCTTAGATAGCAATTATTGAAACCATATACGTTAGCAATACTAGAGAGCAAAAGAATTAGTTGTAACTCATATAAAGATGAAATTACTAACAAACTATTGATTTATATATCATATATACCAACCCATCCGCAGGATATAACACCAGGTCAATTTTAAGCGCAGGTTTAAATTCAGAGTTTTCCTTCTCCTAGACTAGTTGCCTCACCAAGGCTGTAGAATCTAGTCTGCCCTACTATTTACCCATAGCTGGAGGGAGAATAATTGGATTCATACCTTTCCCAAGAGTATTAGGGCTATGTGAAATGCAATTAGCCTGGTCCAGGATTTGAACTTGTGTCGTCGTGTCTATTTCCTACGACGATAACCATTACACCACGACCACCTCCAAAATCATATATGTATATCAATTTAAATGTGTGCAAACAAATGACTGATGTTATGTTATTACTGGTACATAGCAATACTTGAAACCATTTAACATTGTTTTAACAAATGTTTAATACTAAATAAAAAATATTCGTGTTAGAAATAATTGAAACTATTTAACTCTGTACTAGAAATGAGCCCAGGCACGTTTAAAAATGAGTTCACAAATCATACATATTTATTATATATGTAAAAACAGGGTTTAGCATTGAATAACTAACAAGGGTTTATATGCCATAACACACAACCAAACTAAAGCAAACCAATTTTTCTTCCAAATCATCCGATTTCTCGATATAACTGGTATAAGTATGAAAGGAAAAACTGCAATCCGTCATTAATTTTTCATATAAGCCTCAATGTCATCGGAGCAGGCTTTGATAACGCAAACCCCACACTTTTGCGAATTTCTTCGTTTTATCAAAAAATAAATCAGACAAATATAAACGGAAGGAAATGCTGAAATAAAAAAGTCCAGTTTTCTGTATAAATACTTCAAAATTATACCAGGCCATAAAAATGATTATTTGTTGTATTTCTAGTTTAATGCAAATTTTTTTTTCTCTTTAATTCATGAATTGATGGGAAACGTTTATAGATGAGAGTTTTTCCTACGATCTGTCACGCAATTTTCTTTGAAATATCAAATAGGTAAATTAGTTATCAATAATAAAGAAATATGATAAACACATTATTTATCAAATATTAATAAGAAAATGTAATTACAAAACAAAACTTAAATATAAAATAACTTATTCAATGATTAAGGACAAATGTATTGGGATAAAACTGAGTAAACATACCTTATAATTGAAAATAAATACAAGTTATCTTTTAGAATACAGAATATTATCTAAGTTAAAAATGGTAGGAAATTTATTATCTATCGCTCCCTATTGACAGTGTAAATTCAAAGGTAAAAGTAAAGTTGGCGACCATAGTCGAGGGTGATCTGAAGGCTTCCTTTTCGATAGCTTACTACACCAAGGTGTAGGGGAGGACGCTACTCCTTTCCCTGGATTGCTCCACTTTACCCTTGATCCATACCTTATAATGCCGAGTGTTAATCATGGGGGCATCAAGTACCATTTTTGAGTCTTTGGTATGACTCGACCTGGCGATTGAACCCAGGTTTCCCGGTCCTTTGGCGAACACTCTAACTGCTAGGCCAATGTCCGGTTTTAAAGTTTTAGTAAGAATCTAAAAAAAAGAAGAAAGAAAAGACGAGAGATCGTGCATTTGAATTTAAATTCGATTTATTCATGGATATTCGTAAAAATATGAATAAATGTAAATACTGTAATTTTTTTTTTTTTAATATTGACTTTTGATCACAATGGAAATGAAATTTTAAGAGTGAGAAGTTTCTTCTATTTCTTGACCTTTAAAAAAAAGAAGCGTTTCTTCCATTTCGGATTCAGCGTACTATCCTGCCATCATGCGTCGAGTGACCGGTCTGCAAACTTGGTTCATTGAAATGACAGCAAAGTGGGTCTAGTTTAGCAGCTAGCAAGTTACACTAGGTAACAACAAAAGATTTTAAATGCAGAAGCTGAATATCGGGACATTCGAACAATTTATACGTAAATGTCCTCAGGTTGCGTGAAACGACTTCCAGGGAATGGCGAGGAGGATCACGTAACAGAAGCGGCTGAATTTATATATATATATATATATATATATATATATATATATATAGTTTTAATCATACAGACAGAGAGTGCGTCGGATCGCCTCGTCAGTGATGTTCTTGGGGTCCTTACAAGTTTTGAGTCTTCCAACATCATGCTAGTTCTCCCAAACGACCCTACCAAAACTATATTTCAGGCTGGCTATCCTGCAGCAAATAAATCCAAGGATGCAATAACGAATAAAAAGTTATAATGCTATGAAAAATGACATACGTCACTTCCCTCTCAGTCATCATGAGTTAAATGTTCTGTATATATGTATATATATATATATATATATATATATATATAGATTGTCATCCACAGACAGACCTGTTTCGTTCAATCAGAACTCTTCAGTGTGAAGCTGGAATCAAAACCCGGTTGACTCAAACGCCAATCCAATATGATTCTACCCCTCAGCTACGAGGAAACCAGTGCAAGCAAAGGAAATTTAAACGCTTATGTATCACATTTGTTTTTGTTTACATATATCCGCTTAACAGCTACCGAGTGCTCGATTCATATGAGAAGCCTTGCATTATGCTCGTAGCAACCGTTTACTTCGCTCGCTAGAGAGCTCAACCCTACAGGGGGAAGAGAGTATATATATATATATATATATATATATATATATATATATATATATATCGGTCCCTTGGCATAATACTTGGAGTGTTCACCAAGTGTTTGGATATCTAAATATGCGTAAACGTATGACTAAGTTGTTATATAGAATGGTTATACATACATAGCTATACTCGGAACCATGTAAATATGTGCAAACGAATGAGTAATGTTGTGTTGAATAATTACTGTTAAATAGCAATATTTCTGAAGACTTCACAGTGTTAAAACAAATTATTAATATTAAATAGAATTGTTAGTGTTAGATAACAATGATTTAAACCATTTAACTATGTTGAAATTATAGCAATACTTGTGCGCAAACAAATTTAGTTCTCAGTCATTTAAAAATGAAATTTCCGACAAACCAATCTCTTACATAGCATATACATCTATTCAAATGTGTGCAGACAAATGACTAATGTTAAATTGTGAATATTTCATAGCAACAATTAACACCATTTTACTGTGTGCACAAAAACGAGCTTAGGCTCGTTTAAAAATGTTATCAACAAATGTGCTTAATATATATATATATATATATATATATATATATATATATATATATATATATATATATATATATATATATATATATTGTAACAGTGTTGGTTGTCACTAATTCACTTTGTGGGTTTGTGGCGAACCAAGTGCGATATAATTTGGACAGTGCTCAATATCTGCGATAGAGGTATTATATAATAATAATAATAATAATAATAATAATAATAATAATAATAATAAATATATATTAGATTTACATAATTAATGCCATGACATTAAATATATATATATATATATACACATATATATATATAAACATATTTTGGCATTAAATAAACAAAAAATGTTTGATATGCCATAAAACCAAACCAAACTAAACCAAACTTCATGATAACATAAGCATTTTTTAATATAACTGTATTTTCATAACTGCCTAAACAATTAATTTTACTTACGGACCTTGTCCAATAATAAATGTATTTATTTTTAAATGTTTACAGATCTTATATCCACTACTACAATTATCGCCTTTGCCTTTCTCTCTTTCAAAATCAAATCACCAGCCATATGTAAGTAATACATTGATACTGTTTTGTTTAAATAATACTAAATCAGGCGAGACAGAATAGAAATGATTAATTACGTTGTCTTATTGTTTTTTTCTTCTTTAAATAAATATGAATTTTCGAAAAAAAGGAATGTCGACAAAATATGTTATATATATCCGCTTTTCTTTTATATTCTATTATATATATATATATATATATATATATATATATATATATATATATATATATATATATATATATATATATATATCGGGAGAAAGAGAGTCGGGGGGGAATCACACAAATCATTTATTAGATTTATGTATATACACGTAAATAAAGCATTAAAAGATATATTTATATCTAATCTAAACTGAGTATTTTTAAGTAAGGAATAGAATTCGCACACATTGAGTTAGTCTATATTTTAAATGTTGTATATGAGTATCCACATACGTCATTCCAACAGAAATGGAACATCGCAGCGAGATTCCTGTCTGTGTAATTACATTCAAATTAACCCAACATAATGAATAAAGCAATTTCCAATCAAATGTTAAAAATAATTCTGATATACAAGTGAGATCCTGGCTCACGCTCACTTCAATATTAGACATTTTTCCAGGGAGGAAATTATTGAATTAAAGTCATTGAGTACCTCTTTGTATTTATAAGTAAATAAAGTTGGCGACCTTAGTTGAGGGCAACCAGAAGGCTCCTTTTCAATAGCTACTACAACGAAGTGTAGGGGAGGGCGCTACTCCTTTCCCTGGATTGCTACATTTTACCCTTGATACGTACCTTATAATGCTGAGTGCTAAGTAAGGAGGTATCAAGTACCATTTTTAAAGTCTTTGGTAAAACGCGACCTGGGATTGAACCCAGATCTCCCAGACCACTGGCGAACACTCTACCCACTATCGTTCTCTTTTAGAGAATGCGCTTATCCGTTTTGGGCAGTGTAGGCTATCACTTGGCCGTTGAAGAAAGACATTCTCGTCTTCGCTGAATCCTTTTCTGTGAACTGGATAAATGTTGTCTTGTGTCCTGCAAGGGTACGGTAAGGCCATTTGGCTATATTACAAAGTCTCCTTAAGATACTTTTATGCCATTTTTGTACCCTTCTCCCACCCTGTTTTTTCATGGAAAATATATCTGCTTTTCCAGCTGTTAAGATATCTTTAGTAGTCTTTGGTATTTCTATGATGTGTGTAAAAGGTTAAATGTCCTATGCATGAATGGGTTTATCCTCTGTTTCTTTCCATAGTGTTTAGTGTTAGCAGACTTAAGCTTATTTCACTCCTTGCTGAGTGGAAACTCGACTAAATATATTCACTATCTGCTAGCATAACGGGGCTGTCCACGTAGTGTAATGGTTAAAGCGATGGACTGCGGAATCGTTGTACGTGAGTTCGTACTCCAGTCGCACTATTACGTCACTTTCTGGCAAATACCCTTGGGAAAGCTATGAACCCCCTTATCCTCCCAGCTATGGGTTAAAGTGTACTACTACTATTCTTCTATGAGAATGGCTTTGGCATTAAATAACCTACAAAGGTTGATATGTGATTAAACAAAGATACCAAACCATCCTAGCATAAGGATATATTTCATCGAATTTTTTAAATATTCACTTAATTACAGCTCTTGACAGATTCAAACCTCTCGCATAAATAAAGGGCAATTCTTCTTTGCTGGGAAGGTAGGTGGCAATTACAGTAAAAAGCTGAGTGCTATTTAAAAAATGAAGTCCTGGAAGTAGCACCTCACAAAATATCAGCTTTGCAGTCACTTATACTCCCTCTCACACCATTCAAAGAAGATGAGCAAGATATGTTGAATTCTGCTGAAGAACTCAAAAACAACGTTCTCCAATGAACTCATACGCGTGGAGAGTCCCAGGTCGACCGCCAAGCATAAACTTCATCCTTTCTTTCCAGACACTGAGTATCTTCTAGAGGTCTTACCAAAAGCAGTCGTTGATATGGATCAATGGACTAATGAGAGTTAAAGGTGCCCGTGGTGTAATGGTTATCGTCGTAGGAAATGGACACGACGACACGAGTTCAAATCCTGGACAAGACTGATTGCATTTCTCATAGCACTAATACCCTTGGGAAAGGTATGAATCCAATTATTCTCCCTCCAGCTATGGGTAAATAGTAGGACAGACGGTGTTCTTCAGCCTTGGTGGGACAACTAGTCTAGGAGAAGGAAAAACTCTGAATTCAAACCTGTTAAACTCTGCTTAAAAATTGACCTTGTGTCATATCCTGCCCGAGCGGAGGGGTTGGTAAATAGGTTAAAGAAATTCCTACGGACAGGACGCCTTGATGATGATTAGAATCATCATCCGAATTTTATAAGTTGTGTCTCAATACCGAGCTAAATAATTTTCTTTATGCACTGTCTTTAAACGAGTGTTTTTAATGTTAAACTCGTGTCGTATACATTGAAATTAGAACGGCGATGTTCTTGTTGTGCTGGAATAGTATGATGCCTTAGCTTACCGCAAAAAATAAAAAAAAACGTTGTTTTAGTTTTTAGCAGGATACGAATGCTAAACACTGATGTCGTAAAGTAGGGTTGACATTTTCTTATAAAACAATCCTTTCATTGAAGATTTTGTGTCATTGTTAACTGATAATTTTCCTAAGGAATTACTACTCTATTTCTAATATATATATATATATATATATATATATATATGTGTGTGTGTGTGTGTGTGTGTGTGTATTTAGGCAGCATTTCTTCGTTAATGCAAATTTCATTAAACATAATAGACATTTTATGCCTACATATTTTCTTCTGGATCCGTTCGAATTCCCGTATTACTTTTATCGTATTCGGGGGGAATTGATTTAGGTATTGTCCATAGTTATATGTATCCTTAGTACTTTCTGCCCGACTTTGGGCCATCATCAGGGGAGAATCTATTACAAAAGTGAAGTAACTTTTGTTTTAGCAAATTACTACTGTGTAAGGACGTCTTTGCCGTTGAAAATTATGGCATTTGCTTTTAAATGTAATTCTGTAAGTAATGCCAGTAGCTAAAGACATTTAAGTACATTAGCACTGGTTTGAAAATTAATTCTATTAAGTGCTGGTTGCAGGTTTCTAATATATAGTGCTTCGAGAATCTGAAGTTTTTGTTTATTATTTTGATGTTCGAGTATTGTTGTGTTGTCGGTGAGAAATTTTCGTAGTTGTGTTGTTGGGCATGAATGTTTTTTTAAATGCTGAGCAATTGAACTTGTGTCAGAAAGGTGCATTGCAAGTCTCCTCGACAGGGTAGTTGAGGTTAAACCAGCATATATATTATTATTATCAGAGATACAATCTCCTAGGGGACATTTAAATTTATATATAACGTTGGTTTTTTGCAACACCCCAATTGAGGGAGAGGAGTTATTTCTAATGACCAAATTCGAGGTTTTAAACTTATTATAATATATAATAAGTTTTATTTTTTTTATTAGGATCAGTGGGGAGTATGTTTTTGTGAATCAATGTTTTCATTATTTTTTCATCGGATTTATAATTATAGTGCATTTGGTTACGATAAAAAAGTTTGATATATGTTTGTTGACTGGATGGCCCAAAGTCGGACAGCAAGTACTAGGGATACTTATAACTATGGACAATACCTAAATCAATTCCCCCCGAATACGATAAAAGTAATACGGGAATTCGAACGGATCCAGAAGAAAACATGTAGGCATAAAGTGTCTATTATGTTTAATGAAATTTTGCATATATATATATATATATATATATATATATATATATATATATATATATATGCGTGTGTGTGTGTGTGTGTGTGTGTGTGTATATATATATATATATAGTGATTAATAAAAATCTTTATAATATTTTGTGAGTATCTTTATGATAGAATTTCAAACAGGATCCTCAAGTTCACCTAGAAGCGATGAAAAATGTTTATCATTCTATGGGGATACCTTTGTTCAGAAAAGTAGGACTGATAAAGCAGAGAACACCTAAAGAAGATTACAATTGTGTGTTGACAGGGATGATAAATAGGTGGAGATACATAACATCGCAAAGGAACGTAACACCATGAAGGAAATTCCATAAAAAGATTAACATCTTTTTTACACACACACACACACACACACACACACACACATATATATATATATATATATATATATGTGTGTTGAAGATGACAGACAAAAGTTTGAAATTGGGTTTTTTATTAATCTTTTCATGATGGCAAAAAACTTGTCGAGAGCGTAAATTTGTCCAAAATCTCTAATGTTGTCACTGGAGTACAATATGTACTGTCGACCATCGTTGATTTTTGTCAACGATGTGCTTACGACAACGCCATAGATTATGTATTATTATATGAGATCAATGAATATTTTGAATGTGAGGGTTAATCGCGCGAAGTTGACGTTGTATTGGAACGAGCAGTTTGAATATGTAGAATTCGAAGATCCGAATCACGTGACTATGAATCATCGTGGCTTTAGAAACATGCACCTGTATAAGATGCATTTAAGTACTTACTCCAAATCCTTGTCTGTCATCTTTGATAAAATATGTCTCTGTGTGTGTATGTGAGTGTGTGTGGGAAGGGAGATAAGGGGAGAGAGAGAGAGAGAGAGAGAGAGAGAGAGGAAGAGAGGAAGAGAGAGGAGTGTGTGAATAGGAAAATAAAAATGCCTTGCTAATAATTACTAATAAAAACACCTAGCAAATGCAGTTCAGTAATAATAGGCTTCCATTCAAATTTATAACCCATTGCTTCTTGACTGAGCTTAAAAATAAGAGGGTTGTTTAATACGGAATTACATATATATATATTCAAATGAATCGTTTGAGCTCACTGGTGTGCACACTGTTAATGGTATCATATATTCCGATCAAACACTAATCATTTCTTTTAATATCAATTTTTTGTTTACTCTCAGTTAAATGGTTTCAAGTATTGATATTTTAAATTAATTATTCTATTTATTAAGTGTTTCTATCTAATACAAATGAGGGGGTGTCCTCGTGGTGTAATGGTTAAAGCGATGAACTGCAAAATCGTAGTAAAGCGAGTTCGAATTCCAGTCGAGCTATTACGTTTGTTTTCGGACAAATACCCCATTAGGAAGTTATGAACCTCTAACCCCCAATGAGTATCCTGGATATAACACTAAACAATCTGATGGTAAGGTTCCAGTAATGTTGGAGCTTTGGGGAATACGGAGCACCCCTTCATTGCCATTGATCCCAGGTCCACTCTGGCCCGGAATGGTTGCACCTGATAGGGCCCTATCTATTGGTTAAATAGAACTAACGGCCTACTTATGCTAAACTGAACCATTTGAATAGACTGAATAGCTTGAAATAGAAATGTTTTTGACAATTAAACTGTACTTATATTTAACCTGCTTGTTTATGCTAAACAGAAACCGTACTTACATTTAAACTACGTGCTTATGCTAAACTGAATTATTTCAAATAGTACAGTTTTTGACATTTAAACTTTACTTAGACTAAACTGATTAGCTTAATACACAACTGTTTTGACATTTAACTGTGTGTAAACAAAAACTGTACTTATACTAAACTGAATTAGCTGAATTAGAACTGCTTTACTAAATAGCTTCACATGCTAAACTGAATTATTTGAATAGACTGAGTAGCTTGAAATAGAAATGTTTTTTGACAATTAAACTGTACTTACATTTAAACAGCGTGCTTATGTTAAACGGAAATGTTTGGAAAAGAACTGATTATTTATATAAAAGTGGATTTAGCGTTATATAACCTACAAAGATTTATATGCCATAACCCCACCACCAAAAAAATAATACAAATGATTTGTACACAGCTGTATGCTTTCGTATAATAGATTATAATTATCCCTAATGATCTAGATTAAAGTTCTATTTGAGCCATTGAGGGGACTCTAACATGTATCACAACTTCACGTCAAAGTTGATCTGGGAGTAATGCCAATGAAAGGATACTTCACAATCTTCAATACTTCATGACTGAATAAATACAGAAAATTCATGGTTAGAAGACACTTTCAATTTTGCAAAATTTGAGCCTTCAAATTATTTCTTCCAATTGCCTTATTCAGTGCAAACAACTCCGTATTTGTTTGACTCCGTTTAAATGTACAGAACTATAAACATTTAATCATACATAGCTATATGCCAGACTTGATAAAGGTTAGTCAAGAAACAATGTCGAGTAAATATCAAAAGAGAGGATTTCAATTGAGAAGTAAGAATATTAAATGCAAGGAATTTTAGTATTCAGAGCATTGATGTCGAAGTGAATGACATTTGTGAGTTTCACTCTTTTCCCGTTTATTCATTTATTCAACGATTATCAACTTATACACTACGATCTTAATGCACTTTTCGACTAGGAAGCCACCTTTGAGTTTATACTGTTCAACAAATTGGTTTTCTTGGCAATCAGATTATATTGGCAAATAATGCATATATATATATATATATATATATATATGTGTGTGTGTGTGTGTGTGTGTGTGTGTGTGTATTGTTAATAATAAAATGGGAAATATTTATAAACAATGAGAGTTCAATATCGCTGATGGAGCTCATATATTTGAATTAGGATTCGGTCGACATAGAATCATCGACTGTGTGAAACTGCCAGTTTCTCACCTATGTAATTATATATATATATATATATATATATATACATATATATATATATATATATATATATATATATATATATTGTCGATGCATATAAGTCAGTTTCTGTCAGTTTCTCACCTATATATATATATATATATATATATATATATATATATATATATATATTGCCTATGCATATAATTGTTATGTGTTTATTATTCTGAAACTATTTCTTGTGTATGTATGAACGTATGAGTGTACTTAGCTCTATCCCCGAGGAATAAATATAAAAGTAACGGAGTTAATCCTCGAAGTAAACGAATTTGAACTCCTCTCGCGCTAGTACGCTTAGTTTCGAACTCTAACACTAGGGAAACGTATACATCACTTTTTTTCCAACTATAGGTTAAATAGTAACATAGGCTGTTCTTTTTAAAGGATGGGTTTTGCATTGAATAAACCATGAATGTTGATAGGCCTAGAAACAAACACCTCAATCAGAATAACTGTTTAGGTATGTATATATCTACAATATATTAGTTTGTTAGGAGCTAACCAAATTTTCATTTATAAACAGGATGGTGCACAAGGTTTACTTTTAAGGAGAGAAAATTTGGTTTGAATTCAGAATTTTCATTTTCCTCGACTGGTTGCCCAAACAAGGCTAACCTAATATTTACTTACGGCAATGGCAGTGGTGTGAAGTGAAACTCCAACAACCTCTCCCAGGTTTTGAACTCGAGTTGATGATTGTATTTATTATGATGATAACTACTCACCTTGTAACTGATATCGGTTTTCTTCTGGGGTTTCGTCTTGCTGTAAATACAATTCGCAGACGCCAGAGCAAAATACACCAAGGCTTAAATAACTGAATCAACCGCAAAGAATTTATCCAGGCATAACTTAGTCGGCGACATAGCTATACGATAGACCCATTGAAAACTGTGTTCCCTGCAGCCGTAACAATTAGCGATTTCTTACAGTTTTGTTAAACCCACTGCCTCCTATTTCGTCTACAATTTTTTCGGTTGATTTGTTGTACATTTTTCTTATTTTCAAGTCATACTGCATTGAAGTTTCTCTCCTCACACATTGTATCTTATGGCCATGGCATTGGTGTGAGGTGGAACTCCAACGGCTTCGCCAAGGTTTGGACCTCTGGTTGATAATTGAATTTATTATGATGATAACTACATGCCTTGTAACTTATATCGTTTTTCATCTGGGGTTTCATCTAGCCTCAAAAACAAATCGCTGACACCAGAGCAAAATACACCATGGGTTAAATAACCATATCAATCGCGAAGAATTATCCAGGCATAACTTAATCGGCCACTTAGCTATACAAGATAGACCCAGTTAAAACTGTGCTCAGTGCAGCTGTAAAATTAGCGATTTCTAACAGTTCTGTTAAAAAAAAATTGCCTCCTGTTTTGTCCACATTTTTTCGGTTGATTTAATGTACATCTTCTTTATATTCAAATCATTCTGCATTGAAGTTTCTTTCCTCGTACTTTGGTATCTTTAGTGAACTATTTGTGTGCTTCCTTTTTTAACCAACTTATTTCTTTCTTATTCACACTAAAACTTAAAAATACCGGAATGGGAATAATCAGCGTCTTTCGTCACTCATCACGATGTACAACCTTCTTGAAAGAGTTTTACAATCTTATCCATTATTTCAATTGCCAATTATTTTCAGACACATCTTTCCTTTAAATTAGTTATGGTCAACCACTTCACGATGTTTACAAGAATAGTCATTTAACTGTAGATCAGTTTCCACATCGAGGATTCTGTTGGTTTTTATCTTAGGAAAGCATGATACAAATCATTTGGTGATTGTTTCCTCGTCATTTGTTCATTCAATTATATTTCCCTCCATCTTGCATTGAAAAAAAATGATATCACTAATCTAAATGATTTCATCTTGTATGTTCCTCTGGGGTACTCCTTCATTAATCCTATCTCAGCTCTGACTCGAAGTATTAGTATCTATTAGTCCCATCAATTGGTCAAATAGATCTGTTTGAAAATTTATTAATATTATATCGGAAAACTTAATTAATTATAACTTTAAATTATTCAAATTAAGAATCGTTACTTGAAGCTATAATTGTTTACTAAGGATTGCTAGTACTAATTACATGAAGGGTAATTATTATTTGTTAGAAGTGCTTCAGTCCCAGTCCCTTGTTTAGCCGCACGAAGGGAGATTTGGTTTGGACAGACGGTTTTTTATCAGATCCATTATAATCTTTTGTTGGCTACGTTTTTCAAACTGTGACTGAGTTAATACCAGTGTATAGATGCACCACGTGGACGCTAAGAAAACGCGTTGAGAAAAAAAAAAATTGGGAACTACACAAGAATGCTATGCGCTAATTTGAAAAAGAAATCTTTAAAGCATTAGCGTACAAAACAACTGCCATACGCCCACTTACCTCCCATCCAGAAAAAAAAAAAAAAAATCAATAAGATGAACACGAATTGCGGGCCACAGTTGGAGAAAGAATGATGAACTCATAAGTGACTAGGTTCTTCAGCCTTGGTGAGGCAACTAGTCTAGGAGAAGGAAAACTCTTAATTCAAACCAGTTAAACTCCGCTTAAAAAATGACCTTGTGTCATATCCTGCCCGAGCGGAGGGGTTGGTCAATATCATAAGTGACGTTTTTCTATGGACCCTTAACACATGGACTTGCCTGTGTAGGCCAACCACCAAGAACTTAAATACATCGGCTCTTTGTGGCCCAGGATGTAGTTTGGAAAACGTACAGGGAGCGATGGATTATTGGAACGGATAGAGTGAGTGTATCAGGGGAATCCGTACTGTTAACTCAACTTGATGTTGATGATGAGAATTACTACAGCGTAATTAGCCGTATCGGTTTGGGTAAGAAGATGCTGACAGTATGAATACGCTGACTAGGAAGACACCCCAAAAGGAGTGTTCTGGACTGACAATAAACTGCATATGGTAGTGAGGGTCCTCTTCTGGAGATCTCAGGGAGGGCGGGATACCCTTTAATTGCCATTCGTCTTTGGTTTGGTTGTTTGGTTTAATGACATAGCAACCTTCATAGGTTATTTAATGCTCAAGAGTAATTTACTGAATTAGCTGGAGACAGGGTTGTCGTGAATGAACTTAGCAGATTCAACGCAGTCGCAAGATAACGTCAACAAAGGGGTTCCACAGGAAAGAGAAAATAAAGGAGGGTGTAATTTATTGCCCGTGGATAGAGTGACATATATTTCTGTTCACAGATAAGATCAACAAAATACCGGAAAAAAAGGAAGTATGAAAGTTAAGATAACCAGCTATAAAGAGCAAATATGTGGGCGTGTTCATATTTCCGCGTGGGAGTTGAAAGACAATATAAGGTCTGTAATTTTGGACTGAAGGGAGAGACCCGCTGGTCACTCAAGAAAACATGTCAGATCCCCTGTGAGTGTTCTTCAGCCGTCGCTCTAATACACAGAAGAAAGATATTTGCAAACTCTCTCTCTCTGACTGTATTCCTACTTCACACAAAATCGTTGTCGAAGAACAAAAGTATGAATTATATTTTTATATATCAACGTGGTCTTCGTTGATTGTCCAGCGGTACTATATACGACATAAGCCATCCTTCAAGATGAACTGCAGTGGTGCTATTTAACCCATAGTTAGAAAGATTAGGGGTTCATACATTTCCCAATGGTATTTGTCTTAAAATGAACGTAATAGCACGTCAGGAGTTCGAACTCGCTCACTACGAATCCACAATTCAGTGATTTAACCATTACATCATCATCATTATCATGTCGTGTCGCTAGCACGGATATCCCTGGCCCTCTCTCGACACTTCTCCCGATCATTCATCGCCTCTGGCAGGTCTTCAGGGCTACATCCCGTATCCTCAAATACTTGCTGTATGTATGTTCGAGCTGGTCGTCCTGCTTTTGCTTGGCCAAATGCGGGGTTCCATACTACGAGTAAATTCCCCCCACTTACTCTTTGGTCTATTCGGAATGCTCATAATTTGAGGGGCTCATCAGCGATTTCGATAGATCTGTTTGAAAAAATTTTGTCCTGATTATATTTACTTGAAACTATAATTGTTTTATTAAGAATTTTTTTGCCTTTTTATTGGTATCAGGATTACTTTTACTTGATTAGATTTCTTTTGAAGTATAGGTATTGCAGAGGAAAATATATAAAGTATTTAACTGTATGCAAAAAATTCGCATTTAACTTGAATAATCTGTAAAAAATGTCTTAAAAAAAACTTTACCAAAAATGTAAATATAAATGGACAAGTAAAGCGATTCGGTAACCTCTTGGCATAGAATAAAACTAGATAGTGTGACATGCCATTAATAAGAATCAATGAATAAATTGATGAATAAAATAAATGAATAAATATTTCTTTTTGCTTTTAAAGTAGCCATCTTTTATTGTTTTTTAACTAGTTTAATATCCACAATTCCCTCCGATATGAAGTTACCTATTAGACAGATTCTGCGCAAATGTATGACAAGGTTTTATGTGCTTCCATTGTATTCGAGTCTTATTCACATAACAAGTAAAATAGCTAGTTATAATAGACCTCGAGTCTAATGATACGGTTCAATCGACCAAGATATCTGTCTTTTTCGAAGTAAAGGAAGCTGCATTGTGTATTTGAACATTAGGGCGATGTTCATAAATATTTAAATAGGGAAAATTATGATCTTAAAGTAACGTTCCAAAAGCGCTGTTTATACAAGAGACAGAATTCTCTGATACAATTAATATATTTACAACGGACTACTCTGCAAGTTGGTGGATTTCAATTCGGACTGGATATATTATTTTGATTGGTTGGCTGATTGGTTGAATATGGCATCTGATGAATATAATGCAGGATCAAGTGACAGTAAGTCTATTCAAATCTGCACTATGTTTATATTTTGTATGCTTACAATGTATTGTAACGTTGCATAAATATTTACTCATAGGTCGAGAGTTAATATTATGCACATGTGATGTCGGGGTAGTCTGGCACTTGACGAGTGACATCCACCCCCAGAATCGGCTGGGCCAGCCTTTCTGCAAAGATTCTGTTCTCTGCTTTTTACGGGGCATTTTCCCGGAGCAGCTGTAAACCGACGTCTTTATCGTCGATTTTTGTCCTCAAAACTGAAAATCCTTTTCCCAATTTCCTTTGACGAAAAGGTACAGTTTTTCGGCTCTAAAGCTTTGGCCAATCATTTGGCTCCTCCCTCCTCCTCCACCTAACCTGGTCATGCTACTCAATTACCTACATTCCCTTCTCCGTCCACCCGGTCAAGGGACACGGAGTGCAAGCAGCCCTTGGCTTTCATTCTGACCTTGATTTGTTGTACATCATGGAGTGTGAGTAATTTGACTTTCGTCATATCTCCCTTTTAACGGTCAGTCTTGGGACTCGTTAGTTCAAACACAGAGGGTAGGGGATATTAAATCTTACTTTTCCTCTCTCGGTGGCATACAACGTCACAGTAATACACTTTGCTTAGTCTGACAGTTCAGGCTCTTTTACCATATCAGAGATTCCAACACTGGACACCTATCTACTTAACTTCACAGATCTTGTGGAATCCATACGTTATGTTTGGTTTGTCCTTCAGACGTTCTTTATTTTTCTTGATTTTCTCTTTAGTGATCAATGAGATATTATTTGTTCAGTTTTGATCCGGTTATCAACATCATCATCATGTCGTGCCACCAGCGCGGATATCCTTGACCATCTCTCGCCACTTTTCCCTATTGTTCATCTGGACTACATCCCGTATCTTAACATAGCTACTGTATGTATGTTCGAGCTGGTCGTCCTGCATTTTCTCGGCCATAAGTGGGGGTCCATAGGAGTACATCACTTATGAGCTCGTCTCTGCTCCACCAGCAGTGGCCTGCGTGCCTGGTTCGTCTAACCTTAATAATTTTCGTGATGGGAGGCAGGTGGCCGTATAGTTGGTGTTTTGTGGGGTGTTGTCACCAGGACTTGTTTAATATTGCTCGCAACATTCTTGTGTAGTTGCCGTCGAGCTTCTTTTAGAGCCGTTTTGTTAGCGTCCATGTTGTGCATCCATACAGCAGTATCGACACGACCGCTGCTTGGAAGAAACTGCGTTTCATTTTATCGGTCAGGTCTGATTTCGATACTCAACTGAAAATTCTTGGCTGTCATCTTTAATAAATTATACCATGAAGAAAAGGTTCTGTCTAAACACATACATACACATATACCCCATATATATATATATATATATATATATAATTAGCATATTTTATAATATTGCCTTACGATCTGATTTTAGAACCATCAGGTAAGAATTATCCCCATGTTTTAAAACATAGTTATTATACGATGTTCATATGCATAAAAAAAGATTTTTCTCAAATTTTCTCAAATTTTTTTCCGAGGCCTGTTCTGAGTTGACCCCGCTCTTTTAAAATGCTGGATGATTTTAGCCACTAAGTTGCTGCTCAGTTTAAGGGTGTTTGCAATCTTCTTGTTGCCTTGGCCATCTTCATGTAGCACAACAATACGTCTTTTAAGATCCTGAGAGAGTTCTTTGCCATGTGGTACCATGTTGGAACTTTCAGTGACCAGTATGAGAGAGTGTGAGAGCTGCACTACAAATCTGAACACACCTGCTCCCTATGCACACATGGGCCTAGTAACACTAATGAGTCACATGACATTTTGGAGGGAAAATGACAAGAATACTCAATTTGGACTTTTAGGGGTGTAGTTTCTTAGGGTTGTACTCACTTATGTTTGCAGGGGTTTAGCTTTTAATGGCTATATTTTAAGTTATTTTGAGGGGAGAATAAATTAACTTTGTTATATAAGCTGGACACAGACAATTTTCACTGTATCAAAGTGTCATTTTGTCAGTGTTGTTCCATGAGGAGATATACTTAAATATCTCCAGAAATGTGAGGGGTGTACTCACATTTATGAAACACTGTATATATAAAGAAAATAGAAAAATAAAGTATTCCTACTAAGATTAATTTATTTGTGATGGTAAAGCTAACATTAAAACGTTTCGGTTTTATTGAACCTTCATGATGACTTCATGTCGGAGAAAAAATTGTTGCTAGAAAAATGATGGATATTTTTATTGAAATAACGGGAGAAGAGACAGTATATACGAAGAAAGACTCATTACCATTCATTCAGTGGTCTTTTTTGAAAACTCTTATGTGATTGACACATATCTATCTATCTATCTATCTATCTATCTATCTATCTATCTGTCAGTATACTTTATGAACGCGATATTTATTTCCGTACCTTGTATCGCTGCATGAACCCTTAAAGCACTATCTAATTGAATACATTTATGGTCACTACTTTACTATGATAATGTGAACTTAATGGAGTCAACTATGTAACTATTAGTAGTCATCCACCAGCAGGCTTCCAAATAATCATCAGTCATGATGGAACAGTACAAGGACTTAATCACCGTACGGAAAAAGGCTCACTTGAATTGAAAAGTAGGCAAGTTAAGAAGGATTGTTAATAGGTTTATCTCTGTGATCTACAGGTCTACAGCGATCGATGTATTAGACACCTTTGTTCTATGGAATATTGACGCAATTAAACAAATAGTTGAATTTGATGAAAATCTGTATATATAAATACATATTAACAAATGCTTAACATTTTCTATTGTTTTATTTTGCTTCTCCAGATGTTTTTTCATGTATCTTGACATACTGTTGAGTAATAAAAAACTCAAACAGTTATAGTTTGTAACAGTAAAGAAATGTGGAGAGAGAAATGATGTTTCTTTTCCTAGATTGTTATTCTCTAGAGAGGTGATTATACTATATTTCAGGCTTAAAGAATTCCCTCTAAACCTATTTAGTAATGAGTAATTAAATGTGAATAGTTATTTTAGTGAGGTGAATAATTCGGCAATGTTTTTCCTGAGAAAATTAAAATTCCAAATCCTGTACTTTTAATTATATCTAGCAGCAACATACTTTCCAGCTGATTCCTATCTATTCTAGCAGAAACCCTGTCGACGTGACACACATTTACCGATGAAGATTAAAACATCTATTTTTTTAAAAAGTTACATTTCCCTGTGTTCTAGTAAATACGCATAAAAAACAATGAAGCTTTATATATAACTGTTTAGCAATCTATAGAGAATCTGATATTGCGTTGATATTGTACATATAGAGTATCATAATTTTTATCAAATATTCCTGTTCGCTAAACTTTTCCCAAATACAAAGCCCAATATGTGTTAAGAAGACAAGATAAAAACAATGAAGCGAAAACGACTCATATCTAAAATAAATTCTCTGTGTTGCGTTACTAAAAAAAAAAAAGGATGACGGCAATTCGTATAACTCAAGAAATTTTATTTGTGAGTATGTGACGCTTGTAATTGAGATGTTAAAGAGGAATTACCGATTCCTTAAAAAATTATTGTGTCTGTGTTGCATGTGTGTCAAAATAAGTTCTTATAAATATACAGTTCAACGGAGAGATATACTCAAGGCTTCCGAGAAAGTCTGTGGAAAATCAGGCTCCAAAATCATGTCTTTTAGTTTTATTCTGTGGTCAGCCGGGACAGCAAAGTCGACAATTTTGCAGATTTTCTTTTTTTTGTTGTTGATTATTATAAGATCTGGTATTCGGGCCGAGATTAGGTGATTCGTTTATATATATGCAGTGTATCACAAATGTTTCTTTATATATACAGTGTATCACAAATGTGAGTACACCCCTCACATTTCTGGAGATATTTAAGTATATCTCCTCATGGAACAACACTGACAAAATCACACTTTGATACAGAGAAAAGTAGTCTGTGTCCAGCTTATATAACAAAGTTAATTCATTCTCCCCTCAAAATAACTTAAAATATAGCCATTAAAAGCTAAACCCCCTTACGCCCTGGATGTGTTACAATAGTAACTAAGCGTTCTACCAACAATTTGCCGTCGTAGAAGTCACAGTATAGTCAAGGTAACACCACAGTTATGCCAGCGTATTATTTCTACCAGGAAAATCAAATATTCAGCGGAGATAAATCATCATATGTTAGGCATGGCCGTTGAAGAATGCGATTTCAAATTTTCAGAGGCACGTCTTCTTTCAAAATTTCCTTCATGTAATTTCATGACCGAAGTGTGTTTTGATGAAGAAAAAAATACTTAAAAATAAAATAACAATGTTTTTTTTTCTGTCAACTCCAAAAAATAATCATTTGTCGTTAGAATAAAGCACTTTCGAAGTCCTTGTATTTCTTCAGCCATTGCTTTCGTTATAAATGATTGGTCCACACAAAAGCAATCAAATATTCTTTTAAGGCAGAAAATGAAATCGACTAAAAAAACAATACAGTAACAATGAATGGGGTCAGGCATAACTAAAGCAGAAAAGCTGACAAGTGCTATGCGACATTAAGTGCTTGGTTAAAGAAACAACGACAAAAAAGTCTAGAGATTTTTTTTTTTTCTTTATTGGCGTCGATTTTTTCTTGTTAGGTAAGGGGTTGTTTGTTGATTATTTCTGGATAGAAAAGAAATGGGGTGCGAAAAATAGAAAAAGCGTGTGACTTAAATGCGTTTTGTTTCGTTTAATTTTTCTTAAGACTTTTTTTTGCCTCAGTGATTAACTGATGTGAGTATTTGAGAGCCTGATTGGATATTTATGTTAAACACGCCTAAGTTTGCAAATGGACGAATAAATAAGTAAACAATGATAATGAGAATGAAGGTGTTAGTGTCAATGATAATAATAATAATAAATGCTGCAAACTAGCACGAAAAGTGTAAAAGACTAAACACGACTAAGTGGAGGAGGTGATCAACTGGGAATTGTGCAAGAAATTTAAGTTTGACCATACGAACAAATGGTATATGCACAAATAACAATCCAACCTGAAGAAAGAGGTACCCAAAGTTCTCTTGAATTTTGAGATTAAGACACATCACCTAATCCCGGCAAGAATACCAAAATATCGTTAGATACTCGGGACCCTTTCTCAAGTGGATCAGAGATGAACTTAGACAAATAGACCAAAGAACTAGAAAACTAATGATCATGCACAAGGCGTTACATCCCCGAGACGACGTGGAAAGACTATATGTATCAAGAAAAGAGGGAGGAAGAGGACTTGCCAGCATTGAAAACAGCGTTGACGACGCATCCATACAACTACTCGAAAACTACATAGAAAAACACGAAGGAGGACTGGTAACGGCCATCAGAAACAATAATGACAACACGATAGATAACAGAATGACAAATACTAGGAAACAAAAATGGGAGGAAAGACTACTCCATGGGCGCTTTAAACGACTAATAAACAACATCTCGCACGACAAAACCTGGACATGGCAAAGAAAAGGAAACTTTAAGAGAGAAACAGAATCTCTCCTAATGGCAGCATAAAACAGCACCATAAGAACCAACCATATCAAAGCGAGGATAGATAAGACACAACAAAATAGCAAGTGCAGACTATGTGGTGACAGAGATGAAACCATCAATTACATAATAAGCGAATGCAGCGAATTAGTACAGAAGGAGTACAAGGCTAGACATGACTGGGTGGGCAAGGTGATCCACTGGGAAATGTGCAAGAAATTTAAATTTGACGATGCCAACAAATGGTCTATGCCCAACCCAGAACCTGTCCTAGAAAATGATACACACAAACTCCTGTGGGACTTTGATATATAAACGGATCACCCAATCTCGGCCCGAAGACCAGATCTTATAATAATCAACAAAAAAAAAAAGAAAATCTGCAAAATTGTTGACTTTGCTGTCCCGGCTGACCACAGAATAAAACTAAAAGAATGTGAAAAGAGAGATAAGTACATCGACCTTGCGAGAAATTGAAAAAACTATGGAACATGAAGGTAACAATTTCAACAATTGTGATTGGTGCCTTTGGCACGGTAACTAAAGGATTATTAAAGGGCCTGGAAGATTTAGAAGTTGGCGACCGAGTGGAGACCATCCAAACAACAGCATTATTGAAAACTGCCAGAATACTGAGAAGAGTCCTGGAGACTTAGGAAGACTTGCTGTCACTCAATCTTCAGTGAAATACCACCAGGTTACGCTGATGTGAAAACTCTAAAGGAGTAGATAATAATAATGATAATAATAATA
This sequence comes from Sepioteuthis lessoniana, assembly GCA_963585895.1. Taxonomy (NCBI): domain Eukaryota; kingdom Metazoa; phylum Mollusca; class Cephalopoda; order Myopsida; family Loliginidae; genus Sepioteuthis; species Sepioteuthis lessoniana. Next base: position 88,548,108 of record OY757912.1, read on the forward strand.
ATAAAAGGAAAGTTATGGTGATACCAATTGTAAATTGGCACGCTCGGTACAGTCACCAAAGGATTATTACAGAGAATTGAGTACTTGGAAATAAGAGATCCAGTGAAGACTATCCAAACTACAGCATTGTTTTAATTGACCAGAATACTGAGATGAATCCTGAAAACTTGAAGAGACTCACTGTCACTCAGACACCAGCTAAACTATTTCGAAATTACGAAAGATTTGTGTAAATTTACCGCGCTAAACTGACTTACGTGTTACCACTATAAAAGGAGCGTTTTTAGAATTTAGGAGAATGAAAAAAGGAAAAAAAATATAGAATGGAAAATTCCCGAAAGTCATTTGACGTCTATTGCTTAGAAAAAAAAATATATATGTCCCTTTCTCCACTAGTTACATGGCAGGAATCGAACTATGAGGGAAGATAAACGAATCTTCGCAGTGTGGTGTTCAAAGAAAATCGGGTCAGTAAAATGTATCTAATTTAAAAAAAAACAACAAAAAAAAAAAAACACTGTTTTTTCTTACTTGTAAAATCTTTTGGTGAAAATTTGTATTTTGAATAAAGACATTTTAATTAAAAAATTATTTTCAGCTACACTATTTCGAAATCACAAAAGTTATTAAATTTACGGCGCTAAACTGACTTACGTGTAACCACTATAAAGGCAGTAGTTTTAGAATTTAGGAAAATGAAAATGGGAATAAATAGATAACTTTAGAATTGGAAATTCTCGAATGTCGTGTGACTTCTATTTCTTAGAAAATATATTTAAAAAAAAACCTTCCCCACATGTTAGATAGCAGGAATTGAACTCTTAGGGCAGATGAACGAATCTTCGCTGTGGGATGTTCGAAGAAAATCAGGTCAGTAGAATGCCTCTAATTTTAAAAAAAGAATACTTTTTCGTTACTTGCAAAATCTTTTGGTGAACTTTTGTATTTTAAATGAAAAGTTTTTAATTCTCAAAATAGTTTTCAGCTAAACTATTTCGAAATTAGAAAAGATTTCTTTAAATTTACCATGCTAATCTCTATATGACATATGACTTTTCTTAATTGATGAAAAATCTGCTCCCGATATAGCCTTAATGCTCTAAGAACATTTACCGTCCTCCATACAACCGGACAGACAACAGGAGCTTAATCTCTAGTAAAATAAGACCAGCCTCTTTGGAAATAAAGTCTCAAAATAAGGCAGAAAATATAGACCATAAAGGTGATACAGGAAAACCTGAAACTAGTTGAGGGTGTTTGTTAGAAAAAATAAGATACAAAATAGCAGGATAACGGAATTTAACTAAGTTCACAACCTAGGGTGTTTCTCTCTGATTTTCTTTTGTGACTCACCGTTCATAAAGAGTCACTATGACTGTTCTCGGTCACATATGTGTCAGGTGCGCAGATAATTAACAGTCCCTGGTTCTGATAGCGCCACAATATAGTACCCATGATAAAAATGTTGAATCAGAATATGACACAACGTGGTACCCAGGCAACAGTCTTGGGTGTCATGATCGGCGAGTACTCTCCTGATAGCCAACATAGAAGCCCTATCGTAATCCTGCAAATGTTAGCTGTTCCCTTTTCAGGTATAGGAACAACGAGTTAAGAAACCACACCAACCAGAGTCGTAAAAACAAAACATGGACTAGGGGAAACAATCGACTTGCACTTAACTGCTATTTTAGGAGCAGCCCTACACAAAGATGATATAAAAATTACTGAGATCTGGCAATAATGTACTAGTTTTCAGACAACAAATAGACGATCAAGTCAGGACAATAATAAAGAAATGTTGGTTTTCTGACCGAGAAATTCTAAGAACACACCAAAAAATAAATAATGAACAAGATAGTAATACAGCAACTAACACATCAAGTATTAAGAGTGAAAAACAGCCAACCGAAATGAACAGCCAACTTCGGAAAATGGAAACACTCCACAACCAAACAACGCACAAGCTAACAACCCAAAACAAACACTCACACAAGAACAAATGGTAAATCGAGAAAATTTAAAGAGAATTATGAACAGTGAAAATACTACCTTACCATCATTAAGAAACATAAAATAGATAACAGTTAAGGCGGAGATGAATGAAATAAATCAATTACTACCTTTCATATCAATGAATAATATAACTGAATTAAATTAACTAATCTATGCAGGGGCGAAATTAATTTGTGAGTAAATTGGGATCCCCTCAAAAAGCACGAAGAAAAATCAAAACCAGGATGGGAAATTTACCTGGAAACGCAGATAAAAAAAAATCTACGAAAGCAGGCCAAAATGACAAAATAAAGGAAAAAATGCTGGAACATGTAAAGACAAAAATGAAAAAGTAAGACAAAAAGAAACATAACAATATATCTTGAGGAAATAAATCGGAAATTCCTAGCGAAAGAAGGAAGATTAAAGAGATATCGACAAAGGGTAAAACAATACGGACAAAACAGGACATTCCAAAACAACGAAAGAAAATTCTACCAACAACTGGAAGGAGACGGCACGAAAAAATATCAACAACCACATACAAGAAAAACCGAACGATTTTGGACTAAATATGGCAACCAATAAAACGTAACGAAAAAGCCGAATGGATAAATAATATAACAAAAGAATTAGAAGGTCTTGTAGAAAGCACCGGATATGATGGAATACATGGTTTCTGGTTCAAGAAATTCCCCTCCATTTACGATTGACTAGCACTAGAAATAAGGAAATGCATACAAGGAGCACACAAACCGGAATGGATGACCAAAGGAAAGACCCCATTGATCCAAAAGAACCCAAACAAAGGACTGCTCCAAACAACTATAGACCCATAACCTGCCAACCGATGATGTGGAAAATATTCCAGCACAAAAAAGAGAAGAGATTTACTACTCGTTAACAATCACCAGATTGTTCCTTGAGGAGCAGAATGGATGCCGCAAAGGATCCAGAGGCACAGCAGAGTTACTTTACATAGATCGACACATCCTAAATGAGATTCAAGAGATGACAAAGAAAGACTCAAACTGTTAAGAAATAAGGAGGAAGATGACTCGTCAGCATTGACGATTGTGTAGATGCAAAAATTCAGAGATTCGAGTTATATAAAAAAGGAAAAGATTGATTGGTTACAGCAGCGAGCCAAAAATATCAAGAGAAAAAACACAATCAGAAGAAATAATGAAATAATCTACAAAGCAGAAATGAGAAGAAAGCAACGTATCGAAACTTCCAGCTGCAAATTAAGAAAACTACCCTGAGGAAAATATGCATGTGGCTAACTTGGGGAAACAACGAGAGAAGAAGTGAGTATATTTTAATAGCAGCACAAAATAATGACTTATGGACCAGTTATGTTAAAGCGAAAATAGATAATGCAGAACAGAATACCAAAGGTCAGTTATGTCGTGAAACAGACGAAACAATTAAACACATAAAAAACGAATGTAACAAACTTGCGAAAAGATAAACAAATAACTGGGGGCCCACTTTGCTGGGGCTGTAGAATACACCAACTACTTCTCTACAGAAGGGTAATACTCCCCAAATAGTGTACCAGATATGATACTCAGTAATCTGATGGTGAGGCTCCACTAATGCTGGAGCTTTGGGGAATGCCGAGAACCCCTTTATTGCCATCATATAAACAACTTGTTTTAAAAGTTAGTTCAATTCATTTGGCTTTGGCGGAAAACAACAAAATCCCGGTACTTTTGGCATAGTATCCGATGTTTTTATAATCACTTAAAAGTGATCATTTCTCGTTTTATGTTCAGTGAATTCTGTTCAAAGTCAATTTCACTTCCAAACCCCTAACGTTAATATCTCATTATAAAACAACTAGTCATTCAAGTATTGTTATATATATATATATATATATATATAAAAGAGACGTTTATGTATTTATGTATATCATAGGAGAATTTTATTGAAAAAACTTGTTACCTGAGTACAAAAATGTGCAAAAATATATATACATATACTTGCATAGTCTCATATATATTCATTAATATATATATATATATATATATATATATATATATATATATATATATATATATATCACCATCATCATGTCGTGCCGCCAGCACGAATATCCCAGACCCTATCTCGCTACTTCTCCCTATCATTCATCGCTTTTGGTAGGTCTTCAGGGCTACATCCCGTATCCTCATATAGCTGTTGTATTTATGTTCGAGCTGGTCGTCTTGCTTTTGCTTGGCCATATACGGGGGTCCATAGGAGTACATCACTGATGAGTTCGTCCTTGCTTCTCCAGCAGTGTCCTGTGTGTCTGGTTCGTCTAACTTGTATAGTTTTCGTTATGGGAGGCAGGTGGTCATATAGTTGGTGCCTTGTGGGGTGTTGCCGCCAGAACTTGTTCAATACTGCTCGCAAACATATATATGTATATATATATATATATATACATCATGTCGTGTCACCAGCACAGATATCCCTGACCCGCTCTTGCCACTTCTCCCTACCGTTCATCGTCTCTGGCAGGTCTTTAGGGCTACAACCTGTATCCTCACAGAGCTGCTGTGTGTATGTTCGAGCTGGTCGTCCGGCTTTCGAACGGCCATATGTGGTGGTCTATCGGGGTACATCATTTATGAGCCGATCCCTGCTTCTCCAGCAGTGTTCAGCATGTCTGCTTCGTCTAACTTGGATAGTTTTCGTGATATATATATACATATATATATATATATATTAGAATTATATATATATATATATATATATTAGATTTATATATTTAATGCTATGGAAGTTTGACTGCGACCCTTGGGTTTCATGAAGTTTTTTTACAAAACAACAATCATCCGGCAGATAACAAAATGAAAAGAATCGAAAATCGAAAAATACAGTTAAAAACCGTTCGGATAGTCTTAGAATCTTTCCGTGTGGTTGTAAGTGTGTGTCCGTGTGTATGTATGTGTGTTTGTGTGGATTATATTTGCCTATTATTGTGTGTGTATGTGTAAGTGGTATATAGTGCATGTGTCTGAGAAGATACATGCGCAGTGCGTTGTTTTTATCAGATGTACGGCGTCAATGTATCTGATTTTGCTACTGTATTGTCGGGAAAGATTCCCTATCTATTACTGTATGTGTATGTGATTATAACTAAAGAGCAAAATATCATCATTGCACGTCGAGAAAATAAATAAAGATTTGATTTGTAAGCGTATTTAAGCGAATGTAATATGGTAGGCCTGAATTACAGTGAATATTGTGGAGTATGGATATATTATAAGCCATGGAATATTGTACAATATTGCTATTATATGAAGGGAAGAGATTTGGACAAGAATACAATAATAATTTGATGTTATGCTGCGTATATATTATATACTACAGTTATCAGTGATAGGACGTAAAATAATAAAAATAATGATAGGGTTTCAATAATAGTTAATATTTTTATGTACAATGATGATTATAGCTGAAGAGCAACCTGCTGTTATAATAAAATTAAGGAAATAGATGGTGGGTTTTGGAGGTATGGGTGATAAATAGTTGTGGGGTTGTGATGGTTATATTTAGTAGTTACCTATTTTGTGTAAACGAATAGGTCTTGTACGTTATTGTAATAAAAGACAGAGCGTACGTGGTAGATAAGAGGAATGTAGGGTGCTGAGGCCTTTTATTAATGCTCATGAAAACATAATATAAATAGATAGTGGACCCCAACGTAGAAGGGTATGGGGATTAATTGAAAAAGACAGCACATACATTGTGGCAGGTGTGATGGTTGGTGTAGGAAAATGGTACTTACGGTGCTTCAGGTGTGGTGTAGTGTCATTTGATTTTTTCTTATGAGTCGAAGTGTTGGATTGGTTATGTGTATGTGTCGAAGTGTGCGAAAAGGTGTTTGTTCTCGTGCCGACATTTTGAAAGGATTTCAGACTTTTTATTTAGCAGGGTGTTTTGTGATGGGTAGGTTATGATATCTAAGTTTTCATGGATGCAAAGGAGGCATTTTTTTTATGTTTTGATGTGGGCAGATACTAAAACTTGCACCTACCTACCACAAACCCACAAAGTGATTTAGTGACAACCAACACTGTTATAATTATATATATATATATATAAAGCTTAAACATATGCACATAAATGTTTGGTACCATGCATTAATATGATTCTTTTGTCAGTCTCTAAAATCCGTAAAGAAAGATTAGTTTGGACACACACGCACACACGAACGCATACATACGCACACGCGTGTAAATGCACGCAAGAGTTCTGGTTCATATACATATGCATATCTAAAAATGAAAATCTAAGTTAGATGATAAAGGAAACTATCTTGTGAAATAAAATCTTGACTTTTGATAACTCAGACCAATGGCAAAAATTTCCTTTTACTATTTCTATCAGTCGGATTTTCATTCATATATACAAATATATATATATATATATATATATATATATATATGTGTGTGTGTGTTTGTGTGTGTATGCATATATATATATATATATATATATATTTGATTAAATTGGACAGACACTCTGCTTTTCCCTATTTTATAGTTGATCTGTATATGTCTTATTATGAGTCTTGGTAAAATAACTCCAGTTGGGTCAAAAGTATATAGGAAAAATATGGCGACTTTTTGAATTCATTTCATACGGGTATCAAACCACACAAGCAAAGACTTGAAAGGACAATCTATAAAATAGGATGAATTGAAGTGCCTGTCTTACTTAATCAAACATGTTTAGAAAATAAAATGCAGCCAATATATACTATATATATACTATATATATATATATATATATAGTAGCGGCCATAAGTTAAGTAATGGAACAACAACACATATCTAAATGATTTTTACTTGAGAAAATTTGCACATACGTTTACACAATATTCCCAAAATATACTTGGAACACATATAAAGTTTTCTAATGTATTTTAATAAATTAATAGAAAACTAAAAATATATATTTCGCCATGGCCAAAAGTTAAGGAACGCTGTTGAATCATTGTAATTTGGATAATTTTTAAACAACGTGATTGCTAACTTTGATTTATAGTCAACTTTTATACATCATTCGCACTATTTTAAGCAAGATGGAGGCTAAAGCAAGTAATTGTTTAACTCGAGAAGAAAACAAGCTCATTTTAGCAAATCATGAAGAAGTCAAAATATTCTGAAATTGCGGACATCGTACTATGATAAAAAAGGATTGTTTATCGTGTAATCAGTATATTTAAGGCTGGCAAGACACGTGAACCAAAACTGAAAACTAACAGGCCTCCAATGTGTACCAAACGCGAAGATCGGATTATTATTAAGATGTCTTTAGTTGACCATTTCGATACAGGAACGACTACTTCTAGAACATTCTGTGAGCAAACAGGAAAGCCAATCTCTGCAAAAACTTTTTTTCTGGTAGGTTAGATAAGGAAAAACCAGTGGCTCGGATTCCATATCGCAAACCATCGATTTTCGAAGAAAGGTTCCTCTTGACTTCGCCACAGAGCATATCCTGTGGACAGGGGAACAACGGAATATAGATCACTTTAGTGAGGGATCTACATTCAACTTGTTGGGATCTGATGGTAAGAGGTTTGTATGACGTAAAAATGGGGAACGCTTATCTCCTCAATGAGTTAAGAAAACAGTGAAATTTGGTGGGGGACGTAATGGTGCGGAGGATGATTTCTTCAGTGGGAGAAGACGCATTGTTCCTTCTAACGGAAATAGTAATGTCAGTGTTTATAAAGAACTTCCGCGTTTACACAACGGAACAGTTGAAACTCCTGTATTTATGCACGACAACGCGCGTTGCAACAAAGCAAAAATTGTATTAAATTTCCTTGAAGAGGAAGGAATTGCTGTTATGAAGTGGCCACCACAATGCCTAGATATGAATCCTCAAGAGAAAATCATAGAAGAGAAATCTCAGAAAAGAAATCCTCAAAATATTGATGTTTCATGGGGATTTTTGAAAGAAGAATACATTAGTCTCACTACCACTTTTTGAAAGAAGTTAATTGGTTCATGTGGTCAAAGATTCAAAGAGGTAATCCAATGCAAAGGAAAATTCAGAAAATATTGAATTTTTCTTTAGTTTATATATTGATCTAACAAGGATTTATGATGCGTTCCTTAACTTTTGACCTGGACAAAAGGTATATTTTTGTTTTTCTCTTGACTATTAATTGACTATAAAAGAAAATATCGAAAACTTTATAAATAAATTCATATATGTTCCAAGTATATTTTGTGAAAATTTCACAAACGTAAATACAGTTTTTTTCATGTAACAATTATTCAAATACTTGTTTTCGTTCCGTTGTGTGTCTATTTGTGCGTGCTTGCATTTATATATGTATATATATATATATATGTATACACACACACACACACACACTTATATATATATATATATATATATATATATATATATATATATATATATATATACGTCTCGTATATCATAGAATGAATAGTAACAACGCTAGTTATATTTCTAAATAGTTGGAAAAATACTTTTATTTATATGAAATCATAATATCATTATTCAGTAATGAGACTATTTTATAGGTTTTCTATCATCACACGTCTTCAGATTCCCGATTGGCAGTCTAAGGCATACATGTCTACCTATACATTAAGAACTATTAAATTCTTCTTTCATTCACAAAGAAATAACCATCCACTCGATATCACAAATATTTCTTTAAAAAGCTTTGTCATATTTTGTACAGTAAATCTTCCTTTCTTGATGTTATGAATATTTGTTTTTCTAAATTTCATGTTTTACATAAATCTTTTACATTTCTTCATTCCAACCTTTCTCTCAATCTCTCCCTTTCGCTCTAGGAAAAGAAACCAGATAGGAAAAATTATTTTTCTTAAAGATATTCGTTCGTAGCAAAATGGTTATTTACAGTGGTTATAGAATCGGCCACCCGATTTCAAATCCTAAATGAAGTTGATAGTATTTTGCATTGCGATTATATTCTTGGGAAAAGTTTGAAACCATCAATTTGTTATATAGTCACATCTGCAGATTCACATCTACATACGTGCACATATATATGTAGAATAATTGACAACGACACAACGACAAAGACAGATGCATGAATAAACGACGCAGGAAGAATTAAAATGCAGGAAGGGAGACGCGAGAAGACTTCTTTAGAATAATATTCACCTCTCACTTTATTGCAAGGGTTCGAAAGGTTGTTGAAGGTTTGCATGTGAGAGGGTACTAGAGACCGAACATAAACTTCATATTTTGACCCCTCTGTTATGACCGTCACGTTGTGTCTTTCTTGTTCCCCTGTTGTTGGGGTCTACTCCATCGGGGCTTTCCGAGGACCCCCTCTGTCGGGTGTGGGTTTCCCTACCACATCTGGTCTCTAACTCTCTGGAATTCTACTGGCAACTGCATCGGGGGTTTTCCGAGTGCCCCTTCGGTCGGGTGTGGCCTTCCCTACCACATCTGGGATCTACTGTCTGGAAGTCTGCTGGCAACTGCTTTGGCACCCCAAACTCAACTGAGTTAAATAATAATTCAACGCCCACACGATCGCCTACTGGATCTTTGAAATCGGATGTTTAATCGTCATCAAGCGGAAATAACTGTCATGCAGTTCAGAGGTTACTCTCTTCCGGTGCATGACTGTAATGGCACAATGGGACCTTCACCTTGTCCCATATCATAAGCCTTAATCCGCCCACGTGATCTCTTTCGATTACTGGTCGTTGGAATGTGTCACTTCCTTCCGGTGTATTACCTTGGAATAGTATTTTTGGGCCGAGGCGAGGGGTCAAAATATAACAAATTTCCCCTTGAGTTACGGGTAAAACGTTAAGCAAACTGGATTCCTAATCATTGGTGTGACAATCGGTTTAGGAAAAGGAAAACTTTGAATTCAAACAAGTTAGTGGCCTGGAGAGAGATGGGCTCTGTAAGGCTACTGCTGCTCAAGACACGGTACATGTGTAGCGCTTCTGTGTCGATATATTACCGCTTCAGTAACGATATATTACCAACAAATGCTTTAACATAAAAAAGAAAACTGATTTTATTAAGAACATATTCAAATATTCTTTTCTAATTTTTACACAATTTCCAGTTTGAACTTATTTCTAAATCTTACCACTTAGAAGGTCACTTGAATTAAAATTAAAGTGGAAATCTCGCTACACAAGCTCATCACTTTATACAATATAAATTCCGGTAAGAGTGTGTGTTAAACGTATGTATTTGTCGCTGCCTCCCACCAGACAGGACTTGACACAAGGTCAAAAGCCCAAAGGCCGATTAAAGTGGGGATAAAGGGGAGGGAAAAGTCGGGAACGAGCCGAGACTCGAATCCTGCTGGTCTGTGCTGCTAATCGACCCACTAAGTGCAATGTGGGTCTAATGAGGCAAGCAGTTTCACGAATCCAAATTTGGATCCGGGCACGTATGCCGGGTTATGGCTTAAACTAGACAGCAAGGTCTAGTGCCATACATAGGGGACAGAGGATGCAGTTTGCCCACCCGAGAGTGGCCCAACCGAAGTTGGGGGCCTTTAGGCCTCGAATCTACCATTGGTTTCGATACCCCATTCGACACGAATGCCAGACGGCCCAGCCAAAAAGCCAGGTAAGTATGAAATGTGTGTGTTAAACGTATACAATTGTTTATTGGTAAATACCTTTGTTAATGCTGACGTCAGTTGCAAAACTCCCGGTCCACTGAGACCCATAGTTGTAGTATCTTTTAGAGTCCTATCAATGGGTTAAATAGATCTTTTTAAAACTTATTTGAATTCGATCGGACCGTGTGGAAAAAAGATGAAATGTATCAAAGGAACAGCTCCAAAGAAAATGTAAATACGACCGTGCAATGAATGCAATTCCCTAAACTCTTAGCATGAAACAACGCTTGAAGTATTGGCAAGACGTTTAAATCAATCCCTCCATCTAATTGCAAAAGTGTTTTGATCATTTCTGCGTATAATGTAAACATCTGAAAGGCAAATAAGAAAAAAACTTCTAAGTTCCAATTTAGGTAGCAAATATTAATAAACATCTATTAACACAAAATATTCATTTAATATTTTAGATTCGATGAATTCAGCAACAAAGAATAGGCATTTAACACTGATACAGTAATAGTCTAAAAGAAAAGAATAACACAAAGTTTTCTAATTAAAAAAATATCTTAAAATCATGTTTCTAATCATATATCGGGAAGAGTACTTATTCCTGGACTGTTGCATATTTATATATTTGGTTACAAACTTTCAAAGATGTTGAGTTTGGTTGTTGTTGGTTGGTTAGTTGGTTTGGTTTTTTGGCAGGTTATTTAACGCCAATTAAATTTTTTGGTAAATAATCAGTTCTATTTTGAACATTTCAGTTTACCCTGTGTACATAGTTTAATTGTCAAAAACATTTCTATTTCAATTTCTTCAGTTTATTCAAACAGTTCTTATTTAGCTAATTCAGCTTAGCATAAGTACAGATTTTGTTTACATACAGTTAAATGTCAAAACGGTTCTATATTAAACAAATCAGTTTGGTATAAGTACAGTTTCAATCTCAAAAAACATTTCAAATAATTGAGTTTAGCATAAGCACGCAGTTTAAATGTAAGTACAGTTTAATTGTCAAAAACATTTCTATTTCGAGCTATTTAGTTTAGTCAAACAAATCAGTTTAACATTAGCATGTTGTAAGTTCTATTTAACCTATAGATAAGGCCCTATCAGGTGCTACCACGCCGGGCCAGAGTGGAACTGGGAGCAATGGCAATGACGGGGTACTCCGCATTCCCCAAAGCCCCAGCTCACTGTAACCTCACCATCAGATTGTTTAATTTCGTATCCAGGACTCTCATTAAAGATGGGGCTCCTCTCCCTCTGCAGAGAGGCAGTCGGTAAATTCTACAGCCCCAGCCGACTGGGCAAGTTGAGTTTGGAAATAAATAACACCGAATTATATCAGATTTTATTGTAAAATGTTCCTATAGAAATATCAAATCTTTTATTAGTTTTTAAGAAAGTTAACTTCTAGTTGCGTTATTTTTACGAGTGTAATTATTTATTGTTGATATTGTATCTCATAATCATATAAAAGCAATTTAGATGAATTCTAATAAAAAAGTATGAAAACAATCTGCTTTTTTACTTTTTGTCAGTTGTAATGTACGAAGCTCTTTGCTTTGATGTGGCACAAGGCCGATTGAATCTTAATTTCAGTCAGCTGAAATAAAAAGTGTGTAACAATTTTTAAATAAACAAAAGAAAGTAAGTCAGTGAAAATTATAATTATTGACAATGCTTTATCTTTTACCTGGAAGAACTTCCCTTGCAAGCAACTTCATCCACATTTACACACCGAGAACTGCTATTTTATTCTAACAAAATCACTGATTAATTTATATGTCGAGAAGTGTTTACTTAATCTATTACTCCATCAAACAATGCAACTACTATTGAACTGCACTGTAATAGTTTTGATCAGTTGCAATGTTGAATAGCAATGTTTAATTGCCTAGTTGCAGTTTTGTCCAGGTACAATCACAAGTAACAATGTTGAATTGAACAGGAGCAATCTTCAAAGTTGCAGTAATGAGTAACGAGGTTTAATTGCTCAGTTGCATTTTTGTTCAGCTACAATAGCGAGTAACAAAGTTGAATTGCACAGTTGAGGTTTTATAAAGTTGCAATAATGATTAATTGCTCAGTTGCAGTTTTTTTCAGATGCAATAACGAATAACAATGTTGAATTGCACAGTTGCAGTTTTATAAAATTGCAGTAATGATTAACAAGACATAATTGCTCAGTTGTAGATTTGTTCAGCTACAATAGCGAGTAACAAAGTTGAATTGCTCAGTTGAGGTTTTATAAAATTGCAATAATGATTAACAAGGTTTAATTGCTCAGTTGCAGTTTTTTTTCAGATGCAATAACGAATAACAATGTTGAATTGCACAGGTGCAGTTTTATAAAATTGCAGTAATGATTAACACGGCATAATTGCTCAGTTGTATATTTGTTCAGCTGCAATATCGAGTAACAATGTTGAATTGCACAGTTGCAGTTTCATAAAGTTGCAGTGATGATTAACAAGGCTTAATTGCTCAGTTGTAGTTTAGTTCAGTTGCAATATCGAATGTTAACTTATAAAATTGCAATAATGATTAACAAGGTTTAATTGTTCAGTTGCAGTTTTTTGGTTCATCTACAATAACGAGTGACAATGTTGAATTGAACAGTTTAAGTTTTATAAAGTTACCGTAAGAGTAACAATGTTCAACTGCTCAGTGGTAGTTTCGTCCAGCGACAATGATGAGTAACAAAGCTGCATTGCACGGTAGTAATTTTATTCTGTTGCATTAATGTGTAACAATGTTACACAGTAGCCATTTTTGTCCAGTTTCTGATCATTCGTAATATCCGTTTGGATTCCACCGCGAGAAGAGACCGTTACTTTTAATATGTCCCGTTTAGAATGAATTATTTATGCTTGTTCAGCATCTAGTCAGATTTTCATAGCAGATTGGATTTTCTTCAATAGTTCGTATCTAGTCCTGCAAATAAAATTTTTCTCCAATAAGAATAGAAAGAGAATTATTTAAATGCAGACCAATATTGCTTTCTCTAAATGGAAATGGATCTGTTCTCCAAAGATTATTATTTTTTTCTTTACTCAGTCTTCTAAGCGGCGTACTACCGTTACGTGATTAGCCATAAATGTCAAATTTTAAAATCTTCTAGGAAAGTTTCCATGATAACCTGCCATCGAAGGCTGTTATAACTTTATAGTAACTTAATATATATATATATATATATAGTCATCCACAGACAAACTGTTTCCTTGTATCACAACTCATCAGAGTGGCTAGTCAGGCTAGATTCCCGAAGCTGGGATCGAAACCTGGCTGACTCTAACGCCAATCCAAAATTCTACCACTCAGCCACGAGGAAACCAGCGCAATGAAGGAAATTTAAACGTTTATGTATCTTTTGTTTTGTTTACATACATCCGCTTAACGGCTACCGAGAGCCACCGACAGACATTCGTCGTAACACAACACTTCAATGTGACTAGACACGAAAGACGCTTCAAGCTAGGATCGAAACCCGCCTAACTTCATGATAGACATGCTATCTAACTACTCTACAATTTTGGTGAGATACGTCAACTTCAGAATTAAAATTTGACGAAAAACATCAATTAGTGTTTCCATAATAAAGTTATTTCTGATCGTTTTGACTTTTATCAGATGTTGAAGATATATTCCAATCAAACTTAGATTACGACAAAATTAGTCTAAGCACTGGACTCTTTTCCTTGGATTATACACCCTCATATATATATATATATATATATATATATATAAGTGTGATCAAGAGACAGACTGTTTCGTTGTATCACAACTCTTCAGTGTGGTTAGACACGTACGACGCTTGAAGCTGGAATCGAAACCCGCCTAACATTACGTTAGACTTAGTATCAAACATGTGATGTGGTATAAAATATTTATCCCTAGACGGGAGTTTATTTTTGGCACGTGTGAAGACGGGGCAGCCTGAAACTTAATACATTCGCACAATAAGTTCCAGTTAACATTCCCTTTTTGGGCGTAGGGGAACTGGCAGATTATGTGGGGGTTAATTTAGGTCTAGACTGACCGCCGCTGGTAAGGAGATTCCAAATTTCACATTACACACACACCCACCAGGCCACTACCTCTTCCTACCCCTAGGATAATGGAAGATATGGGCCCTTCGTTTAAATATAATAATACTATTTATGGTAGTCGCCAAATTCAATTTCCCGTGTCATATTTTTAAAGGCGAATAGAACACTTTAGCGAGAATAACAAGAGGCGAACGAAGCTGAAAAGTTGCATGCAAAAGACAACTTGATAGGCAGACAACACAATGAATAAATTTCGACACGAGGAGAGATATAAAATATAACTAGGTTTTTAATACATGCGGACACACATATTTAACGTGTCGGCTATATTATCAGCGGATAATATCCAATATACAAACGTCTTTCGTCCTTATTATTTTCTTTCTTCCTTCTTTAAATTGAGAGAGAGAGCGAGAGGGCATGTAATTGCAATACTTAGGAAGAGTGTAGGGAGAAACAGTCTTAATGTTTACTTAGCTTTTTGACGGGTTCCTTCTGAGAGTATTTCCTCTTTTACGGGCCAGTGGGATTTTATATAGCTCGGCTTGAATGCGTCTGTCATCTTGTTCAAGAGCTTTCCGCTTTTCCCCGGGAATTTCGGCGGCAGTTTCAATATAACTTATCACCTCAGCTACTGTCCAGAAAATCACGGTTCAGCTTCTTCGCCCGGAGTCCGGCACGAGATTCGTCCATCTGTTCACGGCGAAATCTGTCTTCAAAACTGATTTCCTTATCCCTATTTCCGCCGACGAAAGAGGGTGCTACTTCCGCTTTAGGATTCTGGCCAATCATTGAGCCTCTTTCTTTTGTCAAGCGATTCGTTCGGACTACTATCTCTTTCACCCAGTCACAGAGGGCAAATATCTGTTGGCTTTCATTCTGACCTGGATTTGTTACTTCGGCCACGAGGAATTGACCTACATTCCTATTCCTCTTTTTTAACGGCCAGTCTTTGGCGGCCTGTTAAATCAAACACGGAGGGGTAGGGGAAATTCCTTATTTCTCACCTCTCAGTGGTAGACCACGTGACATACCACTCAGCCAACAAGCGTACCACGTCAGCTCGGGAATTATAAGGTATTAAGTAGTAGCGTTCGTTTGTTTACATTTCATACCTTACCGGATACCAGAGTGCTCAATTCATTCGAAGAGCTTTGCATTACATGAGCGGCAGCCGTAAATTCCATCGCCAGCATATATATTTATTTATTAATTAAAGTTCCATGACCAGAAAATCCAGCAAACACCAACATGCGGCACACGGAACACTGAACAGCTGTTTCGACCTTATTGGATCACATCATCAGTGCATACCATAATCTCCACCACTAGAGATCGAACCAGCAAGCCCAGAATGTAGAAACCGAACTTCTACCAATGGGCCACCGATTTATGCCAAACATAAACGCTGCCAAATCAACTAGTCATGGTAAGAATGCGCAACCGCATGACCATATGTATCTTGATAGTACGTTTTTACCTTACAGAGGTACCAAGTAGGTTACCCAGTTGCATGACACCTACTTGGGAAGTCGTGGCCCTCGGGGTGGTCGTGTCCTCTGTAAGGTAAAAACGTACTTTCAAGATACATATGATCATGCATTGGTGCATTCTTACCATGAGTAGTTGATTTGGCAGCACTTATGTGTGGCATGAATTAGTGGCCCATTCATAGAAGCTCGGTCTCTACATTCTGGGGTTGCTGGTTCGATTTCTAGTGGTGGAGATTATGGTATTCACTGCTGATGGCAACCAATAAGTTCGAACACAGCTGTTCAGTGTTCCGTATGACACATGTGGGTGTTTGCTGGATTTTCTGGTCATGGTAATTTAATTAATATATATCAATTCTTCTAATATATATAATATTTATTTATGTGTATATTGTGTTGAAATCTTTACGTGTGTTGGGGGGTTATAGTTGCATATTATTGTGTGTGGATATGTAAGTGGTGTTATGTTTATGTGAAGATACATGCGCAGCGCGATAAACTTGGGATTGTTTACCGGATGGGAGAGCACAATTGTATCTACAGTAGAGGCGAGAAAAAATTATTTATTTATTTCTATATGTGTAGGTGATCATAACTAAGGAACATAACATGATCACTGGATTTCAAAGGAAATAAAACAAAGATACCACACACATCTAACATATATTAGCAGACATTGTTTGACAGACAAGGGAGATAATACCGTATACTATTAGATGTAAACAAGTAACAAAAATAGGAGGAAAATAATTCAGTCTAAGATTAATAAAAATTATAATTGTTCATCAAAGAAATCTGTACGTTGTTGTAAATTTAAATTCATAAGCTGATATGAATGGTAATATTCATATCGTCATATAAATCATGATAAATGCACGTCAAAATTTTAGAGAAATGTCAAAATTTTCAAAGAGTGTGTCAAAGAACGCTCTTTAAAATTTATAATAATATAACACGCGCACACACACACACACACACACACATATATATATATATATATATATATGTTGAGATCACTACCTGAAAATCACAGTCTATCTATCTATCTATATATCTCCTTCGCTCTTTATCAATCTAAAAAGGTGTACATGATAAAATCAACATTTATCTCTCTACCTAACCTAATACACATACATATATACATATATACGAAGCATACTCATTTTGATGTGTTTTTCTGCGAAAGTGTAAAAGTGTACGCCAATGTGTGTGTGTGTGTGTGTGTGTGTGTGTTTGTGTGTGTGCGTGTGTGTGTGCAAATTAAAATATAATTACTTTTTTAATACATTTTCTTAGCAATTACATATCATACGTCTATTTTGCAATTGTAGACTATTTCTTCTTTCATTTAAGACTAACAACCGCTTTGAAAAATGCCTCGGATTTCTGTTTCAGTAGCAAAACAGAATTTAAAGCGCAACGTAAATTCTAAATTTGAAAGGTAAAAATGATGAATATATAGGCAAAAACAAAGGAGAAAGGACAGAAAAAGGGAAATGAATAATGGACAAAAAAAATGAAAAATGTTGGACAATGCAGGAATACGAAATGGTAAAAAGAATCGACGCCATGTTTGGAACTGGCGTCAGGATTCCAATAAATTAACATTAAATTTCAAGTGCGGAGCGCCTTGGAATCGCGACTAGAAGACGCAGAATTCTCATAAACGGCGTTTATGGTCACCCTTTTATCGCATTAAGCCTGTGTGATGCAATTAAATACGGGAAAAGCTGCCACGTTCCATGGCATTTCCCCTTGTCTCTTTCAGAAGAATAAAAAAAGAAAAGAAACAAAAACGTACTGCTATTTAAAAAAAAATACATTACACAAGACAATTTGTAACTCATCTTAACACGATGCAATAAGCCTTACTTACATCAGTTAACCTAGTTGCAAAAAAAAATAAATAGGGAAGAAACAATGACAAACAAACAAACAAACAAACAAACAAGGAAACAATTCTCTCAGTTTATTTCTCTGAAGAAAAAAAAAGGAGCCTTTTTTTTATTCTGAAGAAATTTATCTGAATCGAACTCACATGCCGTATCTAAAAGCTGTTGATTATGCTTATCGTCGAAGGAAATATACGGAAAACTATTCCGCTTAAAGAAAAAGTAGACAATGTTATCCTGAACTGAAATAGATCATTCTGAACATCACAATTTAAGCTATAAAATGTTTGTCAAAAAATGTAATGAAAGTAGTAAAGTTGTCCATTTTATTCAGCTTACTGATCTATCAATCTATCTCAGCGGCGTTCTTTCTTTCTTTCTTATGGAGGTATACATAATAAAAATAGAAATGGGCTTTTCTATGTATGTATGTATGTATGTATGTATCTATCAAGGTTCATTTCTCTATCTCGGTCTGTTCGTATGTCTTCACAACTATGTGTCAAATGAAAGTATAAATCATAAAAAACTGTCATCTTTACGTACCTATTTATCTTTCTATTTATATATCAAATATATATTATTCAATTTCTACACCAAAACAATTCTTTTTACATCTCTACGTATCTATTTCTCTGTCTAGCTTAATAGCTTGCTAGCTAACTATTTCTATAGATTCGCCAATTCTTTATCTGTTCCTATCAAATATTTCTCTCTTCATCGATCTAATGACTATATCAATGTTAAGAACAAAAAAAGTTATCTATCTATCTATCAATCTATCTATTATAAATACAGTAATATTCTGTTTGTTAGCCAAGTAAGGATTTTCCTCGCTAAGTATTTGTTCAGTTGAACTTAGTCTTGCTCAGGACGGCAAAGGAAATTCTATTGCACTATTATTTGAAAGTGTGAGTTTCATTATACATTTAATACCGTCGCTTCAAATCTAACTTCATAAAGAAAGGCAAGAGCAAGGTTTTAATCAGAAAAGAAAAGACAAATATATAATGAGCTTACATAGCTGGCATTTGTATGGCTCACAGATTTGACTGTGACTGCAAATATTCAAAGCTTCGTTATATCACCAGGTAAAGCAAGATAAACGTGACATCCTGCTAAATTGTATGAAACAATGGTTGATTTGGGAATTATATTTTAATGAAGACTCTGTTGGAGACACAGCTGTTGTTTACGTGAAATCATTTTTTTATTAAATTAATAAACATTATCATTTGCATATTTATTTTTATCAGTAATCTATCTATCTATCTATCTCCACTTCTCTGTCTTTATATTTGTGTCTCTTACTGCTTCTCACTATTACCGATACATCTCTCTATCTTTCATCTCACTCCCTTTTCTCTGTCTGTCTTTCTCTCTAATTCTCTTTCTCTCTCTCTCTCTTTCTCTTTCTCGATGTATATATATACACATGTATGAATCGTTCAAAATCTTCTAAGCCATACCAAGACTTTATATTTGTCGTACAACTGTCCTTTTTGTACGAACCTCAAAAATACAGAAACTATGGCAGGAATCTGAATAATTTTTTCTAGTTTTATAAGAGTGGTAGAGTTTTTCCGCTACTTAATGTTCAGTCATTGTTCGTCTTTCTGGGTTAGCCTAAGAACCGTTTGGACGACCCTCGTAGATATATATATATATATATATATATAGTCTTATCAATGATTACGTAAACCCTTACCCTTTCTTATTTATAAATTACACCTCGTCTGTATCAAGCAATCTATTGACCATTCTTCTGGGGCTATAGAATAAATTGGCTGCTTCTCTGCAGAAGGTAAGACCCCCGCCCAACGAATATGCTAGATATGACACTAAAAAACCTGATGGTGGCGCTCCAGTAATGCTGGATCTTTGGTGAATGCGGAGTACTCCTTCATTGCCATCGCTCTTTGGCTCGGAATTGTAGCACCTGATCGGGTCGTATCTATGGGTCAAATACAACTAAACTCTGTGTTTATGATAAACTGAATTGTTTGATACAGAACTGTTTTGACATTTAACTAAACTGTTTTGTTACGTTACTGTTTGTAAACAAAAACTATACCTATACTAAAGTGAAACGTTTGAAATTTAATTGGACGCTAAATGATGCAAAAAGGGTTGATACACTGTAAAACAAAACAACCAATCAAGATTCATAAAACGTAATGTCAGGTTAGAGGCAGAAGTCACACTTTAAACACAGATAAAATACCAGTTAAAGAGTATTTTTCTACTAAATTTATCTACTGTACAATTTTGACAAAGCTCAGTAAAATTTATGACGCTTCCAAGATTCTCCTAACATTACAAAATACAATGCTACAAAAGTTTTCGTTTGGTTTCGTTACCGGGTATATCAACCATTGTAGATTATTAAATGTCAAATACTTTTTATACATATATATTAAAATATAAAATTTGTTAACACATTTTGCTAATAACGTTTGAAATGAGCCTAAGCATATTCTTCGGCTCAAAGTTAAATGGTTCCAAGTATTGTTATGTATCTCTCGCAATTCAATTAAATATGTCATTTGTTTACACAGTTACATGATCAAACAGTTCTGTTTCAAACAATTCAATTTATCATAAGTAATCCGTTTGCACTACTACTCCAGTGTGGACCTGTGTGTGATGGTAATGAAGAGATCCTTCATATTCCCAAAAGCTCCAGCATTACTGGAACCTCACAATCAGGTTGTTTTGTATCTTAGCCAGACACTCGTAGTGGTGGGGCGTTTACCCCTTCTGCTGGTATGCAGTCGGTGTATTCTACAGCCCCAGCTGACTGGCCTCTGCAAAGGTTTTAATCAATTAGCTTAATTTCCCTTCTCAGAAAACGATGTAAATTATCATGGAGTGTAGAAATAAATTATATCAAAATATCAGATTTTGTGACATTTGGCTTTGAACAAGGATTAACAAATATTTACTTCTGTAGTTAGTTCGATCCTATCATTGTATCCTTTATTTTTGTATCATAGCCATGATATGGCAATGTATGAAACGTACATCGAATGTTCATAATATTCGTACACAATATAGAACATAGGAATCTCGAAATACGAAAAACACGTAATGACTTCTCAGTTTAGGTACGAACCTTTTATTACCTTTGAGTTTAAAGGTTCTCCGACATAAGGAGAGAGACACAATCTTTTTATGCAGGCCTTTTCATCTGGCCCCATTTCGCGCGGCGCCCATAGCGCGCAAATTCGCCTCGCCTCTGCGAGCCCGAAAGTCGACCGTCTCGTTTGGTGTCTAGCTTTCAACTCTATTAACATTCTTCGAAATCCCCCAAATCCTCCGCACACTTCCGGTGAGTGACGTCACCCGCACTTTGTAATCATGTTTCCCATCTCGGCTTCTTGTGACATATCTGAGTGACACGTCCGCCCCGCGTGCGTACGTGTTAACACCTACATCAATGTTGCACCTAAGTAACCAATGTGCTGAGCCGAAAGGTTCTCAGCCTAACTAAACCCAAAGGCATGAACCGAAATCCCTCGGCCATTCTATTACATTTCAGCCTGGTTCAAAACTAAGTAAATATATATGGTAATTGTATATGTAAGTTCTTGAGGAATAATTCGGTGTTTTCTAAACAAAGGGATTAGTTGGTGTGTGTTAAGAGAAGAATTAGGGGTAACCAATTTCACTGGAGTGACAAGTGAAGCAATGTTGAATTTGAGAGTCAAACAATATTTTGCTAATCATGTTTAATCTCTTATCTCACGAAGTGGCAGTTTTAAATCTGGTCTATAATCAGTGTAGAGTAAGCGCTGGTGAATCAGAATGTCAGACACATGGCAACAAGCATAAAGTGTGTTCAACTACATGTTAATTAAAGAATATCATTTGATTCCGGGAGAGGAAAATACGTTTATTTACCTAATTCCTCAGCCATCGGCAAGATTGAACACAAAGTCAATATTTTTTTAAAGTTGAGAACAGCTGGGTTTTCATTAGTAGAGTGTTTAAAATACGAAGGTCACAAAAGAAGATTAACTTTAATTTCATAAAAATAAACACCAAAATAAGAAAACCGACATACAATGATGAATTTACTCAATATGGTCACCATTTTTTTCAATTATTGTATCTATACGGTATTGAACTGATTTGTACGCCTTCAAAACATTTTTTGACATTTCATTCCATTCCTCCACAATAGCAGTCTTAAGCAAACCAATATCTAGATGGGGAGTTGCATATGCTTTGTTTGCTAAAACGCCACGATTACCGTAATCAATCGAATTAAATTCTGGGCTTAAATTTTATTTTATTGATGTCTTCACTGTGTTCTCATGGTCTTTTAATTCATTAGCGTGCTTTCTTATTGATGTTGTGAGGTCCTGCTTAATCCACGTAGCGGGAGCAGTTAAAAAGCCTTCTTTTCGCTTTATGTTCAATACTTAATTCCACTTTTCCTTAGAAAGTTCTTTACGGTAATTCTTTATCCTTGCATTTTATAGGGTAGATAAAGACACTTTGGTTTCGGCATTAAGCAAATCGTAGATACTTCATCATTTCTTTGTCAATGTATTTTAATTTAAAAATGTTCTCGAATAATTGAGCTAATCATGAAAATTTAGATTTATCAGGTGTTTTATTTTCAAAAATTGGACTAATCAGTCGAAAAATAAATTTTTAATCCATTTTTTACTTCCACCCCCTGTAAATAGTCTATTTTTTCTAACTATTGTTAACGAAGGTTGGGTGGTTGGTTTGTGTTTCGTTTTACGGAGTATCAACTCTTTTTGGTTCATTTAACGCTGAATTAAATTTCAAATAGTTCAGTTTAGTATCAGTATAACTTATGTTGGCAAACAGTTAAATGCTAAAATAATTCAGTTTAATGTCAAAACAGTTCCATTCAATCAGTTCAGTTTAGCACAAGTATACAGTTTAAATGCCGAAAACGGTTCTATTTTAAACAATTCAGTTTAACATACGTAGAAGTTTAGTTCTATTTGACCTGTAGGTGTTAAAACTGCAGGCCAGAGTGGACTAGGGAGCGATGGCAATGAAGGAGTACTCTGCATTCCTCCAAGCTTCAGCATTACTACAGCCAGACCATCAGGTTGTTTTGTGTCATATCCAGGACACTCGTTGGGTTAGTCTTACCTTTCTACATAGAGGCTGTCTGTATATTCTACAGCCCCAGCCGACTGGGCAAGGATATGGGGGGGGGAGACGGATTCATGTTTTCCTTTATGGAATTCGTTCAAGGAGAACCGAAATAAACTTCATCCAGTATTAGAACTCTGGTCACCTGAGTCATTTCCTAGAACGATAACTGTTATTTCAACAGCGTGTCCAAATGATTTATAATAACAACGAAAAGAGATTGGCATACAAATATTTACGTAAAGTTGGTTTGGTTTCTCTATTTAGTTACATTCCACATTTTGTGCGGTATTTAATGTCAAAGATATCCTTGAAGAAGACCACTGTTGGTACTATTTTACCTATAACTATGAGGATTATGGTGTTCCGACCCTTCCTAAGCGTTTTAGTCTAAAAGTAAATGTAATAGCACGACTAGAATTCGAACTAGCTTACAAGGAAGTCAAGTTCAGATCTTTAACCATACCGCCCCTTGTATGTGACTGTGACAAACATTGTTGGTGAAAAAGAAATGTGAATGAGTCCTCATTGAAAAGGACGTCTGCAGAGTCATGTAGTGTTATAACGGATGAAACACCGATGCATACATATTAAGTTGAATTCTGTCTCCAATAACATAGAATTTCTGTCACTTCGATCAGAAACCGGTGTTTCTTTAGGTTTTATTCTTTGTATTAAAGTTATATTAATTAACTTCAATAAGGAAAAAATTGCAAAGGGAATTTATTACAACTTAATTTAAATCTTTGTTAAATACGGTCCTATCTACTTGTCAAATTGATTTTTTAAAATTATTTGTATCATATAGGAGTACATATATCCATATTTTATAATTCACAAATGATCATTATTAGTCATCATCATCATCATCATCATATCGTGCTGGCAGCACGGATATCACTGACCCTCTCTCGCCACTCCTCCCTATCGTTCATCGCCCTAGGCAGGTCTTCAGGACAACAACCTGTATCCTCACATAGCTGCTGAATGTACGTTCGTGCTGGTCGTCCTGCTTTTGCGCGGCCATGTGTGGGGATCCATAAGAGTACATCACTGATGAGTTCATCTCTGCTTCTCCAGCAATGTCCTGCATGTCTGGTTCGCCTAACTTGAATAGTTTTCGTGATAGGGGATAGGTGGCCGTACAGTTGGTGTCTTGTGGGGTGTTGCTGCCAGGACTTGTTCAGGATTGCATGCAGCATTCTTGTGTAATTGCCATCTAGTTTCTTCTCCAGCCGTTTTGTTAGCGTCCATGTAGTGCATCCATATAGCAGTATCGATGTGACCGCTGCCTGGAAGAAACTGCGTTTCATTTTATCGGTTAAGTCTGATTTCCATATAGTCGATAGCCTATTGATAGCTGTCCATGCTTTCGTTAACCTCGTTTCGATGTCCTTTTCGGTTGATTCGACGCTGCTTCCTAGGTACGTGAATTTGTCTACTAGTTTAAGTGGGGTTCCTTCTAGAGTGGAGATGTCCCCCGTTTGGTTATAGCACATATATTCCGTTTTGTGTGCATTAACATGGAGGCCTATGCTTGCTGCTGCTCATTCCAAACTATGCAGAAGTGTTTCGGCTTGGTCAGGTGTATTTGCCAGTATCGCTATGTCATCGGCGTAGTCGGCGTCGGTAATTGTTGTTGCGGGGTATCTTCTGCTTCTTTTCTTTGTCAGTTCGAAGCCATTCTCTTTGATTTTGTAAATCGATGTTCTAAGTACGTAGTCTAGACAAATGATAAAGAGATACGGAGCCAGCGTGTCCCCTTGTAGTACTCCTGCTACAATGTCGAAGTATTCTGTGTCTCCATCTGGTGATCGTACTTTTACTTTAGTGTTTCTATAGAGAATCGTTATTGCCGCTACGGTTTCTTTAGGTATGCCGTACGCTAGTAGGATTTGTTCCATCTTTCCTCTGTGAATGGAATCGAAAGCCTTGGTAAAGTCGACAAATATTAATGTCGCTTGTAGGTTCTTTGCCCGTACACCTTCAAGGATTCTGCGGATGGTTAATATTTGTGAGGTCGTGGATCTATTTCTTCGGAAGCCATTTTGTTTTTTTCTAAGTATGTTGTCGATTTTGGGTTCTATTCGGTTTCGTAGTAGGGCATTGTAGATTTTGGCAGCTATGGATGTAAGTGTTATGCCTCGGTAGTTTTTGGCTAATCCTAGGTCCCCCTTTTTATCCGATAGATAGATGGACGAAGGGATGCATACTCCCCATCCCTAAAAAGGGGGACCTCATTATTAGTACTTAGCGTAAAGTTGCAAACAAATGACCACTATTGCAAAGGAATCGCTATTTGGACCAAAATACTTTTGTATAAATTATTACGATTAGGAATAGTTAATTGAATCTATAATTGTTTACTAAGATCATTATTGTTGCTAACTAAAAGCCATACAATTGCTTTAAATACAAAAACCTCCAGAAATAAATGATTATTTATTCATAAGAATAGTTAAGTGAGACCATATGATTGTGTATATATTATTCTTTTTAGGAATACTCACATGCATTTATAATTATTTACAAAGGTTTAAGCATGGACATGGACAGCTTTCAATAGGCTATCGATTATATGGAAATCAGACCTAACCGATAAAATAAAACGCAGTTTCTTCTAGGCAGCGGTCGAATCGATACTGCTTTAAGGATGCACTACATGGACTCTAACAAAACGGCTGGAGAAGAAGCTAGACGCCAATTACACAAGAATGCTGCGAGCAATCTTGAACAAGTCGTGGCGGCAACACCCCACAAGTCACCAACTGTACGGCCACCTGCCTCCTATCACGAAAACTATTCAAGATAGAAAAACCAGACATGCAGGACACTGCTGGAGAAGCAGGGACGAACTCATCAGTGATGTACTCTTATGGACCCCCACACATGGCCGTGCAAAAGCAGGACGACCAGAACGAACATACATTCAGCAACTATGTGAGGATACGGGATGTTGTCCAGAAGACCCACCTGAGGCGATGAACGATAGGGAAAAGTGGCGAGAGAGGGTCAGGGATATCCGTGCTACCAGCACGACATGATGATGATGATGATGACAAATACTTATCATGACATAAGTATAGTAATTTAGAATCATATAACTGAGTCCAGATTATTAGTTTTAAGAATAGTGAATTTAATCAACAAGGGGTTTTAAAAAGTCCTTTATCCTTGATTACTTGAAACCACAAAACAGTTTGAAATATTTGAACACATCAAACTGTGTGCCAACAAATAATCATTATCATCCTATTGGAATAGTAATTTGAAACCATAAATTGTCTTTAGTTTTCTTAATATTAATAACATCGACTTGAATTCATAATTTATACAGGTTCAATAATATTACTTACTAGAAACAATACAAGTAAACGTATAGTTGGCGACCGTAGTCGAGAGAAACACAAAGGATCCCTTTACAATAGTCAGTGCATCAAGGTGTCGAGGGGGATGCTACTCAACTCTCTGGATTACTCCACTTTACTCTTGATCCATAACTAATAATGCTGATTGTTATTCAAGGCGACACTAAGTACCATTTTTGGTATGACTCGACCAAAGATTGAACCCCAGTCTCCCGGGCCATTAGCGAACACTCCACCCAGTAGGCCAATGGCCCGGTCAAACAATAGAACTGTATGAAAACAAATGAGTATTACTGCAATAGTAATCTAATTTGAAACCGTATAATAATATATCAACTATTTGTATTAAAGAAGTTACTTGATTGAATATATTTGTTTACAAAAGATCATGACCATTTCTTACCTAAAACCATACAATGACTTGAAATTTTTATTTTTCTCATTTGAGAGTTTTTCACACCAGCGTTAACTGATGGTTTTCCACAGGAATTTGAATGAGAGCAAGTCCCCTCAAGTTTCTATGTAACATATTGACCCCGGCCAAGCTGTCAAAATAGGAAATGCACCTGTGTAAATAACAGGTGAATCCGGTCGAGGAATATCAGGATATAACCTTGACCGTAGACGGGTTGAATTGAGTGCAATGTGTGACGCCCACAAGGAGAAGGTGGTCGTTCAACAATTAAATAACTCGGTTCACAGGAAGTTCAATAAGTTGGAGTTCAGACCAGTTGGAGAGAAGATGCTGGAATGAGGACCACGTCCCAGAGAGGCTTGGCCCCCGGTTGAGCAGCCCAGGAGAACGGGAAAGAAACACTGTTATGGCCATAAGAGTTGGGGGTCAATATGTTGCCGTTCTGCTCAGCCTATAACTCACCTCTCACACAGTAAAACCTTTCGAAACCCTTTCGAACCCTTTCAAATAAAGTGAGTGGTGTATTTTTCCAAAGAACTGTGTCGCTCGTCTTTATTGTGTCGTCGTTTTGTTCCTGCATGTATATGCGTATGTATAGTGTTCATGGCTATACAACATCCAGGACTCTTCATAGTATTCTGACCGATCCCAGCAATGCTGTATTTTGAAGGGTCTTTTCTCATCCTCTAATTTTCAATTCCTCCACGGCCAATACCATTCTTTTGGTGACGGTACCGGGCGTAACAATTACAACTGCCATCACCGTCACTTTCATATTCCATAGTCTTTTAAAATTCTCTGGTGAGGTCAAAGTACTTATCTCTCCTTTCGCTTTCTTTCAAGTTAACCGTGCCATCAGCCGGAACAGAAAAGTCGGCAGGTTCCTTTTTTTTCTTTGTTTACTACCACTAGATGTGGTCGTTTGAAAGAAATTATTATTATTATTATTATTATTTAGGAATAGATATTGAAACCATATACGATATCTATCCGATTTCCCACCAAGTTGGATTTGACATTCAATCATATTCTATTTGTTGTAGATTAGCTAGCACCTCTTCAGCACTCTACCAGATTGCCTAGCTCATAGCCTTAAATAGCCTACAATTAAGTTGATTAATAAGCTAGTCGATGCTGCCTAGCACTGGTGCCGGGGTAGCCCAGAATTCACGTCATGCGGCCGACACTGACTTACTCCTGGAGACTCAGGAGCTCTAACCCTCCTCCCTGGAGGCGTTACTCGGTGTAGTAGCCATTGAAAAGGGAACTTTCGAGTCATCCTCGAATACGTTCGCATGCTTTACTTTATATGACTATGTGCAAACAAATATTTATCATTACATAGGAATAGTTTCTTGAAAACGTATAACTGGATATAAATCATCAGTTTTGCACCACTTTACCTTTGATCCTGACCTTATATTGTTGAGCGCTAAGCAGGGCGGCATCAAGTACCATTTTCTTAGTCTTTTGTTGACCTGGGATCGAACGCCGGTCGTCTGGATCATTGACGAACACTCTACTCATTAGACCAATGGCCCCGTTTGAATGTTGGCATAATGAGTGAAAAATATCCCAATCTACGTGGTTGCCTTATTTTGTAATGTCATTAAATGCATACACTATTGTTAAACGCGTTTCGTTTATCTTTATTATTGTAGGTAAATTGATACTGACGGGTTTCTACACTTTTTTATTGCCTTGTGTCAGACTAAGTTCACTTAAATCAATAACTATTACAGATAAATGTCATTTGATGCATAGATTTTTTTTTCATTTCTTAAATATATTCATAGCTTTTCACTTGCACAATGATTAAATTTTGCCACTGACGTTTTCAATAAATTTAGACATGTCTCGGAAAGCAAGAAACACTTACTCAATATAGAAGCGGGTGTCGTTTCAAAACCAGACGAGATATCACACGTTAACTACTGAAGGAATCTGATTTCTAAAGATGCCAATTAAAACTTTTTTTTAAAAGGATGACGCTACTCTGAGAAGGTGAAAAACTGTTCTTTTATCTTTATTTTTTTACCACCTATCTTCGTCATTTCTAAAATCACCAACTACGTTTAATTTTTTTTTTTTTAAAAAAGCAAACAAACATATAATTGATTATTCCAAGGAGCTATATAGAAAATGCAGGTTTAGTTAAAACGTTGTGCAGCGTGATGCCTCATTTGAGATCTAAATATCATTTTGCTCTAAGAACTGTCACTAAAATTCACCAGGTGTTTTATGTCAATCTGTCTGCTGTGGTGTGTCTACATCCACGGTTTTCTATTATCAGTATTGGGTTCCTGTGAAATGGATTAAAACGTTTCAAAGATGAAATACTTAAATACACATCAATAAAACCATTTATAAACATAACACCGATAATAATAATAATAATAATAATAATAATAATAATAATAATAATAATGATATAAACAGAGAGAGAGAGAGAGAGAGAGAGAGAGAGAAGTAGGGAGAGAGAGAGGCTAAAAAGAAAAAGATAGATAGATAGAAAACTTATCAGATTTTTTTTTCCAATCTATGTGGTAAGGGTGACGACTGAAATAGCTTTCAACTTCTCCATTCTCACAATTGAGTTCCTTTGTAATGGCAAAAACATTTTGAAAGGAGAAAGTAATCAAATAAAAATATACACCTGTTAACATTTTTATAATTACACCAGAAATTATACATACATATATATATATAAAGTAAAGTTCGTGACCATAGCCGTGGATAACCCGAAACCTCCATTTCCTATATCTCCTACACCGAAGTCTAGGGGAGGGTGCTACTCCATTCCCTGGATTGCTCCACTTTACCCTTGATGCTTACCTTATAATGCTGAGTGTCAAGAACTATTTTTGAGTCTTTGGTATGACTTGACCTGCGAAGGAACCCCATCTCCCGGATTCTTAGCAAACACACTACTCATGAGGCCAATATGTAAATATGGTTTGATACATTTATGAATAAAGAATGCTCAATATCAGTGAAATACCATGTATATATAAGAAAAGCGTAGAAATCGAATCAATTGAGTTTGGTAACTGTCAGTTTCTCACCAAAATGAACCCTCGGACCATCTCTCTCTCTCTATATATATATATATATAAATATATATATATATACGTGGTGCTTTGAATAAGTCTCCAGATTTTTTTGTGCAAGCACTTAAAATTGTCGTAGACTCTTGAAAAAGAAGTATGTTATTGCTATGTATCTTATGAGATGACTGACTAATTTTGATGATTTCAGGTCCAAAAGAACCGCTACAGCAGGAATTGGAATACACCCTACTACAGCTTGATTGTCCCAGCTGGTGAATTTCAAAAAATGCAACCTGGACGTGAGGACACTTTACAAGAACGATATGCAATAAAATTCTGTTTTAGACTTGGAAAAATGACACAGAAACACATGGAATGCTTCAGTCTGCTTATCAAGCATTTTGCATGAATCGAGCATCAGTTTTTGAGTGGCATAAGATATTAAAGGAAGGCAGGGAGTCGTTGAGGTATGATGAGAGGTGTGGGAGGAGTAAGGAAGTCAGAAAACCAGAGTTGATTGGCCAAAGGGTTAGGGTTAGGGTTACTATGTTGAGGTTTTAAGGGAGTTCAGGGAGAGATTCCGTCGGAAGAGGCCAGCACTCTTTAAATCGGGCCAGTGGCATTTCCAGCAGGACAATGCACCAGTCCACAACTCCATTCTAGTCACAGACTATTTGACCAAGTTGAGTTCCTCAGCCTCCCTATAGTCGACACCTTGCTCCCTGCGACTTTTAGTTATTCCCTAAGATCAGAGGCTGTCGTTATGAGACAATTGAGGAAGTGAAAGAGGCTGTGACGAAGGTCATTGATACGCTCACACAAGAGGACTTCCATGGGGCCTTCCAGAAAATGTTGGAACAGTGCAACAAGTGCATTGTAACCGGAGGATATTACTTCGAAGGGTACTAGAGTTTCATGTGTGTACTATCAATAAAACTGCCCATACGAAAATGCTTGGGAACTTATTTAATTATCTTCGTATATATATATATATATATATATATAAGTTCGGATCGCGTAGAGATAGTTTCAATGGCACTTGGTGACAATAAGTTTTTCGTTACTGTGATCATAGTATAAAGCAATCAAATGGTATTGAGTCTGTCTGTTATCCAAACATATACAGGGGATTCTCTAATATTGCGCACAATTTATTTATAGACATACCAATCAATATATCTGATAGATAGATAGATAGATAGATAGATAGATAAAGAATGGGGAGAAAGAGACCGGGATTAAGGAGAGGGATTAAGAAATAGATGTAAAAGGAGACATACAGATATACAGATATAGAAGAGGTGGAGATAAATTGACAAATGAAGACTTACACTTTGTTAGAGATACATATTGATAAAGATTTGCTGATGTGAAATCATTTATTTGAAATCAGAGCCATGCATAGATGCCAAAGGCGAAATCAGTCAGCGCTTATTAGGACAACTTCTTATGTTTGTTGCAAATGGCAGAAAAAATCATTTCGGGTATAAGTTTCACAGTCTTATTGAACGTGTCCCCAACGTTTAAAAAATGTACATGTACAAACTTATGATAGGTTTATCTACGCCTTATATAAATATCTTTGTTAGCTGAGTTTGTGAGATTTCTGTCAGATCAGGACAACTATATGTCCCTGCAAACTCTTGTGAAAGAATTACCATAAATAACAGTGTATAATTCGACATTGCAAGCCTGAAAATATCTCTTCAAAAATAGGGATTGACTAATAGGACACGGCTAAAATCGAAACCTTTAACATAGAGTAGCCAAAAAGTGGGAAAACACTTCTGACAATCGACATACTCTATATACACAAAGTTCAGAAGACTGCCACAAACATTTCAAACATGCGTTTGGAGAACATGACTAAGAAATTAACACATATATGAATATAGAACGTTAATGTAACGCTTAAATTGTATTAGAATTGTGTTTTCTCGTAAAAGTCTGCTTCTAACTGCTGATACACTGATTGTAAAAAAAAAAAAAAAATCGGTACGTCACAACACACAGGCACCCAGTAAGACAATCATGGTATGTCTTAATATATATATATATATTTTTTTTTTTTGCTTCATGTCACCGGGGCCTTTCTTCATTTTGATAACTGGATAAGTTCTGATCTACCAGTAACTTGTCAGATGTTTAGGAGTCGACTTATACAGGAGGTATAGGTCTAAACAAGAATCTTGATCTAAAATCTTGGTGCAAGCTAATATGACTTATACACCTAGATTTACGCTCCATAAAAATCCAGATATCCTAAATCGCTCAGAACTTAGTTATGTTTGTTTTCACATTTCTTATAAAATCAACAAAACAAATCTTGAATCTTTGCATAAGAATTACAAATCAAGCTTGAAATGCAGTTTTCCTCCAAAATAAAATCTTTAATAGAAGTTGAATATTCTTGTAGACTAATGTTATCTTTGCTGTTTGAAGTTTTGTCCGTTTCCAAAGGTAATATATACTGTAGAAAGAAGATTGGGTAGTCTAATCTATCGGTTTTTATTCTGTCATCAAAATAACTTTGATATTTTATTCGTGGAAATTTGTTTCTTTAAAGCTGGAATTACAGACACAATTATAATGATTTGAATGATTTTAAATATTTAAGATAAAATAAGAAAAATGAAAAGAAATACGTAATTGGTGGACAGGAATTAAAATGATTAAATAGAGTTATTGTATATATATATATATATATATATATATATATATATACGTGGTTGCCACTTACAAATCTACCAGCCTCTGTATTTATTCCCCTATCTGCCTCTTGTCTTTAGACTCTCTTCCTCACCACTTTTTAAATCTCTATTTTCTCCGTTATTTTTTCGGTTTCCTCAATTGCTAAAATCTCGAAAAACTCAAAAAAATGTTTTGACTGAAGAAATTCTTGAATAAAGACTGAAATTTTACTACTGAACCTTTTTTTAGTGCCTGATTTATCCACCTTTCCACTTGTTTTTATCATCTTATCAATAAAATATTTTTAAGTAGTTGACAAAAGGGAGCATTGTTTACAGTTGCACTTTTTTCTATATAATTTGCAATAGGTCCTTTCCTGTTTTAGAAAGCTATCAGTATGACCTTTCTTACTCACAACTGCCCTTGGAACTTTTTTCTTTACTGAATAGTCAATATGTTTCCATTTCCAGGACTGTCTTTTCAGTTCCAGCACATCGTTCTAAATCCATATTTAACTAATTTTGAACAGCATTTCTTTTGAATAAAACATGCCTCTCCGTAAACATAACACACTGTTCTGTATATTTTAAATGGTTTGCACTTCCGAGTTGGTAAAAATTTGATGATGAACTTCTGTTCAAGCCTAGAGAACTTTGATCGATTTGTTTACATTTTGAATAGCCTCAGAACAAATGTTTCTGCGAGATAAAATAATTCCTGATATAAACCAATTCCAATGAATATAAAGATTATATTTATGTAGAAAGCCAATAAAATATTTTGATTAAAAACATCCTCTTTTTCATCTCATAATCCTCGTAACCAAGAATGTTTATATGCAGAGAAAAGTAGATCTTCCCTCGTGATTCTCGCTGGCTAATTAGTCTTCTACTACGTTTATCAAGCTATGTTTTACACATTCCGAGATAGGAGCTGAAACAGAAGATTCTAGTTGAAAATCTATTGTTAGAATGCCTTTTAGCAAAAGATTGTACTCACTTACTATTTCACCAACAATGAGGAAGTACGCATTGTGGCTTCATATAAAATATAACAGTATATAATATAGAGTTTTTCGTTTCTGAAAAAAAATTATTTCTGTTCGTACTGGCTTAATGCTAAAGTTATGAAGTTATTATTTAGTACTTTCTATATGATTTTTTTAAGTCATGTAATGTTCTTCGAATTATATTGTTGGATGGTCTTGATGCTTATTAAAAAGATACCAGTTCCAAGCATTTATAAAAAAAAAATAAACACGGATAGAAAGAAGTTGGAAAGACCAAATGGGGTTTAATACATGGAAACGAAAACATGCTAACTGATCTAGAAAAATGGTATGACATCCAAAGAAAACAACTTATACAAGCAATACATGTGTCAGAAGTTATTTTTACAGAAAAGCAACATGGAACTCTTAGCCAGTCACATGGATTATTTCTCAAAAACAACCATCTAAAACGAAGATTTTACATTAACGAAGCCGCATGTTTTATGTCAATGACCTTTTCTTAGACGAATGCTTTCACAAAAGCAAGACACTGACAATTCCTCTCCGTACGACAAACAACCTTGCTACTAAAACTGAACATGCGACCATATATACCTGACAGAGGAAGGTTTATTAGACAAAGGTAGAGTGGTACATAATAAAGAGGACTCTGATTATTCTGTTTTATCTTTTTTTTTTTTTTTATAAATTATTCACAGTAACAACAACAACAGTGTAGCATGCGTTGCCATTACCTGAGACAAGGCAAGTATTTCGTGAACGCTATTTTTAATTTATTATTACTATTTTTTCTTTTGAAATTGTGTGCCCTTGATAATTTTGCCCCTTGGATAATCACTTCTCTGGCATCACCCACGTTATCTCACTGGATACAGTAGTTTTTATATACGTGGTTCATTCAATAGGTTTCCAGACTTTTTTGTTCAGGCACTTAAAATTGTCGAAGACACTTGAACATTCAGTATGTTATTGCTATACATCGTATGAGATGACTGACCAATTTTTATGATTCTAGGTTTAAATGAACAGCTACAGCAGGAATTGAAATACACCCTACTAAAGCCTGATTGTCGCAGCAGGGGAGTTTCAAAAATTGACCAATTTTTATGATTCCAGGTTCAAATGAACAGCTACAGCAGGAATTAGACTACACCCTACGAAAGCTTGATTGTCACAGCTCGGGAATTTCAAAAATGCTATCTGGACGTGAGGACACTTTAGAAGAATAATAGGCAATAAAATTCTGTTTTAAACTTGGAAAAAATGCCACAGAAACGTATGGAATGCTTCAGACTGCTTTTTGGCCATCTTGCATGAATTGAGCATCAGTTTTTGAATGGCATAAGAGATTCAAGGAAGGCAGAGAGACTGTGGGGGATGATGAGAGGTGTGGGAGGAGTAAGGAAGTCAATACATCAGAGTTGATTGGCCAAAGGGTTACGGTTAGGGTTAGGGTTACTCTGTTGAGGTTTTAAGGGGGTTCAAGAAGAGATTCCGTCGGAAGAGGCCAACACTCGTTAAATTGGGTCAGTTGCCTTTCCATCATGACAATACACCAGTCCACAACTCCATCCTTGTCACAGAGTATGTGACCAAGATGGGCATCACCACAGTTCCTCAACCTCCCTATAGTCCAGACCTTGCTCCCTGTGACTTTTGTTTATTCCCTAAGCTCAGAGGCTGTCGTTATAAGACAGTTGAGGCGATGAAAAAGGCTGTGAAGAAAGTCATTGACACGCTCACACAAGAGGACTCCCATGGAGCCTTCCATAAGTTGTTGGAACGGTAGAACAAGTAAATTGCAGCCAGAGGAGATTACTTCAAAGGGGACTAGAGTTTCATGTGTGTACTATCAATAAAAGTGCCCCTAGGAAAAAAATCTTGAAACTTATTTAATGATCCTCGTAATTTAAATACATTGTTAAATATTGTAAAACGCCTCGAATAAGAAAGAATTAATCGGTGAACAGGAATTAAACTGACTAAATTTACTTGATGAAAATACGTACATACATAAATGATACCTTCCACTTTGACATCAAATATGACCATTGCATGACATCATATCGGAACGATCCAATAATATCAAGTCATACATCAGCTAGGGACTTTTTGTATAGAAGAAAACCAGTCCTTTAAACTAGCCCCACTTACTATATGTCTCAAACAAACACCCCAAACCATACTTGATGATATTGTTTTAGTTTCACTTCACTCTAATTGCCTTTGACATGAATCAAATTTTCTTCCATCAGCTATGAATAAAAAGTTGAGCAGACTAGGTTTATAAGCTTTGGTTAGGCAACAAATCTAGCAGAAGGAAAACTCTGAGTTAAAACTGCTTAAATACTAACCGTGTGTCATACCCTTTGCATGGACCTGTATAATTTATACTGTATTAGGTATATAAAGAGACATATATAATTGATTGATTAATTTGTCTTAATAGTATGTCTACCTATCTGGGATTATTTATGTCTAAAGTTTAGGAAATTGCATATATTGTAAGTTCATATTTACATTTTTTGTATAATTTCAAACGTTTTCTTGCATTCGGATATATGATATGAAATATTCCTATAGAATACCAAATATTTACAAGAGAACTATTTAACCAATATATGTTACTTTAATAGATAAAATCATTCAAATGACTATCTATCTATCTATCTATCTATCTATCAACATAGCAGAGAATACGCTGGCTGAATCACCTGGTGTGGGTTGTTCTTAGAATAACAACGAAAAAAGCATCTGCTGGTATGTGTCAATAATCCCAGTTCCTTGCTTAAGCAAGGAACTGGGATTAATTGCAGATATCATCAGATACTTAAGCAAGTAACTGAGATTAATGACACATACTATCGGACGCTGTGTTTTTTATTCCAAGAACAACCCTCACCAGGTGATACAGTCAGCGTATCTAAACTATGTCAATAGATAGATAGATAGATAGATAGATAGATATCATTCGAAGCGAAGTGTTTATTTTTCTAACTCATTATATATACTATGAAATGTATATTTCTCACGCGCATTGTAGAAAAAATGAAAGTGTCATTATTTCCGAAAATGCTGATCAATAATGTATTCAGAATTGCAGATGTGAATGTCACAATGATTTGTTTGAAAATGCTATTGCTTTTGAATGTGGCTCTTTTCGTTTAATAACTGGCATTCTGTTGTTATGAAAAAAAATGTCGAGCACTAGTGTAGAAATGTAATCAGAGAAGTCGTCGCATGCCGCAAAGACAAACAACTCAGAAATTCAAAAACGAGTGAAAATATTTCGGAAGAGAACAGGAGAGTGATGACAATGATGTAACTAATATATTTTTCTAATAATGCCACTCTGATTACACCTTACAAAGAAACATTTCTAACGAAATCAATGTAAAAGTAAAGAGCAATGGTGATTATAATTTTAAAATTGATATTGCTACTCCATGTCAGTGGAGCCAAGAAGAAGCCCTTCACATCCTCTGCAAGAAAGTAAGTTACTTCTCAAAAAAGGGAGCTATCATTCGACAATAAATTGTATTTGATACTGAGGTTGCAGTTTCGGAGTTCAGGGGGAGTTTTGAAAACCTCTTTACTGGCGTCACTTCCAGTTAATGTCTGACGATTATTGGTTGTACCGGTTAGGATCCTTACAATGGATCTATTAGATCTGTTTAAAAATAATTCGTAATCAATAGAACTAGTGCCAGAAATTTTTAAGAAACAATTACTCAAAATATCTAATTATGATCGCCATTCTTTAATCACTTGACAAAGAATAATCAAAGACTGGCTAATAGGTTAAAATCAATTGCTTTTAACATACCCTCCAGTCTTTGATTATATTCAAATCAATCAATTGACGCCTTATTTATTTACTAAGGATCGAAGTAAAATCTAAAGTTTTCCTTTTCAATTTCATATGCATATATTAACTTTAGAATTTATATTGTCCTCTTCCCTTTCCCGTGTCACATGACAGAATTGATTTTTTAACAGAAACGATGAGGATGGTAAAATTAGTTTAGAGTATAAGCGAAACAGTCAGTGAAGACTAGAAACACATAAGTCGTTAAAAAGGTAAACCTACTTGGAGCATTCAAAACGTGTTATCGTAGATAAGCTGAAATTATGCTTGTTTCTAAATATTTCCAAAAACTTATCCCCTACTTCTGAAGTAATAGTAATTCACTTAATATATATATATATATATATATATATATATATATATATGTATATATAAGCTATTCACTGGTGGTAAAAAAAACTTATAGAGAGGGTGGTGCATATTTTTTTTCATTGAGAATAAGTAATTTTCCTAGTATAAACGTATAAAACAGATTTATTGACTATGAAAGAAATTCAAAAGTCAATACAAAAAATCAGTGAAGGACTTGGTCAACTGAACTTTCAAATTATCATGAGAAAAATTAAGCAAAGTCCTTGGGGTTTTTCAGACCACTGACCGATTTAAAATCATTACATCCTTAAGTAACTATTGCCCACCTTATGGTTTTAACTGGTCAAATCACCAGAGAGATTAATTACATCTTTGATTTTTTTTTTGATTAATGTGAAAAAGGATACAAGATGTAGGTTGGAACTCTTTATTAACGAAGCCTCTATTTTGTACATTGATTGAATGACCAATTTATATCTGATACATGGAAGCGAAACTCTTTCTACAGACGTAGATACACGCATTTGATTGTCTAACCAGCCTGAAATAAGTAAAAGAATACGAAATGGTCCGTGATTGGTTAACCAATTGGGAATAATTGTTCCCGGAGGAAGCCTCAGAAAATAAATACATGTTCTCCGGCAGAGAGAAGAGATACGATGTCTTTACCGAAGAAGGTGAATTAAAGTAGAATTCTTTCTGGACATTAAAGCCGCTCAAGCAAATTCCTCACTCTCCGAAAAATTTAGTAACATACAAAAAGTCTACTAGCCTGATAACTTATTTGTCTGTTTCTCAAATACAACAAAATGTGACTCAATGTCTATATATATATATATATATATATATATGTGTGTGTGTGTGTGTGTGTGTGTGCACATTATTGTTACACAATTGTGTTTAAATAAATAGTTCTTAATTATTTGCTGCTTCTGGTTAGTGAACGCTTGTAATATTAAATAAAGGACAAACCACGAAATGAGAGGAAATAGAGATATATTCTCAGGAAAAAGTATATACAATAGAGAGACGAACATAGGATTAGTGAATACAGAATAAATATATAGTCCAACGATAGTATTGGCTTCCGTTATTACGGTAGCAAGTAAGGTGATCTAGTTTTATCTCTAGTCTCCAACGCTCTAATAGTATTCCTATAAGAAGCTGCTCTTCACCTTCTAGTCTGCCCTGGTATTAGTAGCTAGTGCTATATATGGCAGATGGACAGGATCATTGTGTGGAGAAAGGTGGGTGATTCGCAACATTATTAACAAATATTTTTCTTGTAAATGAGTTGTCAAAACCCAGGCAACTATTTCCAACAAACCACCATGACCTTTAGAATTCTGAATAGTTTCTGCCATCTCTTTTAGTGAATCTTTCAAACACAACGTGGGTACAGACGAAGTCGAAAAACTAACGCGCCGGAAATGTATGAGGTTATCATGGAACAAAGGCAACAGTCAAGTCCTGCGCCTAGTATAGGACCCCCCAACACACATACATATATGAAACAAAATCTGTGAAAATTTGATGATCATATGATGAGCTGTGAAACTTTAGTTGTAAATTTTCCTCTTCCTCTTCCATAGAAACATGACGGGGACTTTTTCGATAGAAATCCATTAAACAAAATGTTGCAGATAAGAATGTTTAAAGTAGTTTGCATTATATACGAAACGGTGTGCAAAGATCTGGCATTGTGATATATTTCGAAATGACACGGGTCCAAACTGCAAAAGACGAATATCCGTTATAAGTCAATCCACACACAAAGTTGCAGCTTAAGTAACGAATAAAAATTTAAAACCAACTGGTGTGGAAATAAAGTTGACTATTGGACTAAAATTAACGTTTTGTAAGTTTAATGCCGGAGTGTTTTAAATATTTTTCTGTGTCACATTTAAATGTTATCTTTTGTCTTAGTGCACATATGAAAAAGGAGCACAGATTATAATCAAGCCTTAGTGTGGGTTTCACATTAAAAATGACAAATCCAAGTCTAAATCAACTTGGGAACCAGTCAACAGGTCTAAATGT
Source organism: Sepioteuthis lessoniana (assembly GCA_963585895.1). Taxonomy (NCBI): domain Eukaryota; kingdom Metazoa; phylum Mollusca; class Cephalopoda; order Myopsida; family Loliginidae; genus Sepioteuthis; species Sepioteuthis lessoniana. The sequence continues at coordinate 88,588,052 of OY757912.1, forward strand.
CATGATCATCAAGTGTCATCTTTATAGACATCTTGAGTAATAAGTTCGGCATCCAGAGAATTTTGGCAGTTCTAATTTTAAGTATAAGAACAAAGTTTAAAGCAACTAATCAACTGAAAAACAACAACGGAACAATGGAAAAGATGTTGTATAACCATGATACAACTATACGAATATACCGATCCGGGGAAATACCAAAACACTGACGACTCTCGTTGTTCCGGTACGAAACGTTTATCTTCTTGAGTTTAGTCTTTTGATTCGAGGAGAGAGAGAGACACACAATTTTTACTATGCTTACTGTTCCTACGTCGCCCACAGTCAACTCCCCAGCTGGACTGCCCGGCCCAGAGTCAAATCTCAACTAACACCTTTTTCAAAAATCCCCAAATATCTCAGCCCCTCCCTTCCGAGCATGACGTCATTCACACCCCAGTATTTTTTCCCCTCTGGGGTTTTTATTATGACATTTGTGATTGTCATATCCTCTGAGCGCGAGTGTCAACTGTACTCAATGTGTGCAACTGCACCTGCACTAAGCTGAATAGTTCAAAGTCCAACCAAACCGAATGATAAAATATAATTAACGAAAAATGATTAATAAAAAAAATAATTCCGTAATTATATAACTAAGAGAAGACAGCAAAAATTAAAGACTCTGTTACTTTCACAACAATCATAGAAAAATAGGGCACAGAAAACGAATGATAGAAATTGGAACAGAGTCCGCTACATTTAGTCGAACAAGCCAAATATTTTCCGACCAAGCTGCAAAGATATTGACGAAAGGTTGGTTTTCTGACTTTGAGATAACAGAAATATGTGGACAAGTAAATAGTGAAAAATACAAAGATCTTCAACCCGAATCGAAACAATAAAAATAAAATGAAAAAAAAAAAAAAAAACTAATCAAATTGAATGGTTAAATACTCAAAATCTAAACACAGAAGACCAATGCTCCACAGAACAAATGTTGACATAAGAAGAAAAAATTAATATAGATTTACTAAACAAAATCTTGACTGTAAAGAAGACTACATTGTCATCTCTGAAGAAGCAAGACTGGAAAAAGAGTCAGGATAGAAACGAAAAAGACCAAAAAGTATTAACTAATTTACCAATAAACAAGACAAACGCAACTAATTAGTCTGATAAAATCGGTGCCCCCTTTAGGAACCCGAACAGCAATACAAAGCCAGCAGGGGAAGTAGGCCTGAAGACAGTTAAAGAAACTGTGACAACAAGCGAAAGTGCAAAGGAAGGGAAAATACACAGGGATTTTTTCGGATGAAAACACCAAAACAAAAAAGCAGACAAGTCTGAGAATACATCTTAAATAAAAAAAAATGCAAAAGATATCGGCGAAAGAAGGGAAACGCAAAAAATACCGTGACAGGGTCATGTCATAAAAACACAAAACAAAACAAAAACAAAAACAAAATAAATAAAACCCAGATCATTCCGAAATAACAAAAGACAATTCTAACAAGTTCAGAATGCACGAAAATAACCCAAAAAGTACAATAAAAGAAAGAAAAACAATCTTGGAGTAAATTATGGGAATAGAAAGAACATGGCAGAAAGATCGAATGGATAAATATCACGGGGAAAGAATTACAATGACTCAAAGAAAGTTATTAGACGGAAATACATCTGAAATCTGTCAGAGCAATACTCGAGAAAATATCGACTTTAGTTTTAAAAAAAAGGCATGTCCATTCATGACAGACAGGTTCTTCAAGTGAGTAGATGCCACGAAGAGGTAAAAATATACGAATGGACGACAAAAGGGTAAGTACCTTGATCTAGAAAGAACCCTCCAAAAGACCCTCTACAGCAACTATAGACCGATAACCTGTAACTATGTTGTTGAAATTTCTGACTATAGAGATGAACGAGATCTATTACTCCCTTGTATATCGCAGACTGTTTCCGAAAAGACAACATGGTTGCCATGGAGGTTCAAGAGGAACAGATGATTTACTTACATTTGTCAGCACATCTTTAAGGAGAGCAAAGCAAGGTGGGAAAATGTAACAAAGATGTGGATTGAGCCGAAAAATACCTATGATGTCGACCCACAAACCTGGATCGTAGATTGTCAAAAAATGAACAAGATATCTGATGATGGCAGAAAATTCACCGAGTAAGCCAAGTTTTAAAGTGGGATTACCAAAAAAAAAATTAGCAGAAGAGAAAATCTAGAAAGGCATCTTCCAGAAATAATGCTAATCAATTTAGTATATTGGAAGTGGACTAAAGGTAAACATTTACAAACTCTTAAGAAAGAAATGATCACATGATGTACATCGACGACGTCAAAATGTTTGCGAGAAGTGAAAAAGAATTGAAAATTCTATTAGAAATAATAAGAATATACAGCAAGGATACAGGAGTGGAATTTGACATAAAATTACCATCCTCACAATGAAAATTGAAATCAGAAAAATAAAAGAAGTAACAGAACAGCCGAACGATGAAAGAATCAGAACGTTTGGAGAAACGGAAAATTACCAGAATTATAGAATTCTTGAGACGGAGACAATGAAAAAGGAGGATATATGTGGGGTCCATCCACACATGTTCGCGTCTGAGTGTAAGATCCCTTTTCTGAGTTCATTCCAAAATGGGGGCAGCAACTTTCGGCTGTCTTCACATCGTCGTGGCTGGTCTTCAACTGCTAATCATTTTACAAACGGTCCCAAGGGTTTGCAAAGGATAATGTAAGAGGGGGAAATCAAAGGACCAATCGACTCCATCCAAATTACAGCATTATTGAGATCGGCCTGAATATCAAGAATAGTCCTGAACACCTTAGGAAACTTGCTGTCAATAGGACTCCAGTAAAAGAATCTCAGCTAACGCTGGTTTTAAAAATCTTGTCGGGAGTATAGTAATAATTGATGACTGTGTACCAGATCTAACATCCGAGTGTTGAAATTGACTGTATGTGTCAATAAAAGAAAGTAGAGGACTTGTTAAAACTGAGTATTGCGTCGATGCATCACGACAATGACAGACATGAGGACGACATTAAATGTTACAAAGAAGAGCTAATTACAGCAACCAATTACAAAATTGGCAACAGAAGCTATAAAACAAAAAAAACCCATCTATATGGATATTTCAAGCGAAAAACTGGCGCATTAGCAAACAAAAACACTTGGACATATCTTTGCAAGGTAACCCTCTTACAGGAGTTCAAAACAACGCAATAAGGATCAATTTTATTACAACGAAAATTGATAATACGTAATGGAATAGCAAATGTTGAGAAAGAGAGAGACAGAGATGAAATTCGTTAACCACATTGTAAGAGTATGCAGCAAACTAGCTCAAAAGGAGTATAATTCGAGACATGAGTGGGTGGCGAAGGCGATGCACTGGGAACCGTTCGAGAGATTGAAATTTGACCATGCTACCAAATGGTTTATGCAAAAACCAGAATCCGTCCAAGAGAATACTAAGCAAAAAATTCTCAGGGTTTCTGCTTTAAAAAGGAACCACATAATCCCGGCCAGAAAATCAAACATAGAATTGATTAACAAAAAAAAGAACATGTCGTCAAGTAGATTATGCCCTCCTGGCTGATCACAAAATAGAAAGCAAAAGGACAGGGAAGTACTTAAACCTTGCGAGAGAACAAAAATATACAGTGAAACACGAAATAACTTGGACACCAATTGTACCTGGTGCATGTAAAACAGTTCCTGAAGACATGAGGAAAAGACAGGAGGAATTAGAACCAGAAGAAGAATTGAGACGATAAAAACTGCAACATTTTCATGAACGGCTAGAATTTTCAGAAGAACTCGGAAGACCTGCTATTAGTCAAACTCCAATGAAAAACCGTTAGCAAATGGTCGTGGTAAAAACTCTCTAGGAGTAAAATATGCTTATTATATTACTCATTTGAGATTTTTTACACCTTTCTTGCTGATGATTTCCACTGGAGTCTGAGTGACAGCGAGTTTCCTCTAGTCTCCAGGACTTTTCTCAGTATTTTAGCCGATCTCAACAATGCTGTAGTTTTGATGGTGGCTGCTCGTCCTCTATTTTCCAAGACCTCCACTCCCAGTACTAATCCTCTGGTGTCAATACCGAGTGTGCTAATTAGAATTAATATCACCGTCACTTTAATGTTCCATTTTTTTTATAAATTTTCTGGCAAGGTCAAGGTATTTATCTTTCTTTTCGCTTTCCTTCAGGTTTATCCTGTGATCAGCCGGAACAGCAAGGTCCACAATTCGGCAGATTCTGGAGATTAGATTATCCGTTTTTTTTCTCAAACTCCAAGAGAAAAGTTTGTGCATCTAATTTTCTAGAACGGATTCCGAGTTGTGCATATACCATTTGTTTGTATGGTTAAATTTAAACTTCTTACACATTTCCAAGTTGATCATTTTCCTTACACAGTCATGTCAGGTCTTATACTCCCTTTGCGCTATTTTGCAGCATTCACTTATTATATGATTGATCGTTTAATCTCTATCACCACATAATTTACATCTGCTATTTTGTTGCGTCTTGTATATTCTTACTTTGAATTAGTCCTTAAAACGTTGTTTTTTGCTGCTCTTAGAAGAGACAGTTTCTTTCTAAATGTTTCACTTTCTTAACCCTGTCCAAGTTTTCTCGTGTGAGATTTCGTTTGTTCATTGCTTGAAATGTCCATACAAAAGTTTTTCTTACAACATTTGTTTTCTGGTTATTTTTGTTTGGTTGATGCTTGTGTTGTGTGTATCGTCTCTGGTGGCTGTAATCTGTCTTCCTCTGCGCTTTTTATATGATCTTCTAGTCTCTATCTCGATGTATCAACGCTTTCTTGAATGCTTGCATGTCTTCTTCCTTTTCCTTTTCTTGGTACATATAGTCTCACAACGTCATCTCTGGGCTGTAAGGCCTTACGCATCGTCATGAATTTTTCGTTCCCTGGTTCATTTGCTGGAGTTCTTTTCCAGTCCACTTTAAAAATAATCTAGAATATCTTACGAGGTGGGACAGCCCCGGTGTTTATTTCTGTTGGTGGGATTTCTGCAATGCAGTTTGGTTTCGAGTAGTTTTCCCGTTCTCCAGAGGTATTCTTTTAAAAATATTATTTACTCTATCACGTTTATATCCGCTTCCAATTATTATTATTATTATTATTATTATTATTATTATTGTTATTATGGTTATTATTCACTCATTAGAGCTTTTCACTTCAGCGTTAGCCGATGGTTTTTCACTGGAGTCTGAGTGACAGCAAATCTCTTCAAGTAATAATAATAATAATATAATAATAATAACTAAGAAGAGTCTCCAGGACTCTTCTTAGTTATTATTATTATTATTATTATTATTATTATTATTATTATTATTATTATTTACTCCCAAGAGTTTTTCACATCAGTTTTCGCCGATGGTCTTTCACTGAAGTTTGAGTGACAGCAAGTCTCCTCAAGTCTCTAGGGCTGTTCTCAGTATTCTGGCCGTTCTTAATAATGTTGTAGTTTGGATGGTCTCCACTCGTCCGCCAACTTCCATGTCCTCCAATCTCTTTAGTAATCCTTTATTTACTGTTCCAAACGCAGCATTTACCATTGTTATAATTCTCACTTACTTGTTCCAGAGTTTTTTTCAATTCCCTAACAAGGTCGAGGTACTTATCCTTCTTTTCACATACTTTCAATTTTATTATGTGGTCAGCCGGGACAGCAAAATTGACAATTTTGCAATTTCTTTTTTTTTTGTTGACTATTATAAAGTCTAGTCTTCTGGCCGAGATTAGGTGATCGGTGTGCATTTCAAAGTCCTATAAGAGTTTATGTGTGTTATTTTCTAGGACAGGTAGTGGGTTTTGCATATACCATTTGTTTGTATGGTCAAAATTAAATTTCTTGCACATTTCCCAGTGGATCACCTTGCCGACCCAATTGTGTCTAGTGTTATATTCCTTCTGCGCTAATTTGCTGCATTCGCTTATTAATAGCATAGGCTACATTTACTATTTTGTTGTGTCATCTATGCTCTCTTTGATATGATTGGTTCTTACGGCGTTGTTTTGGGCTGCTATTAGGAGAGGTTCTGTTTCTCTCTTAAAGTTTCCTTTTCTTAGCCATGTCCAGGTTTTGTTGTGTGAGATGTTGTTTAAAACGCCCACAGAGTTGTTTCCCTTCCAATTTTTGTTTCCTAGTTATTGCCATTGTGTTGTCCGTTGTGTTATCAATACCGTTTGTGATGGCTGTAATGAGTCCTCCATCGTGTTTTTGTATATAATCTTCGTGTCGTTGTATCGATGCGTCAACGCTGCCTTCAATGCTGGCGAGTCATCTTATCCCTCTTTTCTTGATACATATAGTCTGTAAACATCGTCTCTTGGATATAATGCCTTATGCATTGTCATTAATTTTCTTGTTCTTTGGTCTATTTGTTTAAGTTCTTCTCTGGTCCACTTGAGAAAGGGTCCGGAATATCGAACGAGTGGTACAGTCTAGGTATTTATTCCTTTGATAAGGTTTCGGCTAGAGTGTTTTGTCTCGAGTAGTTTTCTAGTTCTCCTGAGATATTCTTTTTGAATTTTGTCTTTCATTTCCACTTGTTTGATGGTGTCAGCCTCCAAGATGCCCAAGTATTTGTAAGTTTCATTTTCTCCGTGCTTTCTAATCTTTTCTTGATTTGGTAGTTCCATTCCGTCAGTCCAATGTCATTTGTCACTTTTGTTTACGAACGTGGCACATTTTTCAACGCCAAATTCCATTCCCATGTCCTGACTGTATATTCTAACTGAGTGTAATAGAGTTTCCAATTATCTCATTTACACTTTTAATTTTGTTTCTTACAACTTTTCAAGCGGTTTTTACTCAAAATCCAGGGCAGAAGTGTTTGTAATTATAAACATTCTACTTGATTCAATTTCTTATTGTTTCTTCTGAGAGCTATTTTTCTACTCACATTTTATAGCTCTCAACAAAGTAAATGAACAATTCCGCAATTTTTTTGGCATTTCATTTAATTTTGGTCACCCAGGTTTATGTGTGAATCTATCCGTTTCGATACCATACCCGGGGGTATCAACATTACTGACTCATTGGTAGTTTGAAGGTTCAACTTTTTATTATTTTCCATTTCCAATTTTTGCATTTCCTTATTTTATTACTACCTTTAATTGATATATCATCATCGAATGGCACTGACATATTAAAAAAAAGGCTTTTACAGTCCTTAACCACTATGTCTAGTCTACTGTGATTTATTTTTCTATCAGTTTACATAGGAAGTCTTTGCAGCCATAGGGTTCTTTTTTGCCTCCATTTTGTTCTAAAGTTCTAAAGTGTCTTTCTATTCTATGAATTTGTCCATTCTCTCCTTTGTAAACGATGTTATTATTTTGTTCGTTGTGGTAAGGTCGTTCGATTGCCATTGTTGCTGTTTCCTTTGTTTTTTAATAGTAGATATGTTACACCTTCTGTTAGATGAAAAGGCATTTTTGGAGGTTTTTATTGATTTCTGAAATAATTTTCGTGATTAGTTTATGTGTGAAGTATAGGTAGTGGAGCAAAAAATTTGTTATTTTATCTTTCCCAATTGACTTCTATTTGTATGTACGTTTAAGTGTATTTAAAATCTCTTCTATTGTAATATTTTTGTACATTTGTATTTGATTGTTTATATAAGTCGATTTTATATTTTCAACCCACTTCGATGTTTTTATGGGATGATTTGCTATGGCTTCATATATTACTCCAAAATCATTTCTATCCTCAATCGTGGGTGTTTGTTTTACATTTATTGTCTTTTTTTCATTTTTCTCTATAGAATTTCTTTGGGTCGTCTTGAAATATCTATTATTATTATTATTATTATCATTATTATTATTATTAGTAGTAGTAGTAGTAGTTGGAGTTGTTATTTGAAACCTTAAAACTGAATAACAATAAATGATTCTTACTAAATAGAAATAGTTTTTAGAAATCATATATATATATATATATATATATATCAGTATTAAATGATTGTATCGTTTGAAGAATTTATGTATTATTCAAAGAGCTTTAATCTAGTATTTCGTTCCACACTCTATAACTTCGTCATGCGCTCCTGAGTTCAGAACTAGCCAACCATACATTTACATTATGGGACTTATTATTTTAAAATATTTTATCTTAACATTACAATGAAAACTGACTGAGAAAAATGAATGATATTGTAAAGGTAAGATGTTTATCTCTTTTCTAAGAAAAAGATCGTTTTGTTTTTTTTATTCATAAATTTATCTCGATAAATAAGGAGAAAAAGAGGACATAGGGTTAGTTAAAACAATTGGTGCGTATAGTTCTTAAAGAAAATAAATTTTATGTAATTATATCTATATGAATTCACTCAACCCCTCCACATGAGCAGAATGCAATTCATTGTCAGTCTTTAAGCGTAGTTCAACAGGTTTTGATTCAGAATGTTCTTTCTCCTTGACCGATGTAAAAGTGCCAGTCTGCCCTAGTATTTACTCATAGTTGAAGGAAAGAATTATAGAATTCATATTCTTTCCCGATGTTTATCAGTGATTTTGCAAATGCTGAAAGCTCCGTTCAGGATTTGAACTCAAGTCAATGAGACTACTCTAAACGACCATAACCGTTACATAACAAGTATTTCTGTGTAAATATATTTATAATTTGAGGTCTCTTTAAGTTTTATAAAACGAAAAGAATATTATAGTTAAAAAGGAGGGAGTGCAAGAATTGTATCTCTTTCAATGGAAATAAATATTTTTGTTCTATTTATTTATAAATCAGTGGGTATTGTTTTTGAGAGGAATCTCTGTTTAAGACATTTTGGTGCCGAGTAATTTAGCAATTACTATCAAGTTCCAAAAAACATTTAAATAACAGCACCAACTTTCAGCCTTACCAAAAATTATTATCTACACTAGACAAAATCTTAAATTTAATATTGACACTTTCTGAAAAAGCCAAAAGAAGTATTTTAAGCAGATATTTATAATGGCTTGAATATTCTAATTATATATTCTATTAATGTAGAAAATTAGAATTTTACATTTGAGAAAATAGAGAATTTTAAAGAGTGACTAGTGTCAAGATGGCTAAGGGTTATCAAAGTCAACATACTCTAAGAACGTCAAAATAGCCGTCAACAGCACGTGTGTGCCCAATATCTGATTCTAAACAAAGATAAGGGTTTACATCTGTTAAGAGAGAGGACATTTTTAATAATGTGTTTATATGTTAAGGTATATTTACATTGACATAATTTTGGTGAAATATAGAAATATAGTGAAAAAGAAAAAAAAATACTTGTCTCTCCTTGAAAAAAAATACATTTGAGATTTGTCTAACTTATTTAACAAACGGTGCCGCATGTGGTGTAATGGTTATTGTTGTAGAGTGACTCGTGTTCAATCCCGGACAAGGTTGTTTGTATTTCACATTGCACTAATACCTTTAAGAAAGATACAAATCCAAGTATTCTTCCTCCAACTTGGTAAATAATGGGGTAAACTAGCAATTTAATCTTGTCATGGCAACTGATCTTGAAGAGATGAAAAAATCTGAATTGAAACCTGTTAACTTCTTGGTGAAAACTGTCCTGCTTGTGCTGAAGTTATATATATATATATATATATATATATATATATATATATTAAGTAAAGCTGGCGACCGTAGTGGAGGGTGACCAGAAGGCTCCCTTTTCAATAGCTACTACACCATGGTGTAGGGTAAGGCGCTACTCCTTTCATGGATTGCTCCACTTTACCCTTGATACGTAACTTATATTGCTGACTGTTAAGCAAGGAGGTATCAAGTACTATTTTTAAAGTCTTTGGTATGACGAACCCAGGCCTCCTGGACCATGGCGAACACTCTACCCACTTGGCCAAAAACCCGGGTTATATATATATATATGTGTGTGTGTGTGTGTTTGTGTGTGTTAAAAAGAATAAATTGCCCAACTCACAATTTTATGCTTCACAATTCGTTGATCATTTGATAATGTTGGTGGCCACCGAATAATATCAATAGTATCAGTGTCATATTGACTCTCTGATATTGTTAACATTGGCTACTATTCATTTGCTTACAGTCCGCAATAATACGTTTTTTAATTTAGTCAAAACGATTAGATTAAATTTATGTCTTCCCAAAGAGCTGCAGATTTATATAGGCATCCATAAGAGATAATAATATCATTATTATATAATTTTCTATCAATTATTGGTGATTTTGAAAATGCTGAAATCTCCGTCCAGGTTTTAAACTCAATATATATTTCGACATATATATATATATATATATATATATATATATATATATATATATATGTGTGTGTGTGTGTGTGTGTGTGTGTGTGTGGTTGTAAAGTAAGTACAGTTGGTGACGGAAGTCGAGGTCGACCCGAAGGCTCCTTTTTCAACACTGAGGTTTAGGAAAGGGCGTTACTCCTTTCCTTAGATTGTTCCACTTTACCCTTGACCCATACCTTATAATGCTGAGTGTTAAACAAGGAGGTATCAAGTACCATTTTTTGAGTCTTTGGTAGGATTTGACCGGGGATTAAATCCCGGACCTCTAGGTCATGTGCGAACACTCAAACGATTGTGGGAATGGGCTGGTATATATATATATATATATATATATATATATTGTCATCCATAGACGGAGTTTCGTTCATTCAGAGCACTACTACCACGCTTAACAGTTGGCGCAATGCAATTTAACTCGTTTGTTTAGAAGGACAAAAAGTCTTCGTTTACTTTCACAAAGTTCAAATTTGGACGCATCAGACCCTAATACGTTTTTTTCAATCTTCTAAATTTAAGTCCTTGTATACTGAACCCATTGTTGTCTTTGCAACTCATTTCACTTTTATAAAAGAGGTTTCTTAACTAAAACACATCCTTTAAGTCTAATAGAAAGAAGCCTTCTCTTAACATATATAGCAGATATTAGATGTTGACGTATAGAGTTAAATTAAGCAGTTAGTTTGGGGTCTTTTTTTCCTCGGTTTCTTTCGCTAGACGTAATCGAGTGTCTATCCACTGAAAAAGCTGTTATTCTGGGCCTCTCAGATCTTTTTCTGTCAAACTTTACGCCTGTTTCAGAATGTCACTGCAAGCAATAATGCACCTCATTTTTTCATATCTCTCATATTCTAACAATCTGATACTCAGAATACACTTTATAGAAAGTATTTCCTCTTTGGTTATTTTTAAAAAAACTAATCTGTGTAGTTCTCGGCTTTGTGATGGTTTCTGAAAATTAATTTCCCTCTCACATTAATCGAGGCCATATAAAATTCTATCAAGCAGTGGAATGGAAATATTTGCAAATTTCTGCTCTAAATTTAAGAAGAGATATGAGCTTGAATGCACACACACACACACACACACACACACATATATATATATATATATATATTTGTGTGTGTTTGTGTGTGTGTGTATCATATATATATATATATATATATATAGAAGTAAATAATGGAGTGTAATTCAACAATGTATAGAGAAAATTTGATGACAAGGTAATCCAAGAAGAAGGAGAGATTTATTGAGAAGCAAAGTCGACTCTATTGGGTTTCCGGTCTAATGAACCACCATCAGGACTGTGAGGGATAATATTAGTGATATTAAACCAACGATTGATGTTTAAAAGTACAAAATACAAAAACCTAGAGAAAATTTGTATAACAAGAAAAAGTTGGCTCTTTAATTTCTTGATTCACTAATTAAACGGCCAACTGTTGTATAGCCACATAATACATATGCAACTATACACGGAAAATAACGACAACACAATAACAACGTGCGACCACAGTTCTCTAGAAAAATATACCTTTCACTTTATTGAAAGAGTTGTTGTGTGAGAGGTGAGTTGGAGACTGAACAGAACTGCAACATATTGACCCGCCAACTCTTCTGGCTATGACAGAATTTCTTTTCCGTTATGCTGGGCTGCTCAACTAGGGGCCTAGGGGCCTAGCCTCTGCTGGGACATGATTCTCATTCCAGCATCTTCTCTCCAACTCATCTGAACTTCCGGTCACCAGGGTTATATAATAATTTGACACCCACCTACTTCTTCCGAGCGTCACATTTGCACTTAATTCAACCCGTCGGCAGTCAAGGTTATCCCCCGACATCTTCGACTGGATGCATCTATTATATACACAGGTGCATCTGAGAGCTCGGCCGGGTTGGAGGTCAATATGCAAAGCAACTTATTATCTTGTTATCAATTTTTCTCAATCTCTATTTATGAATATATTTATCAAATATATGTATATATATACATGCATATATATCATATACATATATATATATATATATATATATATATGATTTATATATACATATGTATATATATACATATTTATATACATACATATATATATGTATATGTATGTATATAAATATGTATATATATATATACATATGTATATATAAATCATATATATATATATATATATATATATATATATATATATATATATATATATATATATATATATATATATATATATATTCAGACAGACAGGAGTTATTGACACAAGTTTTATTAAAGAAAATGGAACACTGTTTATTATTTTTTATTGTAATCTTTTAAGTTTTCTTATTATTTTCCTTGTGTTGGTATCTAAGCCGTAAAGAAATTGTCCCAATTCGTCTGTCCAAGCGCTTTCGACAATTCTTTTTGTCTTAATCAGCGGTCCTTTAGTTAACATGAAAATAGATTATGGAATCCCTGCACCAAAATATATCTGAAACCCAAGAAATCGAAAATCAATATAATATTTCTGAAACTTTTCTAAACTAAGAAATTAAGCAGAAGATAAAAACAACTCATAAAGTGAATAGTCCTATTAAGGAACAATACTATAACACCTATAACGAAGGCATAAATCTATCTCATGTTCAACTCACCAAGTCAAAACAGATTTCTTTTTAAAATTACACCCTAACTGGCACCTCTTAAGAAAATACGACCTTAATCCAAAAAAAAAAAAAAAAAATTTAAAAAAAAATGAAATATTATATAACCAAATACAGGACCTACAAATAATGGTAAAATTATCAAACACAAAACCTTCGTGACTTACTAAAAGCTCAAGGAATTTAGACCGCTTCAACCCCAAACACAAAAACAAACTGCTTCCATATAACTCATTCAACAGAATATATATTTATTAAAACTTTTCCAACAGAACGTTTTCTAAACAAAACGCTGAAAACGTTCCAATTGACCACTTTAAGATAAAACGCTACAAATAATCAAAACTATTAAACTAAACTGTCATTGTTAGCGGAGTAAGTGTTGGAGGTAGTAATACCTTTCCAAATGCTAAGCAAGTAAAGTTGGCGACCTAAGTCGAGGGTTACCCGATAACTACTACACCAAGATGTAGGGGAGGGCGCCACTCTTTTCCCTGGATTGCTCCACTTTACCCTTGATTCATACCTTATAATGCCGAGTGTTAAGCAAAGACGAATCAAGTTCTATTTTTTGAGTCTTTGGTATGACTCGCCCTGGCATTGAACCCCGGTTTCCCGGGCCATTGGCGAAGCGAGACTGGAGTTCAAAATAGCTTATTAATCTGTCGTTAATATCCGTATCTCTCACGTGAAAAAAATTTCTTTCATTGATGAGTTTTTTGGGTTTTTTTCAACAAATTTTTTTCATAAGTTTATTACATTGTTTGATATATTAGATTTTTTAAAATGTGGATTCACCCCAAAATACCTGTACATTTTGTTATTAGAAAACTGTTTTATAGAATTCAATGACAATTTCTTTTTAGACAAATTAATAAGCTGAGACCGCTGGGTGAATACAAAGGAGTATTTATTGAGTTTTCCTGTCTCAAAATATCGCAAGAAATTATCAAAGCCCACGATATAAATAAGAAGAAAAAAGAAGGTATTAAAGCAGAACTTAACGAAAGAAGACAGAGTAAATAGAATGTGACAAAATGATAAAAGAAAAGAGAATAGTGCAGAAAAATAAAGAGCTAATAGAGGGTGTGCATGTAAACGAAGAAGAAGAAGAAGAAGAGAGAATTATGACTTCGATAATTCGCAGGAAAATGATCATACGTCATGTGAGATGGAAGTTTTTTGCTTTTCTTATAATATGCTGAGAAAACGAAATTAAGAAAAAGAAGAAAAAAAAGCCAGAGTGGATGTCCCAAAAAGAAACAATCAAACTGAGGAAGAGGGTGAGGAAGAGGAATTATCAAGTAGATTAAACAATCAAAAATGAAAGATAAAATATATAAGAAAAATGAATTATTTAAAAACACACACACACACACACACATATATATATATATATATATATATATATATATATAAAACTGTGAGAAAATTTGCATTAACCCAACATTTCCGCTACGTATACGCTGTTCAGTAATATCAAATTTAAAAAGAGTAAATCTACTTGGAATTAAGAGGTTTATTTCTCTTTATTTGGGTGCCTTATAAAAAGTAATGAACCGAGTCACCCCACTATTTACTCATACCTGGGTGTGCTTAAATGCATTTTTTCCCTTAGGCATAAGGTCAAAGTGACACTTAAGCAAATTTGATGGAATTCAAATGGAGTGACTGTCAAGATATACTCAAACGATTAATTTTTTTATCCTTTTCTTTTTTTTTTTTTTTTACTTCTGGTTATTATTAGTTAAAACTATACAAAAGTGTGCTGACAAATTAGTATTATGAAATAGAAATAATTACCTGAAACAATATAATAATTAGTATTTAACATGCTTACTAAAATACCAAATTATTTGTTTTGAATAAGAATACTTGAGGACTTATAATTGCACATTATTTGTATAAAGAATAGTTACTTGAAACTAAAATTGTTTACCCAGGATTATTATTAGATTCAGTTCGGTTTCTTTGTTTAATGATATCAACATTCATAGGTTATTAAATGCCAAAACCATACTCGTATAAGAACAGAAGTAGTTCCATTGAACTCATACCTCGAGTTTAAGGAGGTTCATACCTTTCCCGAAGGTATTAGTCCGAAAGAGATTGCAGCAGCGAGTTCGAACTCGCTTTCAACGATGCCACATTCTAGTATGTAAACAACTACTAACCCCGAATTATTCTTAGTTACTTGAAACCACGAGATTTTCTTAGAATCATTACTATCATTAAATGCAAATGAGTACTTCCAACCATATGATTACCAGTATTAGTTTGTAAGGTTTAAATAAATACAACCCAATACGAATTATTTATATCAGTGACAAAATATTATATAATAAAACTGGGCAAAAAAGCTGTTCAGAAGCAACAACAACAGAAAAAAATGCAAACATGATTCCCATAGTTCTAACTATAAAATAACACAAAACGGTCTTAGATACCGTTAAAACCAATCAGTCTATGTATAAGTATGGACATTTTTCTAAAATACGAAGTTATACAGTTAAAAAATCAACGTAAATGCCAGAAAATTGATTATGTTTCAATCTGTTGGGTACACTCAGACTGTTATCAGCCGAAATGCCATGCATCATCTTCTCTAAACAAAACCAATCCCAAGAATAATTCAAGGAAGTTATGAGCTGACCAACCATTCGGCTACAGCAAACCCATACGTGGATTAAATTTAGTAGGATCAGCAAATAACCTCTTCAAATATATCATGAAATCTTCTGTTTACATCAGACAGCTGTACGGCAAAAGGGACTCTTTATTCTAAAGACAGGCAAAACCTTTCCGATAAGAGTTAACACCTGTATGATTTCCTTATTGGCCACATTCACACCTTAGGGCTGTTATGTTTTAGCTTTCAAGCATCTCTCTTTCATTCCAATCGTTTTGATCAATGCATCTCTTGAGTCTGAAGGGTCGCTCTTTCTGAAAGCCGTGCAAGAAGCCTCCGGGCATATTCTTAACTCTGCCGGCTCTCTTGTCGGCTTAACGCTTTTCCATCGACAGACTTTCCTTCTGTAATCATCAATACGGTTTTATGCTCTGAGGGCACAAGGACCTAAGACTCTCATGCATTTCAACAAACAACAAATTTCACGAAACTCCGAACCTGGCAGTGCACTCGATCGATAAGATGTGTAAAAAGCGGCTTACAGCGTGTTAGGATCGATGCGTGGGCTTTTGTTACTGTATAATGGAGTTCAAAAGAATTTAGCCGCTTCTTATTTACAGAAAACACTTTCTTTTTCTTTTTAAATTACAACTATAGTTCTGGAGGGAATAATATACATATAGATTAATGATAACGCCCTTTTATCTGAGTGAAGTATCTGAGCATTCTGGTTGGTTGATTGAGTGGTTGATTATTTTTATATTTGTTCTTTGCCAGTTTTTTTTTTTTTCACAGAAGCGTTAGCTGATCGTCTTTCACTGGAGTCTGAATGACAACATGTCTCCGCGATTCTCAAGGACTTTTCTCAGTATTGTGGTCGATATTAGCAATGCTGTAGTTTTTATGGTCTCGACTGCTTCTCCTGTTTACAACTCTTTTAGCCCAATACCAAGCTTTTGGTGAAAGTTCCAAGTGTAAAAATTATGTGATATTACCGTCACTTTCATTTTTTATAGCTCTTTTTCAGTTTTCTGACACAACCGAGGTCCATGTTCCTCTCCCTCTCTCTCTTTTCATTTTCTGTGATTTTCATTGTGTGATTTGCCGGGATGGCAAGGTCCAAAATATGACACGTTCTTTTTTTTTCTTTACTTATTATCGCTAAGTCTGGTATTTACATACTCTATGTGAGTTTTTCCCACCACTGGTGATCATTCACTGGGGTCTGAGGGGCTGAAAATCTTCCCAGGTGTCCAGGACCCTTCTCACTTGAATGGCCGTTCTCGACAATGCTGCAGTTAGAATGGTCCCTATTCTTTCTCTGATTTCCAACAATTCTAGTCCCCTTTCCAAGATTTTGGGGATAGTTCAAAGCGCAGCAGATACTATTGGTATCACAGTGACCCTAATGTTCCATTGCTCTTTTAGTTCTCTGGACACTCCAAATATTTTTGAATAGTTTTCTTTATTTGCACTATGCGTTTATCTTATTTTCCTTCTGTAGTTTATTGATCGGTAAATTCGACTAGACTCTTTTCTCTTTGTTAATTGCTGCAAGGTCTGATTTTCTGGCCGGAACTGAATGACCCGTTTGTGTCTCAAATCCCAGATAATTTTATGCGTCTCATTTGATAGGATATATTCTGGTTTATGAATATATCATTCGGTAGTATGGTGAAATTTTCGGTTCTTATATCATTCCCGGTGAATAATCTTATGCTAAAAAGAGGTGTCTGTTCGTTTTGTCTCTTTCGCCTCCTTACCTACATTTGCTATTTTGGTGCGTCTTATCTATATTTGCTTTGATACAATTGGTCCTTAAGGTGCCGTTTTGTGCTGCAATTAGAAGAGACTCAGTTTCTCTCTTAAGGTTTTGCTTCCTAAGCCACAATCAACTTTTCCCCAGTGAGATTTTGCTTGTTTGTCGTTTAAAATATCAATTCCTTCCAGTTTTTGTTTTCTAGCTATTTCTTCTATGTTGATCCTGGCGTTGTCTGTACTGTTTCGATTGGCTGTCATCAGTCTTCCTGCATGTTTTTTTCATATGGTCTTCTCATTGTTTCATTGTTACCTCAACGCTATCTTCGATGCTGAACTCCTATACCTCCTTCTTTCCTTGACATATGTATTCTGTCAACTTCATTGCTGGGATATAAGGCCCATGCATCGTCGTTAGTTCATTTGTTCTCTGGTCCATTTTTAAGTTCTTCCCTCGTCCACATCAAGTATAGTTCCGAGTACGTTACGTGGAAGACAGCCAAGGTATTTATCTCTTTTATGAGGTTCCTGCTATATAGTTTTTTTTAGAGTATTTTTTTCATTCACCTTCACTTATTTTATGGTGTCCGCTTCCAGTATTCCCAAATATTTTAAAGTTTTTTTTTCTCTCTGCGTTCTGATTCTATCTTGATCTGGCAGCTCATTTTTTCCGACATGTGCTGTTTCCCGCTTTTCATTACTAGTATGGTGCATTTTTCTGAGGCAAAGTCCATCCATATGTCCAATATATTTTCGTTTTAGGTAAACAGTTAGATGTCATCCCTGTAGATTAATTTATTGATTTTTCTTGCGATTTGTATTGGCCTGTGCATTTCCTGAGTATGGTTGAATGGCACCATTGCTTTAACAAATTGTAATGGTGATAGCGCATCTCCCTGAAATACAACTCTCTGGATTTTAACATCATTAAAACTTTTTTCCTCCTCTGTCAATTCTACACTCCAGGTTTCCATGGTTTTCTCGATAAACTTTATGACCTGGACAGATATTTTCAATATTTAATTCTATGATCCAGATCTTGGAGACCATGTCTTAAGCTTTTTTATAGTCGGTCCACGCCATAGCCAGATTTTTGTCTTGTTTTACTCTCATTGAGGATTGGTTGATAGCTGTGCAGTATTTCTTGTCCCCCTGGTTCACTTGCGGCACTCTTTCTATTCTTTGGGAAATAGCCTGCGTCTTATTTACGAATTGTAAACCTTTCCCTAATCAGTGCAGTTGATATTTCCCCATCATCGGTAGGCACGTTATTCGTCAATAGTTTTTTGGAGCGGTTTCTTTTTCGGGGTCCTTCTGGATTGTTTATCCATTCGGGTATATCTGCTTCTTGTAGACATCAATTAATTTCGGTAGCCAGTCTGTAGTGGATGAAATTGATATTCTAAACCACAATCCGTGTTTGCAGTTAAGACCGGGAGTTTTCATGTTTGGTATTTTTGTCGGGTTACTTTGTGTGAATCAAGGCGTATTTTCTCTTTAGGGCCTTCTTCGAGCGTTTGCAACTCTTTTTCCATGTTGTTTATCTATTCGGCTTTTTGTTTTTTGTTGTTTAATATCTGTGTTCCCGTATTTTGATCGAAAATCTCTTTGCTTTTCTTGCATCCAGTTGTTAGTATGTCTTCGCCTATTCCACCCCACTACTTGCTGGTAGAATTTTTTTCCCTTGTTTTGGAATATCCATTTTTATTTTGTCTGGCTCTGTCTAGGTATCTTTTTATTATTTCTTCTTTCACCAGTCGCTCCAGGTTTATCGGTTCGAGTTGAATCTTTTGTTCTAAAAGTGTTGCTTTTCTCTGCTTGCACAAATATATTCTCATGTTTTCCCCTTGTATTAACATTTTTGCTTGTTGTCATGAGTAAAAAAAGTAAGTTAAGTTGGTGACCATTGTCGAGGGCCACCAGAAGGCTCCCCTTTCAATAGCTACTACACCGAGTTGCAAGGGGGGCGCTACTCCTTTCCCTGGATTGCTCCACTTTACCTTTGATACGTACCTTATATTGCTGAGTGTTAAGCAAGGAGGTATCAAGTACCATTTTTAAAGTCTTTGATATGACGCAACCTAGGATTGAAACCAGGTCTCCCGGACCATTGGCGAACACTCTACCCACTGGACCAATGAGCTGTAAAGTAAATTTGACAACCGTAGTCGAGGGCGACCAGAAGATTCCCTTTTCAATAGCTACTTCACCTCAGTGTAGGGAAGGGCGCTACTCCTTTCCCTGGGTTGCTCCTCTTTACCCTTGATACATACCTTGTATTGCTGAGTGTTCAGCAAGAAGGTATCAACTACCATTTTTAAATCTTTGGTATGACGCGACCTGGGATTGAACGTAGGTTAACAGGGCCATTGGCGAACACTCTTCCCACTAGTTTCCAATTTAATTTCCAATCAGGGTTTTGACTTTCTGTTCGTGTTCCTCTGAGGAAAACCGATTTTTCACAGACAAATTTATCTCCTGCATAGATTAAATCGTTTAATTTCGTGATGTTGTTCATTGGGATATTTGTAAAAAAGTTTTTTTTTTTCAGTTTTTGCCTCGACTGTTTTACAGTCTTGGTTCCTGAGAGAAAGCAATGCGTTATCATTTGTGTCGTTGTGTTTGGTTCTGTAGTGTTTCGGTTGCTATTACTTAACGTTTCTTTTTGAGTCGAAGTTTCTGTTTTTTCTGTATTTAGTTTCTCACTTACTGTATTTGAGGCTTGTTTATGTTTCACAATATATTTGCTTGTGCAATGCCAAAATTTTAAGGTAAGAAAAGCAACCTTTCTTTATTAATGCCCTAATCTGGTCAGCGCGAATTTGGTTTGTTGTCTTAGATCTAGCATATTCTTGACATTCATTTCTTTTTCTCTATCTTCGTTGTGTAGTGCTGCTCCAAATATAACAGTACAGTGCATGTATGTTATCTTCCCTAGTTCATTTTCTGTGCTGTGGTCTCTGATTTGGATGGTTAATTTGTTCATCGTTTGTGTACCTGAAAAAAGAACAGCCAACGTTCGCAGAATACCAAGTATGTCCCCTACGTCAGTTATCATGGGACTAACTGCCGATTTGACTCCCAAAAATGCTGTCTAGGTCCTATTTTGGGATAAGCTTGGATTTGTCATTTACAGGGTTAGAATATTGCGGCAGTATCAGACCCAGGGTTTCTTTATTATCTTCATGCCTGACACTAATGCGACTAAGAACCCTTGCGGTAAGGGAGCTTTTTAACGGGTCGCAGAAAAGAATATTCAAATCGGTCAAGTTTTAAATGAGTTAAAGTCTACAGTAAAATTATTTTTACAGACCAACTGATATAAATAAACCTTATGATATTTGCTGGTATTGTCGAATAACATTATGACGGAAGAAACACTTGGTTTACAAAAATATAAATCTCTCTTTATTATTAGAAAGGGTCGAAATTCTATAAGTGTGTGAGAGAGACAGAGACTGGAAGACAGAGTCATAAGGAAGACTGCTATATTGACCCATAGCTTCTTAGCCACGTCGTGCCATTTTCATATACATAGCGCCACATATCACTTCTTCTGTTTCTTGGCCGGAGAGAGGTGCACTGCTGGCACTTTCTGGACCTCTCGACTGCCTGACTATGTAACCGAGACTGATACAGCAAGACTAACCGTTACTCTGAAGGTACCTGCATATATGATTTCACAACGCCTAACCATTTCCGGTTAACATCCCATATGACATGTTTCCACTTGACAAACTACATGAGCTGCTTACACACACGTGTTGGTGTTTTCCTGTTTCCACAGCTGAAACATAACGGTTCTGTCAATGGTCAATATTCAACAGTATTCCTGTATCGTCATTTGGATTTTATTGACGTAAGTCATTGAAATCTCGTTACTGCTACAGCTAGCTCATTCCGAATGAATATTTTACTTTTTTATTCCTATTTTTACATTCTTGATCTAGACATCACTTGTTCATCCGTTGATGGTGTGTTCACACCGTTTTCTAAATATTATTAAATATTATTAAATATTATTAAATATTAGTTTTTCACTACATTATGTATTCACATTTAAATAATACAGAATTTCATAAGAAAAATCGAACACATATTTTTTAATAGTAAATGTGAAAGATAATATTTAGCAAAGATTTTAATTTAAAAAAAAAACGCATACTTAAAATCCAGCATGCATTTAGATGCTCAAACTAAAGACGTTTTAAACGAACCAAATTGCCTTTCCTTCTAATCGCAGATAGTAAACAGCAAAAATTTGAGTCCCTTATACTTCTGTCAGCCTCTTTATTCTACAGGGGGTGGAATCTCTCTCCAGGAGACGTTTTCACAGTTTTATTATTATTATTATTATTATTATTATTTGCTTGTTCAGTATGCCACATTGGAATTCTTCTCTTTTTATTTCTTTCTCAGATCAGTCTTTTTTTAAAATAGAATCTATGCACAGAACGTATATACTATTAATACAATGTCTACGTAACGATAAATTTTGTTAAGTAATTCATATGATAGTTCCCAAAAATGTATTTATTTAATTTTCATATTTTCTG
This sequence comes from Sepioteuthis lessoniana, assembly GCA_963585895.1. Taxonomy (NCBI): domain Eukaryota; kingdom Metazoa; phylum Mollusca; class Cephalopoda; order Myopsida; family Loliginidae; genus Sepioteuthis; species Sepioteuthis lessoniana. The sequence continues at coordinate 88,609,923 of OY757912.1, forward strand.
AAATCATCCAATTTAATATTTACTTTTATACCATCACTATTCTTGATCTTATTAGGCTATTTGTTCAAAAATTATATTACTCTATTAGCAAAAAATCCAATTGGTTAATAGACTTAGTATTTGAAATGTCTTGACAGTAAATTTTCAATTCGAGGAAAACATGTCCACTATAATTTGAAGTTGCATCGATTATTTTAAAATTTTCAATTTGACCACCTTTTATTCTTCTTGAAACTGTAATCTTTTACAATTTTATTATTTCGTTGTTTTTCACTTACAATATCAAACTTCAATTTTCATGTTTAGACAACGGAGCCCAGATCTGGGGATATTTTACTAAGATTTTAGATATTCCAAAGCAATGAAACGAAATTTCTAATCATTCTGCCAATCCTTCCATTAACTGTCGATGCAGTAGACAAATTATGATTGTCTGCTTCAAATGTCACATCAAAAACAAAGCCTAGAACGCATTTTTCATTAATTCTTTTGATTTTCCTGTTGCTTATTCTATATTTAAGATTTCTTTTTTATGATCCAATATGTAGTACTTTAAATTGTTCTATATTATATAGGAATTTCTAATTATCTTCCCAATATGACAATTTACTAACCGCATATCTACCCATATACGGTTATTCTATGCTAAGAGTAATTAATAAGATGATTGTTTGTGTTTTATGGCGTATCAGCCATTTTAGATTATTCTATGTCAAATCCTGTTTATACATATATATCAAATATAGGACTTCTAAATTAATACTTTGTACATCAGATTTTAAAACGCACATTTGTTATCACACATTTAAGTCTTTTAACATATTGCTATTTATTGCTTGCACAAAGCAAACTGATGCCAAGGTCTGCCATCCAAAACCATCCATTCAATTTACCACAAATCTTTTGTCTGAACACAATTACTTCTAATATAATCTATAATTAAATAACACTATGTTACCTATAAAAAAGAACTTAACAGATACTATAACGCTGGGTCACAGTTGATTTTCGATTAATGGCAATGAACAGCTTCTCCCATTTCTTAAGGCTCCAAGACAGTATCTGCGCTACCATATGGTTTAGTATCATATCCAGAAAACATCGGTGGATGTTTATTCCTCTGCTGAGAAACGATCTGGGTATTCTACAGCCCAAGCCAACTAAGCAACTAACATATGAAAAATTTGATAGACAAGTGAAACCACATGATTGTTGATATTCAGAAATAATGCTTTTTACATGTATTACTAATATCATTTATGAATATAAAGTGATCAATTTTTTTATCTTAATCTACATGTGTAATTAAGGCATTGCTCTCCTAATCTAAATTCTACACAGTTTTTGAGGGAGGGGATATTTCTAATGCAAATTTACTATAGTGAACGCATTTATCCAACCCTTTCGCTCCAAGCAGGATGCACAGCAAAGTCAGTTTTTAGCCAAGTAAAGATATTTTGAAATCAGAGTTTTCCTTTTTCTAGATAGCTTTCTTTATCAAACCTAAATATCCCAGTCTGTTTCTACAATTTGCCTATGAATACGGCGTTCCTAGTTTAAATCTAAGATAAGACTGCTTAGATTTCATATAGTACTAATGCTCCTTGGAAAAAGTATGAATCCAAATATTTCTCCTCCAGTTGTGGGTAAATAGTAAGGCAGACAGAATCATTTAACTCCGATTAAAAAAATTGTTCTTCTGCTGAATCCAGCTCATGCACATGAGTCGGGTACATTCAAAATATCTACCTATAGCTTGTAGAGAATGGAATGTTTACCGCTGTTTCCAAGGGCATTAATGTTAAATGAAAGGCAGTTTCGTCCCGGAACAGAACTCGATAACCCTTTCGATAAATGTGCCACCCAAAGAATATTTTGTTGAACACGTTTTTAATCTGAATAGTTGGAAGATTTCGACTTTTCTAATTTCGTTCTTTTACTTTTGAAAACTTCGGTACTTGGAGAATACGCAAAATTTCGTCATTAAACTCTTGGACCCAAGACCAAGATTATTGAGTGCCATTTAAATTGAACATACTAACTATGGCTGACTAGTCTAGTTGTTAACAATTTTACCACACAGTAGAAAACGTACCCATTCCAAATTTACTGTTTTAACTATCAATGATTTCAACTCGAAAACATTTTTTTTAGCCCAGCTGAAGAATATACCGACTGTATCTCTGTAGAGAGATAACACCCCACCCAAACTAGTGTTCTGGATATAACACTAAACTATCTCATGGTGAGTCTCCAGTAATGCTGGGGCTTTGTGGAATGCGGAGTACCCCTTCATTACCATTGCTCTGAGGTCAACTCAAGCCCGTAGTGGTAAAACCTGATAGGGTCCTATAAATGGGTCAAATAGAACTGCTTGACCTTTAAAATCTGAGTAAACAAATTACTTATGCTAACTGGAATTGCTTGAAATAGAACTGCTTGTTCATTTAACTTTGTGTGAACAAATAACTGATCTCTACTAAAATTTGTATAATTATGCTAAATTGAATTGTTTGAAATAGAACTGTTTGTTCATGTAACTATTTCTAAATAAATGACTGATGTTTAATTGAATTGTTATTGATACATAGCAATACTTAGAACTATTTGACTTTTTTTACTTATGTTTACAAATCATATATATGTATAAACTCGATTTGGCATAAAATAACCTACTAAGGTTGATATGCCATAAAACCAAACCAAACCAAACCGAAACAATTGCTACACAAGACCAACACGTAAAACATGTTTTCTGTTCAAATGAATGAGTAATCATATTTACCACCCCCTCCGCTCGGGCAGGATATGACACAAGGTCAATTTTTATGCGAAGTTTAACAGGTTTGAATTCAGAGTTTTCCTTCTTCTAGACTAGTTGCCTCACCAAGGCTGAAGAAACTAGTCTGCCCTACTATTTACTCATAGCTGGGGGGAGAATAATTGGATTCATACCTTTCCCAAGGGCATTAGTGCTATGTGAAATGCAATCAGCCTCGTCCAGGATTTGAACTCGTGTCGCCGTGTATATTTCCTACGACGATAACCATTAAACCACGGGCATAAACGAGTAATGCACTGATAATTTTCTTGCAAGTTTATATGCTGTTTTCTTTAAAGATTTCTCTTATCGTTCAGCATGTTCACATTCCATTTCTGCTAACACTATTTTTATGGGAACAAACTTATTTTATTAAACATAATTGTTATAATATTCTTTTCTGATGAATGCATTAAGATTCAATAAAGTGTTTAATGATATTTGTAATATTTCTATTCCCAAAGGAGGTTTGGAGGTTTCCTGAGCTCGTGACTCTCTGAATTTCTTGTAACTATTGGGATTTGGCTCGTCTGTATACAAAAAAAAAAATCTTCAATCTAATCAAAAATAATCTTTATTGTGGCTCGACTCTACTCACCTAAGTTAGCCATTTGTTATCTCCAATATTTCCTAGTGAAATTTGTTTTATGTGTATTTTATATTTAGCCATAGATTCTTGCCAAATAAAGAAAAATTACCTCGTTTAGCGAGCCAAGTGAAATCATGTATTTCCTAAGCTTTGTTTAGATGGGCACAGAAACCACATTTTGCTTCAGTACTAGGTCATACGAAGTTCCCACAATTCTAATTACAAAGCAGGGTTCTCACTGCATGATTCTGATAACACACACACACACACACACACACACACACACACACACACACATATATATATATATATATATATATATATATATATATATATATATACGAGGATCCTTAAATAAGTTTCCAGACTTTTTTCGTATGGGCACTTTTATTGATAGTACACACATGAAACTCTAGTCCCCTTCGAAGTAATCTCCGCCGGCTGCAATGAACTTGTTGTACCGTTCAAACAACTTCTGGAAGGCCCCATCGAAGTCCTCTTGTGTGAGCGTATCAATGACCTTCGTCACAGCCTCTTTCATTTCCTCAATTGTCTCATAACGACAGCCTCTGAGCTTAGGGAATAACTAAATGTCACAGAGAGCAAGGTCTAGACAATAGGGAGGCTGAGGAAATGTCTTGATGCTCATCTTGGTCAAATACCCTGTGACAAAGATGGAGTTGTGGACTGGTGCATTGTCCTGGTGGAAATGCCACTGACCCGATTTGAAGAGTGCTGGCCTCTTCCGACAGAATCTGTTCATAAACTCCCTTAAAACCTCAACATAGTAACCCTAACCCTAACCCTTTTTCCAAGTTTAAAACAGAATTTTATTGCATATCGTTCTTCTAAAGCGTCCTCATGTACAGATTGCATTTTTGAAATTCACCAGCTGTGACAATCAGTCTTTAGTAGGGTGTATTCCAATTGCTGCTGCAGCTGTTCATTTGAACCTGAAATCATAAAAATAGGTCATAAGATGTAGAGCAATAACATAGTGAATTTTCAAGGGTCTACAACAATTTTAAATGCCTGTACAAAAAAGTCTTGAAACGTATTGAATATATATATATATATATATATATATATATATGGTGATAGACTGCAGACTCCATGAAAGTACTTTCGAACTCTCGTCACGCTGTTACGTTTAATATCACCCTTATTATGAATTAAATAGTATCATTGATCTTCTACAAGATGCTTCGGTATTCAATAACTCACAAAAATGATGATATGCCATTGAAAGAAGAAACCAAACGAAACCATGACAAACTATATATATATATATATATATATATATATATATATATATATATATATATATTATCATTATTTGAAGGAGAGAATATCGTTCATCCCGTAATTTAAGTCGTTTCTTTTTACTTTTCTAATAATTAACTTATTACCCCTTTACGAAAATTCCACTGCAGTCATGTGCGATCTAATCTCGTAGATACTGCGATAGTTCTTCAGCTTAACCTTTTCTGGTCAGTTGCACACCTGAGCCCCAGCACCACAAGTTCGTAGGGCTGACCGCTAAATTGCCCTTGTTTCATTAATGCTATCTTTACGTCACTAGATATAAATACACTGTGTACAGGCCTTCGTTGTCTGTCTGTCTCTGTATATATTTTCACATATATTAAGAGTGTTATCGGACATGTTCATACATAAAGAGGGCTCAGTATCAGTAAAAGAACATATATATGAAATATTGGATAGCCTAGACACATATTGGTCGGTGATTTGTTACTGTTAGTTTCTCGCCTATACGATCATCAGAACAAGTGTAGTTGACAATCTCCAAGCACCATCTACTATGTCTAAGCTATCTGATCCTTACTCTCTCTGTCTCTCTGTCTCAGTCTCTGTCTGTCTCTGTCTGTCTCTGTCAGGCACTCGCACACACTTAAAGACATACACATATGTGCGTGTATAAGCAATAGTATTTTATGGATTATTGAATAAAAATCATCGATCATGATAAGCATATATATGGAAATACATATATATATATAGAAAATGAGAAGAGATACACATTGCATTTGAGGGAGAGAGAGAGAGAGAGAGAGAGAGAGAGAGAGAGAGGTGACTGATTATGGAGAAAGATAGCAGAAGGTCAAATAAAGATCATTTAAAAACAAGATCGGGATATCACTTCTGTTTATTCGTTGACAGCTCTACGACACAAACACGTATTTGTAGTTATGCAAGCTCGTATTTTCTGAATGTGAGTTCGTTTTATTGATATGTCATCAATCAGTTTAATTTTTTTGGGGGGGTATTCCAACATCTGTGGGTAGCCAAAGTCCTTCCTTTCGAAGAACAGGAGTAGTATTATTTAATCAGAAGCTGGATTGATAAGAGAGGTAATAACTTTCCCAAGGGTTTTAGTCCAAAAGTGAACGTAGTCGTGCGACTGAAATTCAAAATCGCTCACAGCAACGTTTCAGCCAAGCTCGTTAACCTCAACGTCACGTGGACTCCTTCGCAAGTAAGTTCAGAAGTAAATTATAAAACTAAATTTAAAGAAAATAATGACTGATCATAAATACATAGTAAAGATTTAAGGAGGGTGGGAAAGAGAATAAAGAAAAACAAGAATCAAGTGAAAAAACACGGGACGAGACTGCATCTCGCGTAGCAATCTAAACCTTGAGAAAGGAATGAATCTGGCTATTTTACCTCCAACTCTTGTTAAATAGTAGATTAACCTTGGTAAGACAACCAGTTTATGATAAGGAAAACTCGGAATTCAAACCCCTTATTCTCCGCTTTGATAAAATTCGAGTGTTACATCCAGCACGTGCGGTGGTGTTGGTAAATACCCATTGACTGGTTTCCACCAACGAGTGTCCTGAATAGGACAGGTTTTGGTCTTATTAGGGGCCAGAAATAAAGACACCAAAAGGAACTGAGTTAAATAAATATAATAGTACAATCATATACAAATAAGAGGGTTACCAGCGAGACTGTTCGGTCCGATTGTCAAGGCTGTCTGCAGGACTATTGACTTGTACCTAAGAGTAGTACCTGCTGCTATTTATAGCTGGGGGAGTTCATGCATGCGTGGGTAAGTTACCATAACAGGAAACGAAACAATCTGATGATGAGGTTCGAGTAATGCTGGAGCTTTGGGATATGTAGAGTACCCCTTCACTGACTGAGGGGTGTCCTCGTGGTGTAATGGTTAAAGCGATGAACAGCGGAATCGTAGTACACGAGTTCGTACTCCAGTCGCGCTATTATGTTCACTTTCGGGCAAATACCCTTGGGAAAGGTATGAATCCCCTTATTCTCCCTCCAGCTATGGGTAAATAGTAGGACGGACTAGGTTCTTCAGCCTTGTTGAGGCAACTAGTCTAGGAGAAGGAAAACTCTGAATTCAAACCTGTTAAACTCCGCTTAAAAATTGACCTTGTGTCATATCCTACCCGAGTGGAGGGGTTGGTAAATAGTACCCCTTCACTGACATCTCTCCCAGGTCCAGTCTGCCCCAGATATGGTATTATCTATGTGACAAATAGATCTAAAGTGGGTACTTATACTCAACTGAATTGCTCGAAAAATAACTGCTTTGATTTTTTATACTAAATGAAATGGAACTGTTTTTATGCTAAACTGAATTGTTTGAAATGGAACTTTTTTTTGGCATTGAAACTGTTCTTATACTTAAACTGATTTCTTGAAATAGAACTGTTTGACAAAACTGAATAGTTTGATATAGAAATGTTTTTGACAATTAGACTGTGTACTTATTCCAGACTGAATTGTTTGAAATAGAACTGTTAATTTGTATAAAATGGATTTGGCTTTAGATAACCAATAATGATTGAAATGCCATAAAAAAACAAACTAACAAACAAACAAACCAATGACTGATACATTTTAACAGCATTCCAACCTTTCAAGGTTTATTTTACGTCTAAATGGTAAGAATCATGTTCATTGGCCCAGCGGTTAGAGTGTTCGCCAATGGCCCGGGAGACCTGGGTTCAATCCCAGGTCGAGTCATACCAAAGACTTTAAAAATGGTACTTGATACCACCTTGCTTAACACTCAGCATTATAAGGTACGGTTCAAGGGTAAAGTGGAGCAATCCTGGGAATGGAGTAGCGCCCTCCCCTACACCTTGGTGTAGTAGCTATCGAAAAGGGAGCCTTCGGGTCACCCTCGACTATGGTCGCTAACTTTACTTTACTTACTATAAGCTAATATTACATTTTTATTTAATCTTTTTAGAATGAATATTCTTCTTTACACAAAGTCATAGTGAATGCGAAGACATTTTAAACGCATCTATTTGTCCCCATGTATAGTAACACTCTCGATCAGAGTGGACCTGGGAGTAAAGGTAGTGAAAGATTAATCTGCACTCACAACCACTCCCTAACTGGATCTTCAGCAGCAATTTTCTGTCATACACTGTACATATTTTTTGTTGGTGAGGTATTACCTCTTCGCAAGTCACGAGGTCAGCGTACTCTCAGCCCCACAGACAGAGCTAAAACAAAAAGAGCTTGAATAAATAACAAAGAATATCTTATAAAAATAGCCGGTGAATATTTGAAAAAAGACATTTTTCAAAAAGGCAAAAAGATTGATCTTGTGGTCTTCTTCAAAAATGTTAAATGATGAAAATTTATTTAAAGAAAAATATTCTCATGTTTACTATAATTGAGTGAAGAAAGATATAAGGAAAGTTAAGAAGAGGTCATAGAAAAAGGAGAAATACGTTAAAACTAAAGAGAATAAATAATGAAAATAAAACATATAAAATATAACCAATGCTTTAAAATTAAATAATAAAGGAATATAAGTTTATATACAGATACAATTAAAAAATGAGATAAAGAAAAATGTAAGAATATAATGAAAATAATAAAAGAGAATTAAAGAAGAATTTAAGAACATACGAATATAATCAAAGTGAATTATTGAAGAATAAGAGAATATATGAATATAATTAAAGTCAATTAGAGAAGAATATAAGAATATACGAATATAATGAAAGTAAATTGAAGAAGAATATAATATGCGAACATAATAAAAAGAATTAAAGAAGAACACAGGAATAAACGAATATAATAAAAATTCAATAAGGAAGAATATAAGAAAATACGAATATAATAAAATTGAATTAAAGAAGAATATAAGAATATACGAATATATTAAAAGTGATTTAAAGAAGAATAAGGGAATATACGAATATATAAAAAGTGAATTAAAGAAGAATAAAAGAATATACGATATAATAAAAATGCAATACGGATGAATATAAAAATATCAATGCAAGAGGAATAAAATAAAGAGGATTAAAAGAATACAAAACATTATAAACTAAACTAAAGAAGGAAATGATATCTGAAGATTATAATAAAAACAAAAAGGAATTATATAAGAATATAATGAATATAAGAGAAAATAAAATAAAAATATAAGAATATAAAAAATTAAGTAATAATGTATAAATAGGTAAATAAAGTAAAATAAAGTAAAATCTAACGATAATCACGTAAGTAAAATTGAAGCCAAAAAAATGATCAGCCTCCTAGTGCTACACGTTATCTAATGTTTACGGTTTTCGCGTGGAGAGGAGGTTTCATTCCGATAAAAATCATTGAACAATGATATCGACAGGATTTTGAGTGACTTTTTAAAGTTTTAACCCGTATGCTTTTATGAACACGTAAATATAAGACAATAACTTTGTAGCTATTTGACTGCCCACGTATCTCCGAAACACATTTAAGATAACTTGTCCTCTTTGCAAAGATTACAATCGCATCTTTATTTTTTAAGGAAAACGAAGTTTGACCTGAATACAAAATTGGTTTGTTGATCTGATTTTACGCTTCTTTGATTCGAGTCAGCAGCCAGGATAGACTCGACAAAAATATCTCAAGAATCGAATGATTGCCGAATCCTAATTTTAACAGAATTATTTTCGTGCGTATTTAAGGTTACAGTGTTTGAAAATGGCTTTCATTTCCTTCTTTCTCTTTTTGGATTTTTTCTTTAGAAAAACGAAAGAAAAATTAAAACGTTAGATAGAGTGTGAGGATCATAAAGTTGGAGTTCTCATTCCACTAAATGAAAACAGAAATTCTCTCAAGTCTTAGGAGTTCAATTTACAATGAAAATAAAGTATATATTGAATCCTTCTTTAAAGATGTGACAATATCAGTACTTATGTATGGTTGCACCATTTGAAAGCTAACGAAATGCATGGGGAAAAAAAAGTGAGATGGAAACTCCACAAGAATGCAGCGTGTATTGTTCTGTTGAACAAATAATGGGTACATTTTCTTACAAAATAGCATCTGTGCGGCTGTTTACCAACCATCTCATTAACCATCAGAGGAAGGTAATCAAACATGCTGGATACCTGTGGTAAAGTAGGAACGAACTCATAAGTGACATTTTCCTGGTAGATTTGAACGCACCAGTGTTGGCTAATTAGCAAAAATACAGATTTATAAAATCTGTGGGGACACTGGACGCCGTCTTGAGCGATGACTGACAGGGACAGATAAAAATAGTTTTTTTTTTGTTTTACGGTGTATCAACCATTTTCGGGTCATTCAACGCCAATTTAAAAAAATTAGTATAAAACAGTTTAGTATAAGTATAGATTTTGTATACAAACAGTTAAATGTCAAAACAGTTAAATTAAATGTCGAAACCGTTCTATTTCAAACAATTCAGTTTAGCATAACTACGCAGTTTCAATGTCAAAAACAGTTTGTTTCAAACAATTCAGTTTAGCATAACAAATCAGTAGAGTTATACTTAAAACAGTTCTATTTCAATCGATTCAGTTTAGCATAAATACGTGATTTAAATGTCAAAACAGTCCCATTTTTAGCAATTTAGTTTGGCATAAGTACACAGTTTAGTTTAATTTGACCCATAGTTAGGACCCGATCAGGTGCTACTACTCCGGGCTAGAGTGGATATAGGGGTGATGATAATAAAGGGGTACTCCACATTCACCACAACTCCCGCATTACTGAAGCTTCACCCTCAGATTGTTTAGTGTCATATGCAGGACACTCGTTTGAGGGGGTTCTTGCCCCTCTGCTGAGTCGGTTTATTTTTCACCCGCTGCAGACTGGGAAAAGACATTAAGAGAGAGTGTCAAAGGCATTTGTGCTGTAAGCACGCCCAGATGACGATGATGATGACTGAGTATATCATTTAGGAAATGATGTCTAGATGTTTGGCTTACCGTCTAGTCATCCACGTTTTGAACGGTTTTTGTCGTTACATAGGATTATGGTTGTCCTGATCACTCTATATTTCAGCTTCTTGAGACTTCCTTCTTACTTTTCAAAGAGAAAAGAAATAATTTCAGTAAATACATTGGAAAATGCTTTCAATATTAACGTAAATACAATGGAGCAGCTTTCGTTCATATCAAAAGAAGAATTTCAGATATTCTTTGAGCAATAAAAATACACTGGAATAAGTGTGTTAAAAGTCAATGGGGCTATTTTTCTCAAATAAATTTAATCTATTCTTTATTTCTGTTTTATTATACCGTTATAGTATCGATTCTTTTGAATGTACCCTTTATGTAATGCAGCTAAGTCAGCTAGAGCTGTAGAATGCACCGATTGCATTTCTGCAGAGAGGTAACTACCCTCCAACTAATGTTCCGGATATAAAACCAAACAGTCTGATGGTGAGGCTCGAGTCCCGGAGCTTTGGGTAATGTGGAGTATCTCTTCACAGTCATTGCTCCCAGGTCCACTCTTACCTGGAATGGTAGCACCTGATTGGGTCCTATCTAGTGGTCAAATAGAAATCTTCAACATTTACTGAGTATGAAAAGTAACTGGTGTTTAGTTGAGTTGTTTGTGATAAATAGCAATACTTGAAACTCTTTCACTCTGATCAATTTGAAATATTGGCATAACATAAAACCATTTGAATGCTTGCAAATGAATAAAGTGTTAAATAGAATTAGTATGAAATAGGACTACTTGTAACCACTGCACTCTCTGCAAAAAAGGATTAATATTGAATAGAATTATCATAAAACCCAAACCAACCAACCTTATTTTATGTCAACAGGAACTATTAATTGTCTTCGGTATGGAAATTATTAAAATGGATGACAGTTTTATCTTTCTCGGTTCCACTGCTATCAGCGATATTTCCAGTGAGAACTAAATAAAAAAAAGTGAATATTTATGGACAGAAACACAGTGAAGAATTCGGAAAGCATCAAGCTGGAAAGAGACGAACATTAAGTATTTCCTAATGATATATACAGATCGCTGTGCTGAATGATACTAAAATTTGGAGATAGACGGTGTGATGCTTTGAGATTTGTCGATGGTGAAGACTGCTGAGAATTTTCTGGCGATAATAAAAAGAGAAACCACTGGGTTTTGGTGACCCAGGGAGCAGGGCAATTCACTGGAATCGTAAATCGCTTAGGGCCTTGTTTGTTTCTTGGAGCACATATGTCGTGCGCACGTGTCACTGGAGCGCGATGAACTGTTTAGCCGTGCGGAAGGATAGAAAGAGCCATGTCAGCCACAAAATCTTTGGCAGGACGAAACTGTTGCTGTGAGTGAAATTAGGAGGGTAGAAACCCTTTGAATGGTCGGAGATCGAGAATGATTGTGACCAAATGTCTCAAGGGTCACGACATAAGGGACGAGATAACAAGGTCAATTTACGCACCACTTCAATTTGGTGAATGAAAGTTACTCCGCCAGAAGCCCTTGCTTGCCTCCAGGGAAATTTCAGGATTTCAACTGCTGGTTTTCAAAGTAGTGAGCTGACCCTCCTGACCTAAATTGATTAAGAAACTAAGTCGTTTGGACTAATATTTGTTCTATATACGCCTTTATATTCCATGAACTTCAAATCAATATATATATATATATAGAGAGAGAGAGACAGACAGACAGACAGACAGACAGACACACAGACAGAGAAAGATTCATATATATATATATATATATAAAGAGAGAGAGAGAGAGAGAGAGAGAGAGAGAGAGAGTGTGTGTGTGTGTGTGTGTGTATTTAAAAATAATTTAACATTTTTATGGGAGTCCCTTCATGATATAATGATTTTAAAGTTTCTACCTGTTCACTATCCTTCTCAGTGATACATGAATCTGTTTTTCCTACAAAGGATACTCCCATAGAAATAATTACAATATTCAAATCACCTTTATAAGTTTACAGAAATATGTTGATTACATGGTGAACATGTGAAGTCTATTTAAAATCATATCATAAGGGTACTCACATAAGTGTATGGACTTTTGTCGAATCACCCCCCTCTCTCTCTCTATACATACATATATATATGTATATATATATATATATATATATATATATATATATATATTTATGAAAGTATCAGAAAAAAACATGAGCCAAATAGGTGAATATATTATGTAAAGTCGACGTGAACGTTTCGGTTTCAGTGACCATCATCAGGACTTGAGGTGCCCGTGGTGTAATGGTTATCGTCGCAGGATATAGACACGGCGACACGAGTTCAAATCCTGGACCTGACTGATTGCATTTCACATAACACTAATACCCTTGGGAAAGGTATGAATACAAATATTCTCCCCCCAGCTATGGGTAAATAGTAGGGCAGACTAAGTTCTTCTGCCTTGGTGAGGCAACTAGTCTAGGAGAAGGAAAACTCTGAATTCAAACCTGTTAAACTCCGCTTAGAAATTGACCTTGTGTCATATCCTGCCCGAGCGGAGGGATTGGTAAATATAATGCTCAGGACTTGAATATCAAAATAGTTCACACTATTTTGATATCCAAGTCCTGATGATGGTTACTGAATTCAAAACCTTAACGTTGACTTTACAGCATAATAAATTCACCTATTTGGATAGTGTTTTTCTGCTACCTGCATACTGTCTGATGCTAATCCATATTTACTTTCATATATATGTATATATCATCATCGTGTCGTGCTGGTAGCATGGATATCCCTGACCCTCTCTTGCCACTTTTCCCTATCGTTCATCTCCTCAGGCAGGTCTTCGGGATAACATCCTGTATCCTCACATAGTTGCTGAATGTATGTTCGTGCTGGTCGTCCTGCTTTTGCACGGCCATGTGTGGGGGTCCATAAGGGTACATCACTTACGAGTTCGTCCCTGCCTCTCCAGCAGTGTCCTGCATGTCTGGTTCGTCTAACTTGAAAGGTTTTCGTGATAGGAGGCAGGTGGCCGTACAGTTGGTGTCTCGTGGGGTGTTGCCGCCAGGACTTGTTCAAGATTGCTCGCAGCATTCTTGTGTAATTGCCGTCTAGCTTCTTCTCCAGCCGTTTTGTTAGAGTCCATGTAGTGCATGCGTATAGCAGTATTGATGTGACCGCTGCCTATATATATATATATATATATATAGCTATGCTAATTCATTCTTATATATCTTTTCTAAATCAAAGAGTAGGATCAAGAACATAATTAACTATATGTAGTTTATCGCCATCACTCTATACTAAACAACATGAATACGTCTGTCAATTTATAATGTGCACCGATATATCTGGCTAATCGGATACAGAAATATAATAAAGGTGACGGTCGTGGAGCGAGAACTCATTCCACAAGCTAATAATAAAATAAGGTTTTCTTAATAGTTTTTTGTTTTAACAAAATGTTGGCTAATATGTTCTTTTTTTGTTGTTGTTTATTTTGTTTTTCGGATAGTAACTCTCAGATATTCATCAAATGGTCAAGCATGGGCAACTTTGGTGTGCCTCATTTTATTTTATTTTTGCATCTCCCTGTGTCTAATATGATTATTTAGAATAGCTTTTATCAGTCTACTCATCAACAAGTAATTTTCGGTGCAACAAAAGTTTTTTTCAGAGTTTTCTTCCTTTAACAGAAAAAGAATATTCATTTAAATGAACAACTGTACAGTGGTAATGTACCGCAAATTCACACACACACACAAATATATATATATATATATATATATATATATATATATATATATATATATATATATATATATATATATATTTCTTGAAATTAAAACTCATGTTTAAGGTATATAATGTAACAGAGTAGAAAAGAAAAGAAAACGAAAAGAAAAACAAGGTATTTTGTGGAGATAATTTAGGATTTAGCGTCTACATGAAGAATATGAGGTCGGTATTTTGGATTGTTTGGGTTGGATATTAAACTGTTTGAAACAGACCTTTGACTGAACTTTATGTAATCTTTGGTAATCATTCTGATAATAAATCGATGAGATTTTGGCCGATATGTCACTGTCGGGTGTTTCTATATTTCATGGGACAGAAATTCCCTAATGCTTCGTGTACTGTCGAACGCCCTCATCAAACTATGGTAATAAACTTGGTTGTTTTTTTATTTTCAGGGCATGTCAAGTCCTGTTTAATTATATGCCAAATTCAAGATAACATTAATGTTCGCTAATTATATACAATTGAAAAACATATCTTTAGAATCATTTTAAACAGGTGAAAAATGTTGATACCAGATCATTTAGATATCTAACGAGGAGCCAAACAGATACAACACAACGGGTCAGAATGAAGCTGGGAGCAATGCCAACGAAACAGTAACTTTATACTACAGAAAATTTCAAAATTACACCCTCACTAGAAGGTGCTATTGGAGACCAATATTTGTGGGATTTTAACCTTCTACTGGGGATGCAATCGAACTATTCTGGGCCCCGACAATAGGGCGTGACAGAACGACTGGGTATATCATTCACAGATTAGATATGCTACCTTACCGGTTCATTTTTCGGTGTGTTGGTTTAGTTTTTTTAATCGCATATTAACGTTAATGGACCCGTTAATGCCAAAGCCATCCTTGTAGAAAATTATGGGTAATACTATTTAATTCATTGCCGTGGCGGTGGGGGAGGAAGATTCATAACTTTTCCAAGGTTATTAGTCGGAGCGTAAACGTAATTTTGTCTTTGGAAATTCAGTTTTCCTCGTTTCTATAATAGCATATCAAATTAAACAAAAGTATTTACAAAAAAAAAAAAAAAAAATGAAAAACAGACTTTTTTCACAAATATTTTTCTTCTGATGATCTCAGGCCACAATATAGGGTAACGATAGAAAAGATACATGACTATTAAACTACTTCTATTTGTCTTATAACTTTTGTCTATCTCTTCACACACACACACACACACACACACACACACACACACACACACACACACACATATATATATATATATATATAGGGTAAAATTACGTATGGACGTATGTTTTTTTTAGATAACCTTATAAAACACACACATCCATGCGTAACTATAACACATACACGCATGCGCGCACACACACATACACTCACACACTTGCAAACGGTGTTTTGTCTGTATTTTGTCGAATTTTCGATTATCAATTCATTCCATCTTGTTAACTGCATGATGATTGCTGTTTTGCAAAAAAAAAAAAACTTCATGAAACCCAGGGTTGCATATTATTTTCCACGGATTAAATATATTATTATTATTATTATATGATAGCTCTATCCTAGATATTGAGCACTCTCCATAATATATTGCACTTGGTTTGACACATACCCACAAAGTTATTTATTGACAACCAACAACCATTCTTATAATATATATATATATATATATATATATATATATATATATAGTATTAAGCATTAAATATCCTGCAAGGGTTGACATACCATAAAACACCAACAATCATAAAAAGACATAAAAACAACAATCGAAAAAGATATATTGAAGGCCCAGCAAATAGTCGAAAGGAATACATAATAGAGTGAAGTGCTTCTTGAAAAAATTCTTGAGGATTCAACAAGAATGTTTCAAAAAAGTGAATCAATCTTTTTAAAAATTGACGTTTTGGTCCCAGAATATTTTTGAAAAGGCTCTTTGTTACATGTTGCTTTAGCGAATACTCATGAATTAAAGATAAAACGTGTTGCCATTTGTTGGCTCGTGGTGTAACCATTTCTGTCTTTTTGTAAGAACAAGTCAAATATGTTTGAATCGATACTTCCCTTCCTTAGAACGATGGTCGAAATGGAATTTCCAGTTAAGCAAAAAAAGCCAAAATGGCATTTCCGTTTTCTGTTCGAACCAATGTACAACAGTCTTTTTCATCAGCAGATAGAGATAGAGAGAGTGAGAAAGAGAGAGAGAGAGAGAGAGAGAGAGCGAGAGAGAGAGAGAGAGAGGAACCCACCCGACAGATTTTGTATTAAATGTTGAACATTCATCATAACACATCTTCAGCATTATTTCAACCGCCCCAACATCTTTTTTGATGCTCGAACATGCGTGAATGTGGTATGCGTTCTCTCCCATAAACCTCAGATAGTTTATGAAAAGATTCGATAGCCGTTTTGTTCAATTTCACCAATTATTCATAATTGATGGGTTGGTCGATATTAAAACAGACAATTTTTTGGAAAAATGTCAGAAAAAATATGTTTAATCGTAGCGATGTGTAACAACGAACTGAAGATGCAAGTGGACTGAAACACAAAGGAACTGTTTATTCTTGCTTATTGATCAGTTTATACTACTTGGTCCATGCGAAAGCATTGTGATTTAACTCGTATAATAAACCTAGTTTCGTCAGTTAGTAGTCATGATCTATTAAAAAAAGGATTTGGATATGATTAAGAGATATCATATTGTAATATAATTAAAGATGGCAATTAATTATATGAGATAATTGTCTTATTTATAGTTATAAATTATGATTTAGTTTTTAAAAATTGAGTTCTTGTGTGCGTCGCATTCAAAAGTAAATTGTGTCCTAATTGTAGACATTGTATGCTTCCTTGCAGGCTTCGATTTTGTAAAGGTCAGGACATGCGTACGAGCACGTGTCTGGCTTATCATAATTGGCTTGTCATAACAGACAAACGTCAGCTGGCTTAGGAATGACAGGTTTATGGAAAGTCTTAATTAACACGTGTTCTTACATTCATTGGTTAATGAGATAATTAGAATAGTGTAGAATCCGGGTGTTTTCTAGCGGTAAAGTTATGTGTTTGTTTGTTTGTTTGTTCGTTTTTTAAAGGCATATCAACTTCCTTGGGTTATTTAGTGCCAAATTCATCCTTTAGAAGAAGAACAATAATGGTACTATTTAACCCATAGATAGGAGGATAAGGAGGTTCATGCCTTTTCCAGGGGTATTTGTCAGAAACTGAATGTAATAGTGTGACAGGAGTTCGAAGTCGGTTACTACGATTCTGCAGTCCAGCGCTTTAATCATTACACCACGAGGTCACCCTCTGTAAAGTTAGTTCAAAGAGTCGGAAGCAGAGGGTCACAGATGGTTGGAGAGTTTCGGATCCAGAGAGACAAGCGGTCCCTCAGGAGCAGGGCTTGTTTAAGGCAAAGAAAATGATAGAATGAAAGAATTAAGTCACTTGGGTTTAATCCTATGTCAAAATATACCAAATACTTTTAAAATGGTACTTGATACCTCCTTGCTTAACACTCAGCAATATAAGGTATGTATCAAGGGTAAACTGGAGCAACCAGGAAAAGGACTAGCGCCCTCCCCTAAACCTCGGTGTAGTAGCTATTGAAAAGGGAACCTTCGGGTAACCAACGACTATGGTCACTAACTTTACTAGAAACGCAGATATTTTCATTAGTGGCAGACGAACGATCAAAACACCGACTTCGCTTTCGTTTTGTCTCTGACTACTAGAAAAATAAACAGTAGAAGTAATTATCTTTCGTGTCTAAGGAAGGAACAGAGTCGCTTTGTACCAAAGAAATGTTACATCTATTTATTTTTGGTCTCATCAGGTAAAAACGTCTAGTTATATCCCTGTGCGTCGTGTTACCTGATGATCTCTGATCACGTAACATACAGACGGAAAATAAACTTGCATCATCGTGAAGAACGATGTTGATTTTAACCTAGATAGGGTATGTGCATGCTAGTAAATAGCATATATTCTGGTGTGATTTTCAAATATATCAGCCATCGTGTGATGCATATATTTACCCAAACCCGCCGCCACGGGCAGGACACGATACAACGTTGATTCTTTCTACTCCAAGACTGACCGCTTTACCAATACTAAAGAATCCAGTCTGCCCCTCCTGTGACGTAGTACTTATACCAGTGCATCTTTATCGTGCGAATGAAAGAATACAAAACTTGAAATCCCTGAGTATGATATAAAGCGAATTAACATGAAACCTTATCACTTGTATACCCCTAAGATTTTGAAACTTTAAATGTATTTAACGGCATACAGGCTTCTTTAATCTGATCCAAATTCCCCATGTTTTTGGGACTTAGACCATGTTGAATCTATTACCTGCAAAATGTTATTACCTGCAAAACGGAGTTTCCTGGGTATGACACAAAATTGTATCTGCTCCTGAGGCTCAAGTTTTGGAGCTCTGTGGGGTGTGATGTACATCTTCATTGCTGTTACGTCCACATCGTCTTGGACCCCGTTTAACAGTCCTATCTTTTCACTAATAGATCATTTTTCCAGTGATTTGAATACGATAAAGATATATCTCATGATCTAATCGTATGCGAAAACGAAAGAAACGAGACAAAAATGTATATATAAACGTAGACTGTACGCAATTACCTAAGATTTGAGCATAAGATAATTCCAGAAATTGTTGACATGTTGTTAAAATGACTGACTGAATGAATGAATCAATTAATCTAATCCAAATATATTATCAGAACATTTAATCTTGAGTTCTGTTTTAGTCAGTCGATATTTGATACTTTTTTTTGACCAAAGAACGTACACTACTTAATTTTATATGATACGAATGTCGGAGGTATACGTTTAAATCATTTTTACCCTACTAGCTTCTTTGAGTGCAAAGTTTCAAATTAGCTGCTTCTGGGGCCATAAATCAGTAATATATTTGAAATATATATTTTCTAATATGTTCAAAAGGTTTCTAGGACATTCTAAGGAAGAAACCTCAAATTAAATGATTTTAGAACATTACATCTATTTCTTTAAATGCTGAAAGGATGTGTATTTTCTATGATTTTACTTTTTAGCAGCCGGAGGCTATTAGGAATAGTTTTTAGCTACCTGCCATCAAAGTGCTTAACAAACTCCTCTTATAAAACTGTGTTCAGATTGGTTGGCTGGTTATTTAGGTTTTATGGCATATCAACCTTTATAGGTGTCCTCGTGGTGTAATGGTTAAAGCGATGGACTGCGGAATCGTAGTACGCGAGTTCATACACCAGTCGCGTTATTACGTTCACTTTCGGGCAAATACCCTTGGGAAAGGTATGAACCCCCTTATCTCCCTCCAGCCATGGGTAAATAGTAGGGCAGACTAAGTTCTTCATCCTTGGTTAGGCAACTAGTCTAGGAAAAAGAAAACTCTAAATTAAAACCTGTTAAACTCCGCTTAAAAATTGACCTTGTGTCATATCCTGCCCGAGTGGAGGGGTTGGTAAATAGGATTAACCTTTATAGGTTATTTATTGCAAATCCATTTTATATAAATAAGTTGTTCTATTTAAAGCAATTCAGTTTAGCATGAATCCAATGTTTAATTGTGAAAAACATTTCTATTTCAAGCTATTCAGTTTAGTCAAACAGTTCTAATTCAAACAATTCAGTTTAGTATACGTATTGAATTTATTTACACACAGTTAAATGTCAAAACAGTTATTTTTTAAATAATTCAGTTTAGCGTAAGTACAGTTTCAATGTAAAAAACAGTTCCGTTTAAAACAACTCAGTTTAGCATAAGTACGCAGTTTAGTTCTATTTTACCCATAGATAGGATCCTATCAGGTGCTACCACTCCGGGTCTGAGTGGACTTGGGAGTAATGTAAATAAATACTCCGCATTCCGCAAATCTCCAGCAGCACTGGAGATTTGTGTCAGATTGCTTTGTGTCATATCCAGTACACTCGTTGGGGGGGATCTTACCCTCTACAGAGGTGCAGTCGGTGTATTCTACAGCCCTCGTCGACTGGGCAAGTGTTCAGTTTGAATTAATCCCTTTGTCACTCAGCCTTCTTCGCCAGAAGGTGCTCTTCCACAAAGAAACTGTGTCTACCTGCATAAACTCGTCATTTAGTAAGTCTAGATGCCGATGTCATTTACTTTGAGTGAGATTTCTTTGGGATACATATAGCACTAAACATGATTCATTCGTATGTTCACTCGTGACACGAGCTGATCGAATCCGGTCGGACGGGCTACCATGTCGACATAGGCTCTTATCATTGATCTAATCATTTACACTAGGGAGAAAAATTGATGTTAGCGATGCCGTGGATTAACGAAACAGCGCCGAGTCCTCTAATTAACCGTACCAGGGCCAAGCTATTTTTGGGTCAATTCGAGCGGACGAGACTGTCAGTCCCAACCGACGGATGTCGGTTCATTGGCGCGAATGATTGAACACATTTCCTACTCTCCCTGGAAGGAAGTAAAGAAAACCATTCATAACGGTTTCCCAGGGTTTCTCATGAGTTCGATCAGTAAGAAAGTCGAAAAGAAGAGAGTCTATTTATTATGAAGATAGAAAATAACTGAACTAATGAAGAACTGATATAAATAGACTTTGGTATATTTCGAAAATATAGACAAAGAAACAAAAAAGGAATGTCAATCACAGTGAGCGCCACCAAGTCAGAGTTATAATTTTTCGAAAGAATTAAAATGTAAATGGTGTTTTGGAAACCTCCAAAATAAACTTCATCTTCATATCATTCTTAGAAATATCAAACCAATTATCATTTATGAAACCAAGAGTTTCGTTCAAGAAAGATTAACGATTTGATTGATACGCACAAGTAAATAGACTGTGACATAAACTTAGAAATATTGACTTAGACAACGGAAAAATGGAATAATTTATTTTTCTAAGGAGTATAATTGTGGGTTTTTTTTAATGGAAAGGAGTGAAATAGCAAAGTATGTGATTGAAGATCAGTTTTTAAGGGAAGCATTGAGAGATGAATTCAATGTGTTAACTCTGTTAAAATATGAACAAAATATGAGAACAAGATAACGTCGAAGATCAATAACGATTGATAACTAATTTTTATCAACAGGAATAGAAATTTGCCTTTGGAAATGTACAGGATCTAAAACTTATATTTTAAGGAACTCTTCTCATGATTTACTGATATTAAATTAGCAAGAAGATATTTACTGCTGATTTTGATTCTCACTTAATGTCCTATACGTCTGGTATACAAGATGAATAGGACATCAAATGAGAATCAAAATCACCAGTAAATCTCTGTTAGTAAGTCACTATATATATATATATATATATATATATATATATATATATATATATATATATATATATATATACGGAATTGTTATCGGCCAGTTGAAGACACTAATATCTTTTCTGTAGTTGATTATGCATCCTTCAGGCATGTCAATTTTCAAGTGAGCACAGCTGGTTTGAAATTAGACTTTTCCCTCCCCTAAATTGGCTGTATAAGCAAGGCTAAATACCCATTCAGCTTTACTATTTATCTTTGCTGGTTATAGAAAGCATGTATTCCTTTCCCAATGATAGAAACGGTAAGTGAAACGAAAACAGAATCAGAAGGGATTCGGATTT
The DNA here is from genome assembly GCA_963585895.1 of Sepioteuthis lessoniana. Taxonomy (NCBI): domain Eukaryota; kingdom Metazoa; phylum Mollusca; class Cephalopoda; order Myopsida; family Loliginidae; genus Sepioteuthis; species Sepioteuthis lessoniana. The sequence continues at coordinate 88,631,935 of OY757912.1, forward strand.
GGGTCTACGATTCTTTTTGAAATGGTGAAAACTGTTATTCTATACGTGCCTGATTCCAAGTTCGAAAGGAAAACAATACGTCTTTTTAAAAGTTCCTTTAGTGGTGAATCCGTAATGTTTGGGGATTATTATTTCTGCTAAGTTGAATTTGTAGCAATTGAAGAGAGGTAAACTGCTCTGTGTTAGAAGAATTAGAAAAAAGTGATGTTGTAATCACCATTACGGTTTGATATTTTGTTTTATCTCAGCAAGGTAGCGATATGATTCACAGTGCTAAGCTCATGGGAAAATATTTCAAACAAAACTGTGACATGTTCACCAACTTCTCTGGGAAATCGCTTGATTGAAATCCTATTTCTGAGTGATAGGCTATCACTTTTAACTGTCTCCATTAAAATAAAATAACCTTTTTTAAAAAGCGACCTACACTAACATGATTGGGAAAAATTTCTCTTTTAAATCTTGGAAACTCTTCCATCCGCAGTTTTAAACATGTTTTACATTCAAAAGGAAAGCATCTAATTATTACTGTTCCTTTTCTGTTTGACACTTCGCATTGTATAATGATTACATAGATAGACCAGCAAACTGATTCAATTGATTTTGAGGATTCGGATTTGATGTCTTATAATTCCAAAGTTCTGACAAGCAGAGTTTAACATAGTAAAGCATTTCTGTGTGCTTTGCGTGATGTAATGATTTGGGACCATTAAAAGTAAAACATTTTTAGAGGCTTCAGATTCTCAGTGGTTGTTCTATACTTCCAGTCTTAAGGAAGACTTAACTAAGCCTAGTAAATGACTATTCTTTCTTTCATGTATATGGTTATTTTACAGTGAGAACACACACACACACACACACACACACACACACACACACACACACACACACACACACACACACACACATATATATATATATATATATATATATATATATATATATATATATATATATATTTGAATTGAATAGAAACAGTGTGACTACCACCATCATCGCTCGGATGTTCAGGCAACTGTCACTAAGCGCTGTTGACTCTGTCTCATCTCTGTTCATACTTCGTGCTACATAGGCTTTATCGCCGATATTGATACTGAGTGCTCATAGTATATATATATATATATATATATATATATATATATATATATATATATATAACTCCCTCTCTGTCTATATATATATATATATATGTGCGTGTGTGTGTGTGTGTGTGTGCGTGCGTGAGTGTGTGTGTGCCAAGCAAGAGGTAAATTTCAATAATAGATCTTTAAGAAAAAAACAATTTGAACGCTTGATTTTATCATCATTCCTGGCTTTCATTGCTAAATTTTGTGGTTCCAAATAACTAATAAGAATAATCCTTTCTTAATGATTTTAGATTATCATCTTTCTGGAATTAAACAATGATTGAAAATTGAGTTGATATTTTTAACAATGATATGAAGATGAAGTTTATTTCGGGAGTCTCCAAAAAAACATTTACTTCTTAATGTCTTTGAAAAAGAATGATCGTAAGTTGGTGACGCTCAATTTGATTGATATTCCAACTTGTTTCACAGTTTATATTTTCGAAGTCTTCCAAAGATTTTTTATATCTATTATTCATTGGTTCTAATTGGCCCCAAGATGAGACCCTAAATGGTACAACCAATTCGTCTTTGAGTATCAAGAGTAATTGCAATGAAAGGATACTCCACTTTACCCAGAGCTCCAGGACAGGAGTCTTACCATTAAATGTAATTTGATGCCATATTGTGGACATTCTGCAGAGATACTGTTGGCATATTCTACGGCCCGAGCTGATTGGGCGTTTAAACAATTGGAACAAGTTTTAGAAGAATTTTTTATATTTGTTTTTAAGTCTACTGAGTATTAAGCAGTGAAAATAGTGACCGGGTGAAAAATAAAACGAAAAAAATAAACTGTAAAAAATAACGAGATATTTCATGTCATAGAATAATTCAAAGATCCGATATCAACTATAGGAATGTTTTCATATCACGTCTTTGGTGTTAATTGCATTTACATATAAGTAAATATAAATGTGCAAAGTGTTTACTGTCCTCTATAAAATAAAAACAAAATCTGTAAAACAATATCATGTTCATAATTTCTGATTGATATTTAGTGTGATTCCATTACCTTGCTCTATATTGGTCAATTTACCGAATATTAAGTTCGATGGTTGGTTTGTTAACAGAGAGAGAGAGAGAGAGAGAGAGAAAAGAGATAGAAGGTGAATGAGAGACAGAGAGAGAAAAGAGATAGAAGATGAATATGAGAGAGAGAGAGAGAGAGTGAGAGTTTAGAGAAAAGAGGACAGTTCACTAGATGAAAATATATACATGAATATTTGCTGGTAATCGAACATTTTATAGGAAGTATCAAGTAAACCATTAATCTCTCTCTCTCTCTCTCTCTGTCTCTCTCTCTCTCTCTCTCCCTCTCTCTCTTCCGTTCTCTTTCTCTCGTTCACTTATGCACACGCACACACATATTTATATGTAAGCGCACGAGCGTGTCTGTGTGCGTGTGTGTGTGTGTATGTGTGTTCGTGTGTGTGTTTATTTACTCAAAAGTTCATCCACTGAGTATGTTGTATTTTGACATTCGACCCGGCCAAATATGCCATTCAAAGTGATGCACCGGAAGGAAGTGACACATTCCAATGGGCGGATTTGGCTGATGAAATGGGACAAGGTAAAAAGCCCATGATACACTCATAGACTGATGCGCCAGAAGAGAGTGACCTCTGAACTGCATGACAGTTATTTCCGCTTGATGACGATCAAACATGCTATTCCAAAGATAGAGTAGGCGATTGAGTGGGCGTTCAACTATTATATAACTCAGTCAAGACATGATGTCAGATTGAGTTGGGGGCCAGACCAGTTGGAGATAAGAGAAGTCGGAGACAAGAGGTGGTAGAGAAAGTCACCGCCCGTATGTATGTATGTATGTATGTATGTATGGAAAATAAAATAATTTCGATATTAAAAAGTATTATTTTTTGTCAAAAATAGGCTTGAGAAGCTTAAATTTTTTTGTCGGTATTTTTGCATTTATTGACCAATCAGCGATCACGCTCTTTTTAAAAAATTAGTTGAGATTTTTTATTCGGCTTCATTTAAGTTGCCACCAAAAATTAGATGGATCAAAACCAAAAATTATTTAAGAATCCTTTTCCTACCAAAAATTTTAAAAACATATGTTTAAGCTATTAGAATAATTCATAAATCATCAATATTTTTGTCTAATTTTGAGCCAACCTTATGTTTATAAATAACTAATGATGTAAATAAATCTTTTGAACATTTATAGATTAACTTTCCAAGTCTACCAAACCTTTCGACTTTATTTCTTTTGAGTCAGAATCTAACATTATTTCCATGCATTTAATTTCAACATGAATTAAATATTTTAATTTGAACGAAAATAGTTTGTTTACATACCTTTTCGCACTAACATGAAAATCTTTCCTTTTCAGATATTTTTTGATTTATCAGCTTACATTTTAACACATTTATATACCTTCTCCCCTACATTGCGACATACCCACACCAATATCTTTTGAAAACACAAAATGTGTTAAGTAGGTTTAGGCAATGCAAATGCGTGGACTTTTCTTTCTTAGAATGAAAATATTGAAAAAATATACGGTCTAATATTAATTTTTCTTAGAAGAAGACTTTAAAACTTCTGTTTATCAACAAACCTTTTACTCAAGTTTAAGAAATATGATTCATTAAATTTGTACATCGATGCTTTATTAAAACATGTACACATTTTTTCGCAACATTTGGATGTATGTGTATAGAAACATAAATAAGTAGGCTTGCACAAGCACACATGCATGTACACATATTTGAGAAAGTGAGATACTGCTTATCATATTTACCCAACCCCTCTGCTCGGGCAGGATATGACACAAGGTCAATTTTGTAAGCGGAGTTTGACAGGTTTGAATTCAGAGTTTTCCTTCTCCTAGACTAGTTGCCTCACCAAGGCTGAAGAACCTAGACTGCCCTACTATTTACCCATAGCTGGAGGGAGAATAATTGGATTCATATCTTTCCCAAGGGTATTAGTGCTATGTGAAATGTAATGAATCTCGTCCAGGATTTGAACTCGTGTTGCCGTGTCCACTTCCAGCGACGATAACCATTACACCACGGGCACCTCCATACTGCAAATATGAATTTCAAAGGAAATCTGTATGATAAAATATCCATGCCTGTTGGGAATAGAGTGGAAGGGAGCACGAGTGTGTGCATGTGTTTTTGAGTGAGCGAGAGAAAGAAAGAAAAATAGAATGTGTAAAACTGTATGTGAACAAGAGTGTATACCAAAGTGAATGCATGTATTATATAACTTATGAGAGTAACAAAGAGAATAATGTGTGTGTGTGTATGTGTGTGTGTGTGTGTGTGTACGACAGACAGAGAGAGAGAAAGAGACAGACACAAAAGACATATAAAATAGGGTGTGAGAAAGAACGAGTGGAATAGAGGTAGTTAGAGAGAGAGAGAGAGAGAGAGAGAGAGAGAAGAGAGAGAGCGAGAACGAGATAGATTGATAGAGAGAGAGAGAGAGTAAGAGGAAGAGAGAGAAATGTGTGCATATGTTTGTAAAATAGTGTATGTGTGTAAGAATTAAAACAGAGAATGAGAGAGGAGAGAAGAAACGTATCTAAGCGAATAACCTTGAGCGACATTTTCCATATGGCTTTTATAATCGGGTCACACATATAAGACCCGAAAAATACAAATTAATAAACACGTTCATCTCAATTTAATGAATTCTTATTCATTTAATCAGTCCGTGCTAAAAAGGAGTTTTCTTCATCTTGATGGGCGGCAAAGATTAAGAATAATACATTTTCCTCCAATTTATCTGGAAATCATCGCTTGAGTTTTTGCCTGCTACCAGTTGGGCTTGCTGATAAAACACTCGCCACGATTGTAAACATATTTAGATATCAAATTTGGTGAAGGAAAAGATATCGGTTTGCATCAAGCATAACTACTATCTTTTATTAATTGACTTCTTAGTATATATATATATATATATATATATATATATAATCCCCCGGCCTTTTGGCTGGGCCGTCTGGCAATCGTGTCGGATGGGGTATCGAAACCAATGGCAGATTCGAGGCCGTAAAGGCCCCCAACTTCGGTTGGGACACCCTCGGGTGGGCAAGCTGCATTTTTTATATACCCCCTGCACCCCTTGTATAACACTAGACCTCATGGTCTAGTTCAAGCTATATTCTGGCATACCTGCCCGGATCTACATTTAGGTCAGTGATACTGCTTGTCCGATTAGACCCACCTTGCACTTCGTCGGTCAATGACTAGCAGGGTTCGAGTCTTGGTTCGTTCCCGACCTTCCCCTCCCCTTTATCCCTTCTTTAATCGGCCTTCGGGCTTTTGACCTAGTGTCAAGTCCTGTCTGGTGGGAGGCAGCGACAAATATCTCTCTCTCTGAATATATACATATGAAATGTCCATGCATTGTAGGAACGTTTTTGGCTGTTGTTTTTTTTTCAATATAAGGGTTCTAATCTAGTTAAGAAAAGTAGATATAGAAAAAGAAAACCTTTATTGTTTTTTTCTTCATATTTTTTTATTGATTGAGACATATCAAGACCTGATATATTCAAGAGAAAAATTCGGATTTAAGCTGACCAATTACGTCCATCATCCAATGTATTTGGTCACAAGAAAAAAAAAGACTTGTTGAATCTACTGTTTCTCGCCTAGTCTGGTAAGCAAAATGTCACTCACCCCACTCTCCACTTAGATAGGGGGTGTCCTCATGGTGTAATGGTCAATGCAATGGACTGCGGAATCGTAGTAAGCGAGTTCGTACTTCAGTCGCGCTATTACGTTCACATTCGGACAAATACTCTTGGGTAAGGTATGAACCCCCTTATCCTCCCAGCTATGGGTTAAATAGTATCACGACTAATCTTCGAGGAGAATGGCTTTGGCATTAAATAACCTGCAATGGTTGATATGCCATGAAACAAAGAAACCAAACAAAGAAACCAAATCCACTTAGATAAAGTCGAAGAAAGAATAAATAAAGGACAAATATATTCTCTGGTTCGCTTGTTTTTTATGCTTTTTGTTCTTTGTCCATCTGCCCTGTGTTTTAGACAGTGTCGATTAAAACCCGTGGTCAACTCGTATTTTCTGACACGACTCCGACGATGTGGATTAGGTCACTTAGCAATGAAATAGCGAAAACTGCGGACAGTACTAACATACAACAAAAAACGAGACTTTAAAAAATTGATCGGGAAAATAAAAAAAATTCAAGGTTAATTTTGTCAAAGGTTGATAATGACATATTGCAGCCATCAATAATTAAAATAATCATTTATAAAAGATTAAAAACAAAAAAAAAACAACAGCCTATCAGAGAAATAGGATTGAACAAGAATAAGTAAACATAATCTTACATTTCAATCTATTTTTTTGAACGACCTGTTACACTCCTTTTTTAATAAGCAACTTTCAAAGCAATGCAAATAGCAATATATTAATACTTGAACAATATATATGGAGCATTCAACACTAAATATTATGTAATTTACAAAGCGCTTTGCTTTGATGTGGCACAAGGCCGAATGAATGGGGCGCCCAATGAGACTCGAACTCACTCGTGTAGGTCTGCTAGTCTAGCTTGCTAACCGTTACACCACCAGAGGTGCCCCAACGCTAAATATTATTCGCGGTATTTGTAGCTATACAGATATATGTAGATATCGGACTCGAACAAACAAAAAGAACACACACACACACACACACACACACACATATATATATATATATATATATATATATATATAGAGAGAGAGAGAGAGAGAGAGAGAGAGAGAGGTGGGGAGACAAAAAGGGAGACAAAGATGCCTTTTCCCGCGGATAATTTATGCACCATATCTCCCGAGGTAACATTAATTGTAATTTAAAAGAATTAAAATGCATATATGGAAGAACATTTTTGTCAGAAACTGAAAACACACACACACACACACACACACACACACACACACACACACACACACACACACACACACACACACACACACAGAGGATACATAGTAACAGATGTAATGCTACGATAGCACCTATACACTTGTTCAACCACAGTTCTATCGAGTATATGATTGTAGCATAACGCCTTAAATTCCATCCGTACCTCTGTTATACCTTCACTGTTAGAAAATATGACGAACACACAAAAGACGTCTGCCTGTTCGTTTGATACGAAGTTTATTGGTAACCATTATTTTCCTGGTTGTCGCTGACAAGAGAAACAGTGTACGCTTTTGTTAGACAGAGAGAAATGAAGTGTCAGAGGAGGATAGAGGCCGACACAGACCTTGATATTATCTTTCTCGTTTGCTACAGTAGGTCTCCGGGTACTCAGGTACCTTCTTCAGGTCCACCAATCCCAACGCGCTGGTGTAAGTTGACCCCTACGTGAATCTTACCCAAGAATAGGTGCCGTGATTTTCGGCCCGCGTTGACATCTCAGTGGTTAGTGTCACTCTTTCTTTTCCATTTTTCTCCCACGTCCTCTTTAACAAATTCTCCGGTTGAGTTTGAATAAAATAAAAGTACAAACACATACACGAGTTTTTCATTCATCAACACACATATGTACTCGTAATTATGCAAATATTCATTTACCCAACACCTCTACCAAATTCAACAATTTCGAGTTCAAATTGTATGATTCAAGCTTTTTCTTCTGCTGGGTTCTCACACTAAATTTAACGATCCTACTTAACTGGGTTATTGATATGTAAGCCCTTACTTTAAAATACATATAGCAATGAAGGAATAGCAAATTATAGTTACGAAATAAGTTAAAAGATTTTTGAAATCTGGAGTTACTCTTTAATCACGCTGTACTTAATCATTTACACAGAGCTGGGTTTGCCCAGTCGGCTGGGGATGTAGAATACACCAAGTGCTTCTCTTCTGAGGGTTAACCCCCCCTCCCTCGAAAGAGTGACACTAAACAATAGGCTGGTGAGGTTCCGGTGTTGCTAGAGCTTAGGGGAATGCAGAGCACTCCTTTATTGCCATCACTTCCAGGCCCACTCTGACCCGGAGCGGTAGCACCTGATAGGACCCTATCTATGGGTTGAATAGAACTAAACTACTTACCTTTGCTAAGCTGAATTGTTTGAATTAGAACGGCTTGACTAAACTGAATAGCTTGGAATAGAAATGTTTTGATAATTAAACTGCGTACTTATGCTAAACTGGATTGTTTAAAATGAAACTATTTTTGTATGCTAAACTAAATTGTTTGAAATCGAACGGCTTTGACATTTAACTGTGCGTAAACAAAATCTATACTTATACTAAACTGAATTGTTTGAATTAGAACTGTTTGACTAAACTGAATAGCTTGAAAAATATATGTTTTTGACGATTAAACTGTATACTTATGCTAAACTGAATTGTTTGAAATAGAACTGATTATTTGTATAAAGATGGATGTGGCATTAAATAGCCTACATGAAAACCAAACAACCAGCCAACTAATCAGAGCTGGGTGGTATATTTGGACTCATGCCTTTTCAAAGGTTATTAGCGTGAAGTGAATTGAGAACAGCCTCTTCCAAGATTTGACCTCGAGTTGCTGGCTGTGTTTCCAGTGAAGTTACCTGCTACTCTACAAGTACACCCTTAAAGTATATATTCGCGTGTAAAGAGTTTGTTGGTTGTTTCTTGAGGATGATACACCCTTTCTAGTCTGGTCGTCTTGGGTTATGTCTGTAGCAATCTCGGCTAGATGGTTTCATTTGGTTTGTTTGGCATATTAACCATTGCAGGTTATTGAATGACAACTACTGTTTATACATATCTATCAAATATATATGATTTCTGAACAAATATTGTTGATAACTATCGTAAAAGAAAAGAGCAAGAGCTCTTTTTGGTTCAAATATTGCTATATAACAGTCACATTTTCACATAAATCATTCGTTAGGGGGGGGGTTACTCCTCTGAAGAGATGCAGTCGGTGTATTCTAAAATCCCAGGAAGCTCGGCTGTCGGGGCTAGATGTAAAAATAGCTCATTAACATCATGACTTTAATAATATCTTAATTCAGGTGTAGCAAAAGTATTTTCGTTCGTCAGTCAATGATCAAACCTTATGGAATACCTACCAAGCTTCTGTATTGTTTTAAGAAAAACAGAATGCTGCCTGTATATTTTGACAATATCATTGATTGATTACTTGATAGATAGATTTTAAGGGTACACCAACCAATCTAGGGTTATCTTATGCTGGAGGTGAGGGAATCAGGTGCATTGTATATTTAGCTTTAGATTCTTGCATTTTTCTTTCTTAACATATTTTAGCGCATAGTCTCATAAAATGCTCATTATTTTAAAATATATCTGTCCGACTCTTCGATGGAAACCACATATGTACAGGTTTGGTTTGGTTTCTTTGTTTAATGGCATATCAACTCTTTTTAGGTTATATAATGCCACAGCCATTCTCCTAGAAGAACAGTCGTGGTACTATTTAATCCATAGCTGGGAGGATAAGGCTGTTCATACCTTTTCCAAGGGTATTTGCCCGAAAGTGTACGTAATATCGTGACTGGAGTACGAACTCGTGTATTACGATTCCGCAATCCATCGCTTTAACCATTACACCACGAGGACACCCCCACACATGTACAGTCACACAGGGACGGAATGGACCTTAGTGTAATAGCGTTGATGGAGAAATTGGCATTATCTAGAGCTCCTGTACTGGAGTCTCACGATCAGATTCAGTTGAGTGACATACTCAAGGCACGCGTTTTGATGAAGGACTTACTAATCTGCAGTAGATACATTCATTGTAAACTCTTATCGACCTGGCTCATGGTTGATATTTGTTCTCCTAAAAAATATTGACTCCTCTCGTGAAATAAAATTTTAGTTTAGAAAACGCAAAATGATCGAAGCTAGGTGAGATAATTAAGTGAAAAGTTGCACTTTTATAATCTTGTCTTTCATTATACACAGCAGTTCAAAGCGTATGAAGGTTAGCTTTCGTGGATTATCATCAACCCTTAAAAAATACTCTTTAAAAAATTCTTCAGAAAACTTTTTCTCCTGACAGTGACTAATTAAGCGAACAATTAAAAATAAATAACACAAAAAATATTCCAATTTCTCTCATCACGTTTTGTTCACTTCTCTATTTTTCTTTCTCTTCGTATATATATATATATATATATATATATATATATATATATATATATATATATATATATATATATATATATGTACATATGTGTGTGTGTGTTGTAAAAAAAAGTACAAATTGATAGAAAATCTCACCCAAGAGGAATACACTAAAAGAAGTTAATGACATTCAATAAGTCAAAGAAAATATTACGAGAATAGACATTAACATTTCTTTCAATGTTCTCAAAACAGAACAAAAAGCAAAAAAAATGTTGATCAATAAAAAAAATCTGTGCAAAAGAAAAAAAACTTTAATAGAAACATAATGATATCGTTTGTCTGTGCCATTTACTGTTCAGACATCTCAAAATAAAACTGAAAGAGATTCTTTTTAATTTTTCACCAAATAAAGGGATGATTCTTGTTATTTTCTTGAGAGTCACGCGTGTCCACGCCTTTTTTGCCTCCTACCCACAACAAAGTCTAATACCAACTTGCCACCTAAGAGGAATTTTTGTCTTGAGTACGCATGCTTCAACATTTTTTTTATTAAACTGTGAAACTGATTCTATAACTTTTATTTATAGTAATGATAAACTTACAAACCGTTGGTAATATGAGTAAGTACTCTTAAATAATATGATATTTAATCCCTTCAAATGTTGCATTATGTCAATGGGTGGATTGCAATGATTTGTTTAAAAACTAAATAAATAAAAGTGTCGTATCGTATATACATGAAACGCATCCATAAAAGCGGAAACTCACTACCAACTGACCGGTCGACATTAGGACTGAAACTTTTACAAAAGTCAGACCACAAACTGTTAGAATTCATCTCTAATCTCAGAAAAAAATTGTCAAGGGTCAAATCATCGAGAATTTTAAGATGAGCAATTATACTTATGGCATTATATTCTAACATATTCTACTTAAAAGGAATGACCGTTCTGCAAGTAGGCGTCTTATCTAGACAAAGTTTTCGTAATAAAAAGGCAGAAAATTACAAAAATGCACTGGGTGTAAACGGACGTTTTCTCGGAAATTGAGTCAGGCAATATTCCGCATTAAGCAAGACGCTAGGAAGAATAAATAGAAATATATGGAGTAATTGCTCAATGGCAGAGAGACCTTTGAAAGAACCAAGACGCAAACTTACCATAGAAGAGGACAACATATGCAATAGAGACATAAAAGTACTTCGTCTAACCCTAGGAAAGTACATATTAAAGAGTGTACATGTTGTTCATTGAAGCATAACGATAACAGAAAGTTGAAAGTCTGATAACCGGAATATTCGAAAGAAGTAGATTTAACTAAAATAGGTTCTAAATATGCTCAAATAAAAAATCAAACGAAACTAGGATCTCTCATTGCTAAAAGAAAAAGAACCGTGGATTAGAATCTACATAGATCATGCAGGCTTCTAAGATATAGGTTTTAATCTTAATACTAGTGGACTCATTTCGAGATGGTCTGAGATAATCAAAGAAAGAGACAACTGTAAAGCAAATAGTGAGAAGAGTATTCTCAAGAAACGGAGTACCTTGAACGATAGTCACAGACCATGTGCCATAATTTTGCGACGAGAATTTATTTTCATGGCGAAAAAAATTTGAGTGCATCCGATAAAAAAAACCCACTGTGCCACTTGCAATCTAATGTGATTGTGGAAATAATGGCGAAGACTTTAAAAATACATTTGAAATCATTTTCCCCATTTATTAAAAGTATAGAAGCTTAACAACTCTGATTACTCCTAAGTTACCAAACCAAGGAAAAAAAAGTCCTTTTGCATCAGTGGATAGACAAATCAGAGTCCTCATAAATATATCATTTTCAATATAAGAAAATCTTTTGTATAGAAAAGATAAGATGTCAAATCCAGAAAAAAAAACAAAATTTCTATTACAAAGAGAGCAGATCATAGTGATATTAGAGAAAAATAGGCAGCACGTACTGGCCCATGTGGATCAGTTTAGACTCAGCATTGAACCTGCAGACATAGAAATGGAGGAAGAATTGGGGAATGAAGAGCAGGGGGTTTTGACAATGAAACAGGGATAGGTACGGAAGAATGTGATAATGAGCTACTAGAATAGACTTATAAAAAATGAACTCATACCAAAATCACCTATCAAAAGAAATGAAGAAAGACGCGAGGAACAACATAGGTTCCCGAGAATAATCAGAATCACCAAAGCAACAAAGGGAATACGATCTCCAGGGTAAAGAAAGTTGGAGTATCGTATGTATATCAGATACAGCCATAAAAGCAATAACCCAATATAAACCAGCCTAGCTAATCTTATTGGCTACTCAAAGTTTATTCTACGAGATATACATATCAAAACAAAAAGGATGATCTAATCAAGCCAAAACGAATGAAAGAAATAGATAAATTGATAAACAAAATCACCAGCCGACCCACACTCATAGGGAAAATAAATGACAAATCCCTGACAGAGTAGCGGCCATGCTTTGAAGTTCATTGTTAGAAAGGCTAGGTGACCGTTTAGTATGTGTTTGAGTAAAGTCAGATTATATCCAACCGTCAATGTCATCAATCAGATAATGTTGATCTCCCAAATCGAAGAGTCTAGTTAGCATCAGAAGTGATCCTCATGAAATATATATCACCTCTCTCTCTCTCTCATTCTCTCTCTCTATCTCTCTCTAGCTTCAAATGTCAATCATATATTGACTTGGAACCAAAGAACAAAAAACCTGATGATATATATATATATATATATATATATATATATATATATATATATATATATATATATATAATCTAATTAATAACTGATCCAGTATATATATATATATATATATATATATATATATATATATATATATATATATATATATATATATCGGATCAGTTAATAATTTGTTATGTATTCAGTTGGCTAGGAAAAGAGATTGTTTTAGTGAGGAATTTTTCCTATCCTCATCAAATCAATAATAGAATTGCCCAGTCGGCAGGGGCAGTAGAATATATCGACTGCATCTCTGCAGTGGATTAAGACCATCCAACGAGTTTCCTGGATATGGTACTAAATAATCTGATGGTAAGGCTCCAGTAATGCTGGGGCTTTGGGGAATGCGGGGCACTTTTTCATGGTTATCGCTCCCAGGTCCGCACTGACCCAGAGTGATAGCACATTATAGGGTCTTATTTATGGATAAAAAAGAACTGCATACTTATGCTAAACTGAATAGAACTGTTCTTGAAATTGAACCGGTGAACCTTTGTTATAATGAGCTGTTTGAAATAAGCTGTTTATATGTAGCAAAATTGATTTGACATTAATAACCAACAATAGTTGATGCGCCACAAAACCAATCAAACCAAATAAATTATAAAAATATGCACCCAATTTGTATGGTGGCTCTATAAAAATTGATAGAATTGATAGTGTGTGTGTGAGTTGGGTGCAAGTCTCTATGTTATAATGGCTAAATTGCTAGACAGCGGCTTCGAAGTAAATGACTTCGAACCCCAGTCGCCCTAATACGTTCATTTTCGGAGTGTTACCCTTAGAAAAAATATGACCCCTAGTATCATCCGAGATGTGGGTTAAATAGTTCCAATGCAACTCTTCTACAATGGTGGCCCTGGAACTAAATATCGGCAAAGGTTGAGATGCTATTAAACAAATAAAATATTCAAACATACATGTGTTTATAAATGTATCTATATTCACTTATATATAAACATACATTTGTAAATTCACACACACTAACACCCCCATATATATATATATATATTTATATATATTAGCATGTTTTTCTTTTGTTATATTAAGGTTTTGTCTTTGATGCTGTAACAAATCATGGGGAGGTTATTACAATAGTAAAACATACTAATTGTTTTTTCAATGCTTACTTTATCGACATTGGTATAATGGTTAGAATGTTCGCCAATGGCCCGAGTCATACCGAAGACTTAAAAAAATGGTACTTGATGCTGCTTTGCCTAACACTCAGCATTATAAGGTAGGGGTCAAGGGTTAAGTGGAGCAATCCAGGGAAAGGAGTAGCATCCTCCCCTACCCCTTGATGTAATAGCTATTGAAAAGAGTGTCTTCGGTCACCCTCGACTAAGGTAGCCAACTTTACTTTTACTTATATATATATATATATATATATATATAGTGACTTTAAAATTTCGATATATATTGACAACATTTTACTGGTTCATCAAAAAGTAAGTAAAGTTGGGATCACAAAGTCTCCATTTTCAATAGCTACTATACCGAGATGTTAGTGTGTCCATTCTCTGGATTTATCTTTGATCCTTACCTTATAATACTGAGTGTTAACAACAGCGGAATCAAATGCCATTTTGTTAGTCTTTGGTATGACTCAATCTGGGATCGATACCCGATCTCTCCGGACCATTAGTGAACAATCTACTTATTTGGCCAATGGACAGGTTGTACTTATTCTAAAGTTATCAAAAACTCAAAAATATTTCAGCAGAAGGTAAAAATAAAATAAAAATATTTTGGGTTAGAATATTTGTGAAAATCAGCATTTTAACTCTTCTATTATAAAGCTGTTTTATATTTCTTAACCCTTCCGAAACAGTTTCATCGACCCTCGTAACACCCTCTATTAATTTTTAAAAGCTATTTGGCTAATTTTTATAGCTATTTGGCACAGCCACTTCATTCCAAAATCTCAACAGGTTAAAAGAAGCAACAAAATATCTGACAATGTCTTTATTTAAATTAATATATCTTAATACTTGGGAGAAAAACGAAAATACAACTCTCGTCAAATCTCAGGTTTTATGTCACTTTATTCTCTCCGATCAGTATCTGAAGTCGTGGAATTCACCAAACCTCTTCTCCACGGAAAGGACGCGTCACAAGGTCAATTCTTAATAGAAGTAAAGCTTGTTAGAATTCAGAGTTTTCCTATCGATTCTCTTAGACTAAATTACCCAGTCTTTCTTATTAATTACACATAGTTGTGGTGGAGTGAATAGATGGATTAATGTAAATAGTATCATCCATCATTTGAACTTAGATTATTGATTCCATTTCCAACGACAATAACCATTACGCTAAGCCCGCCGATGAAGTAGGTTTTATTTATCTGTGCGTTTCACCACACAGAATTTGGCACAATATATTTTATATAGCAGGGAAGTAGATGACAAAAAAAAAAAAAATGGGCATGAAGTCCCGTGTAGTTTCTTCGATGAAGTAGGAATTGGTTCTTCCCGTATCTTTGAATCGTTTTTCGCTATTTATTCACAGGAAAACGTGTCTTCTTGTATCCCAACATGTAAAATAAAGAATCAAGAAATCCCACAATCTGTAATTGGTGTCCACTGAACACCCCGTCCAAACGGGCCACTTGCCTGGGTGATGTCATGCAGCCAGCCCCAGCCACCACTTTGATTCTTAGTCAATTGTGACCTCAGTTCTTTTCAGTTCAAGGTACTTGATGAATATTTTATTACAAGCAAGCCTCTGGACGAAATTTTAAACTTATTTGACAAGTCTTTTATGTGCCTGCTTTCCTTTTCTTTTCTTTTCTTTTTTTTTTTTTTTGAGAGTTTTCGCCCAAGGTCTGGGATACCAGAGTTCAATCACAGGTCAAGTCATACGAAAGACTGAAAAATAGTACTCGATGCTGCCTTGCTCAGCACTCAGCATTATAAGGTAAAGATCAAGGGTAAATTGGAGAAATCCAGGGAATGGAGTAGCGTTCTCCCATACACCACGGTGTAGTAGCTATTGAAAAGGGAGCCTTCAAGTCTCCTTCGACTAAAGTCGCCAACTTTACTTACTTATGTTCACTATCTGGTTCCATTCGCTTACAATGTTACAGATTCCAAAATTAAACAACACTCCGCACCAATAAAAAACAACAACCTTCAAATATTGATTAAAAGATTTCAAGGTATACTCGTGTATTTCGTTTTTTAATTTCATGGGCAGTGAAAAAAAAACAACTTTTAACATTATTAATTATTTACTAAGGTTAATTTACGATGATAGAGGTTGTAGCACATTAGTTACGTACTTATAAAAAATTTTGATTAATATGTTGCTGATGAGAAACTCCGATAAAAAGTTAATTTTAAAAAGGAATTAAAAATAAAGCATAGGGGAAACAAACTACAGAAGGTTGAGTTAAACACACGTTTTATTTTTATGAATTCAAATATTTTCGTTAATAACTATCAATTTACAAGCATGTTTTCATGTGTGTATCAACAGTGTATATTTATAGTTAATAGCGATGTTTGTAATGATTCCTTTATTCTTTTTTAGATTTAAAAAAAGAATTGCTTGCTTGTGTGTTGGCTTGTGAATTAAACTATTTTTTATAGTTCTTGAAATTCGGATCTGATATGTTGGTTCAGCAGTTTTTGGTCGCCTATTAGGTATGATCTCTTTTAATAGAGGATACTTCAGTTAGGCAGGTGTTATGTGGTTGCAGACTAACTAGATATTATCAGCAAAATGTGAAAAATTTACTTAGGAAATGATGACATACTTGGTTCTTTTATTTTTTTCAGGACATTTACTATTAGTAAAAATTGAACAAAAGTAAGAATTATAAAGAACACAATGAAAACTGCACTCGATGACAATACTCTGATCAGTCGTGTACATCTCTAGTTCACAACTTTTAATTGATATTAACAAGCTTTACCCGTCGGCGATTTTTAGCGATTAATGATATCTCTCTCTCACTCTCTCTTTTTTCTTTCTCTCTCTCTCTCTCTATATATATATATATATATAGAGAGAGAGAGAGAGAGACAGGAGATAAACATGTATATAAATATAATATCTCTCTCTCTTTCTCTCTCTCTCTCTATATATATATATAGAGAGAGAGAGGGAGAGACAGACAGAGAAAGACAGAGGGAGGAGATATACATGTATATATATATATATATATATATATATATATATATAATCATCTCTCTCTCTCTCTTTCTTTCTCTTTCTCTCTCGCCTCTGTCTGTCTGTCTGTCTCTCTCTCTATATATATATATGTACATATATAATCATCTCTCTCTTTCTTTCTCTCTCTCTTTCTCCCTCTCTCATTCTCTGTCTCTCTCTCTGTCTCTGTCTCTCTCTCTCTGTCTTTGTCTCTGTCTCTCTCTCTCTCTCTATATATATATATATATATATATATATATATATATATACACGCGCGCATATTGACCAAGAATAGACAAGTAATAAACTTTATGACATCTCAACTATTAAAGATTAATTTGGGGAAAAAGAACTACACTCATATAAACACATAGAGCACACACATGTAAAAAGGAAAGGAAGAAAAGAAAAAAAGAAGAAGAAAAGGAAAAGAGAACCAACACCTGTAGAACAGCGACCTATCAAAGCGGTTGCCATTATATAAATCAAAGACAACGCAGCCAGACATCATTAAACGTTCCCAGACGACAGCGATAGGAAGTTAGAAATACATGTGGGAGTAGAATAAATAATTTTAAAAAGTAAATCTCTTCGTGAACCTATTAATTTATACATACATACATACACACAGAAAGAGAGAGAGAGAGAGAGAGAGAGAGAGAGAGAGAGAAATTGTTATCAACGTAATCTAAATAGAAGGAGAGATTTATTGAGAAGCAAAGTCGACACTATAGCCTTTCGGGAATAAGGAACCCTCATCAGGGCCTGTTGGGGATAATATTAGTGATGTTAAATCGACGATGGATATTCAAAAATGCAAAATACAAAAAAAAAAAAAAAAATGGGAAAATGTTTTTATCAACAAAAGGTTGGCCATTTAATGAGTGAATCAGTGTATTCTTTCAATATCATGTCTTTTGACTTATTTAGAGTATTGTAGAGAATTTATGTACCATTTGTTTACCGAGAAAGATTTTGAATCAAAAGGGGGAAGAAAAGTAAAGAGAAAAAAAAAAGAGAAAGTAGTAAATTTATTATATATATGGAACATATTAATTAAAGGTAGAATGCACTGTAGCTATTTAAAATGGATTTGCTCATGTACGGGTAAATATTACAAAAGCCCGGATAAGTATTTACGGAAATACAAAGTGAAATAGCACTGGCCTCAAATATATATATATATATATATATATATATATATATATATATATATATATATATATATATATAGTGCAATTATAAAGAAATTCTAACTTGGTTAAATTGTCATTATAAATTTATTTCGCAGGAGAATATCATTATACTTTCTGTCTCATCAGATGACAGTGCATGTTTAAATTGAGGTTGAACAACCGCAGATATGGATTACAGTGTATATATGTATATATGTTAACAAAAAAAGAAAGGAAGATCTATATAAATTTTAAATTCTCAGGCGAGAGTGAAGGGGCCGCAACAATAAAGAGTTAGAAAAATTAAGAAACCAGAAAAAGGGTTTTCTTGTAAATTTACACATCCTAATTTAAACATATCCTAGATATTTCATAGCAGGTGGAATTTTCTGAATAACATAAGCTTGTAAAGTAAATCATTATGTTCGTATAGTTTTCGTTTACTTCTTATACGTATGTTCATTCCCTCCGCTAATGTGTTCTTAGACTTTATCCTTAATATATATATATATATATATATATATATATATATATATATTTGGTCCAGTTAAACCGGAGTTGGGAGTAATTCCATCAGGACAAGAAGGTATTCAAGCATGAATATTTGAAATTTTCCTGGTAAATTTATAATCCTATGTGACCGGTTTCGTTGTTTTTCTTAAAGTATATATATATATATATATATATATATATATATATATATACATTACGGTTGTCACTGGGTGCCTTTAATTAACCCCCAAAAGTAGTTAAGGGGAATTAAGTATTCCAGTAATTAAAAGTCCTAATTTTGAATTAATATCTAAATTTCCATGAATCTCCTCTTCTAAATAAATATACCCGTCATATACTACAATTAACTACTGAAATAAATGTTATTATTTCCAATAAAATCATCCAACATCAATATCTCTGCTATTGTCCAATATCGGAGCCTCGGTGGCCCCTAGTCAGGATAATTTAAATTTACTTTTATGTTTACATTTAAACACAAGATCGTTCCGTTCATTTAGAATTGATTATACAAATTTTTTCATCGATACATAATTTACATCTTTTTTACTAATGAAGGTAAATACATCCTAAACCTACTGGATAAGCACTTTTACAGGGACACTCCATTAAGAATTTTATTAATAGGAATATAGTAAAAATCAGTTACTCTTGTACAAAAAATATGAATAGTATCTTAAATAACCATAACAGAAGGATACTAGACGAATTAAATAGAAATATTAGGGTAAGATATATGACATTTTGTAACTGCAGAAGTAAAGAGGAAGGCTCCTTGAGCGGACGATGCAACTGGAAGAACATCGTATACCAAGCATGCCCTTCTCCCATTTAGCATAATAATAATGAGGAGGGTATGTATAGGTATCTCCGCTGGGAATTGGAAACAAGAACTGTATAATCATAGACATTCTCTCCCCAATCTTCGACTTAGAAATCAAACTGCTCAATGTAAATATTTTTGGAACCATAATGATCAGGGGCTGACCCCCCAAATAAAGTGGAAAATAGTCAGGCAGTCTTCAACCGCGAATAGCTTCACTGGTAGTTGTAACTTGTGTATTGATGAAAAAATTATGATAATTATTTTAAAGATCACAGACTACTTTTAAATGAACGGAACGAGCTTTTATTTAATTGTAGACATAAAAGTAAGTTTAATCATCCCGACTGGGAGTCACCGAGGTTCCTACTCCAGACAATAGCAGAGATATTGATGCTGGATGATTTTTATTGTAATTAATAACATTTATTTCAGTAGTTAATATCATTATATGACGGGGAGATTTATTTAGAGGGGGAGATTCATGGAAATTTTGATATTAATTCAAAATTAGGGTTTTTAATTCCTGGAGTACTTAGTTCCCCTTGACCATTTTTGGGTTAATCAAAGTCATCTGGTGTTTTTTCTTAATCTATTTTAATTTTTTTTATCTTTAAGAAAGTCTAAGACCACATTAGCGATGGGAATTAACGTATAAGATGTAAACGAAAACTAAGATAATCGTTTCTTTTACAAGCTTACATTATTCAGAAAATTCCACCTGCTAAGAAAGTTCTAGCATATGTTCAAATTAGGATGGGTTAATTTACAGGAGCACCCTTTTTCTGCTTTCTTAATTTTTCTAACACTTTATCGTTTTGATCCCCTTTAGTCTTGCCTGAGAATTAAAACTTTATACAGGTTTTTCATTCTTTCTTTCTTTTTTTTTTCTATTCACATATACACTGTAATCTATATTTGCGGTTTTTCAACCTCAATTTAAATATGCACAGGCATCTGACGAGACAAAGAGTATAATGGTATTCTCCGGCGAAATAAGTTTATAATGACAATTTAACCAAGTTTGAGTTTTCTTTCAAATTGCACTGTATACGCTTTGTATTTGAATTTTGTTATGTAAGCCTGGATAGAAAAATATATATAACAATAGCTATACAGCGAGCCCTCCTATAGATTTATATGAAATTCTTTATATATTCTATATGCGAATAATCCACGCCTACTGTCTTGGGACACGGACTGGATATTACTGATATATTTTAATTTATAATTCTTTCAAGCTGTAACCATATCATTACAAATATAGCGTTTAATGAAATGTTTGAAGAAAAAAGCTCGCTGGAAACTATACAAGAATGCTGCGTGTATTCTGGATAAACCCAGGTCACATAAGCCAAGAGAACAATTACCACAGGGCCACTTGACACCCATCTCACAAACTATCAGAGTAAAACTAACACAACATGCTGGGCACTGCTGAGAAACCACGCATGAGTGATGTTGTCTTGTGGACTTCTTCACATGGGCTCACCAGTGTTCGCCAAAACTCACATTCATCATATCTGAGTATATTGGATGTCGTGCAGAGTAATTCATGATAGCGATACCCAATACGACAGACGCAGAAAGTGGGTCAAGGAAATATATTGCGAGGTCGTCTTGATTATATATATATATATATATATAACATTTTTATGCACAAAACTAGAGTGGATGTTTCAGACCGTTGTTCCAAAGTCAATAGAGACAGCCAGTGATATATATATATATATAGATATATATATATAGATATATATATGTTTATTTATTGTCATCCACAGACACGGACTGTGTCTTTGTATCACAATTTTTCAGTGTGTCCAGACCCGCGAGATGCTTTAACCTGGCTTCGAAATCCAGCTTACTTTATGTTAGTCGGAGATATATAATCTATATTTACCAACCCCTCCGCTCGGACAGGATATGACACGAGGTCAATTTTTAAGCGGAGCTTATCAGATTTCAATTCAGAGTTTTCCTTCTCCTAGACTAGTTGCCTTACCAAGGCTGAAGAACCTAGTCTGCCCTACTATTTACCCATAGCGGGAGGGAGAAAATTGGATTCATACCTTTCCCAAGGGTATTAGTGCTATGTGAAATGTAATCAGTCTCGTCCAGGATTTGAACTCGTGTCGCCGAGTCCATTTCCTACGACGATAACTATTACACCACGGGCACCTCCACAGTCGGAGATATATCATCATCATCATTTTGTCGAGCTGCCAGCACGGATATCTCTGGCTCTTTTTCGCCATTCCTCCCTATCGTTCATCGCTTCTGGTAGGTCCTCAGGGTACATCCCGTATCCTCACAGAACCGCTGTGTGTAGGTTCGAGCTGGTCGCCCTGCTTTTGCTCGGCTATGTGAAGGGGTCCATAGGAGAACACTACTTATGAGCTAGTCCCTGCTTTGCAAGCAGTGTCCCGCATGTATGTTTTATCTGCCTTTGATAGTTTCCGTGATGGGCTCTATGGCTGCTGCTTTGTTGGGTGTTGCCTCCAGAACTTGTTCAATATTGTTCGCAGTATTCTTGTGTGGTTACAGTCAAACTTTTTTTCTATTTGTTTAGTCAGCGTCCATATAGTGAATCTATAAAGCAGTGTTGACTCGACCGCTGTGTGGAAGAAACTGCGTTTTATTTCATCGGTCAGGTCTGACTTCCATATGACCGATAGACTATAGATAGCTGTCCATGCTTTTGCTAGTCGCGTATCGATGTCTTTTTCGGTTGATGAAACACTGCTTCCTAGGTATGTGAACTTGTCAATAAGTTTCAGAGAGCTGCAGCCTTCTGTAGAAATGTCTCCTGTTTGATTAAAGCACGTGTAGTCCATTCTGTGTGCGTTGACATAGAGGCCAATGTCTCCGGCGGCTCGTTCCAGACTATTCAACAGTGTTTCGGCTTGGGCGGGTACATTTGCCAGAATCGCTATATCATCGGCGTAGTCAGCGTCAGTAATTGTTTTTGCGGGGTACCTTCTGCTTCTTTTCTTTGTCAGCTCGAAACCGTTTTCTTTGATTTTATCAATCGATGTTCTAAGTACGTAGTCTAAACAGATGATAAAAAATATATGGGACCCTTGTATCTTGGATTTTGATTATAAACTTCGTTACAGTGTTGGAGCAGTATGTCGTCGAATTGTTCGGTCTTGCATACTTCTGGGGGAATTTCATGAAGCCCTGCGATTTTCCTATTTTTAATTTTTCTAAGTACTGAGTCGAGTTCTTCTTGGTTAAACGGTCCTAATGTTTAATTGCTTACTAATAAATCTCGTGATTGGTTCATGTATAACATTCGGTGGGTTTCCTTGTTGATTCTCGAAATGCTGTTTCCACAGTTTTATTCTTTCTTGTTGGTTTGTAACTTTCAGTTTAGCTTTGGTTGTGCTCTTCCTTCTGCTCACTTCGTTTATCGTTTACCATGTTATCCTAGATTGCCTATCTTCCATTGATTCTCTTATCTTATCTATCTGATTTTGTATGTATTCTGTCTGTTCTTTTAGATATATGCTTGCTAATTCATATTGAGCCTTTTTTAGTTTCAGGGAATTTGTGTTCATTGGGTTCTTCCTATTGAATTTGGAAGTTGTTTTCACGTGTGCACGTTTTTCTCTAAAAGTTCCCATGGGACTCAAGATTTAGTTCTAAGTTTTGTTGGTATGCATTTCGCTGCTGTCCCTAGGTGTGCATTGACGAAATTCTCATATTCGTCATTCGGAGCACGTATTTCTGTCTTCTCCTGTAGTTCATTGAATTTTTTTCTCGATGCTAACGCATATTTATCTCTAATATCCCTGCTGTTAAGAAGAGCCCAATTATAGGAGATGGTGATCGTTGTTCGGGTGGCGTTTCTTCGTAGGCTCAGTCGTATTTTTGACGTGACAATTCGGTGATCGGAGGACACATCCTCGAAAGAGGAGTATGCCTTTCAATTTATTGTGCTATTTTTCTATTTCTTGTTTATAAAGACGTAGTCTATCTGTTCTTTAGTGTTGTTTGCGTATAAGTTGGTCCATAATTTCCCTCCCTTTTTTGAGAGTTTGTATTGAGGCATGTTCATTTATTTTCTATCGTGAAATCTGTTAGATGTTGTCCATTCCTGTTTGACTAGTTGTGTAGGCTGTTATTGTGGTTTCCGTTTTTCCCGATTTGGGCATTCATGTCGCTGCCAATGACGAGAACGTTGTGTTTAGGAATGCTTCGCACTAGAGAGGAGCTCATCGTAGAAGGCGATGAGTTCAGTTACTTCACTAATATTGGTAGGGCCGTAAAAGGCGATGATTGTTGCTCTGAGGTTGCCATTAAAAGTAGCTACCATCATCCTTGATTGTATTCTCTCGATGCTCTTAAGTGACTTTAAGGCTCTTAGTTTTATAAGTATTCCTACACCTCCTACCGTGGCATTGACAAAATTTGTCTATGCTGACACACTGGCTAGCATCCATCCACTGCCAGTATCGTGATTTTTAATATCCTCGCTACGTGTGTATCTGTGTTCTTGAATGCATATTATGTCTATGTTATGTTCTACGGCTGATGCAGTCGGCTCCGCTGGTTGTCCTATTATATTTAAGATTCTAACGTTGAATGTCGCTAATTATATTGTTTGTTTGCATTTTAGTAATCTTTGTTGTTTGAGGTCTGGAGCTGATTTTTTTGAACACTGGGACCATGGCTTCAATCTCAGCATAACGCGCCCCTTTTTTACCCGAGCGAAGAGCGATGTGCTTTATGTATGTGGTTTGAGTGTGGGTCATGGTTATCTTTCGATGGCTGTTTTTATTCTCATCCATAGAAGCCAACCTTATAGATGAGCAGCAGTAGTTCCCCGATCGAAGTAACTATCCTGACCGTTAAACCGTGAGATTCATACGTCCAGGACAAGATTAGGCATTGCGTTAGGCCGTAGAGACGTTTTATCCGCTTGTCTTTACGTCCACCATTCTGCTTACCATGGCGTTAATAAAAGAGTAAAAAATTAAAAATAAAATTAAAAAAAAAATAAAAAATAAAAATAAAATTTTAAAAAACCAAAAAAACAACAACTATCCTTGGTCTTTTTCCTTTAAGTTTTAATTTAGTTAAAGTCCAAGACAAATATTTTTTTTCTCTTCACATTCTATTTTCGTTCCGATCTTACCTTTCATTCTTTCTTCGCTCCCTGTCTCCTGAAATTGGTACAAACACGAGTTATAATTCAAACTTTCTACTAAAAATAGAATTTCACGTTCCAAAAGTGATTTTTTTCGGTCGAGTTCCATATTTTAATTCGGGCTAACAGTACATTGTTCTTTCATATAATACACATAATAGCATACACCACTGACTTTTACAATGACAAAATTGAATAAAAAATATGCGGACATATATATATATGTGTGTGTGTGTGTGTGTGTGTGCGAGAGAGACAGAGAGAGGCAGAGAGAGAGAGAGAGAGAGATAGACAGAGAAACAGAGTGACAGAAAAACAGCGAGATAGTGATTGCTAGTTAGCAAGCTAGCTTGAAAGAGACAGAGTGTGTGTGTATGTGTGTGTGTGAGAGAGAGAGAGAGAGAGAGGGAGAGAGAGAGAGAGAGAGAACCACAGCTAATTCAAAAAGTAATATTGTCTGGTTGGTTTGTTTCTTCCTTTCTTCCACAGTTTTTCAAGTTTCTTTTCCAAACATTTGGGGAACGTTCAAAGGGCACTAACTATAGTTTTCATCATCCCCACTTTCAAGTTTCTCAGGTTTTTCCAGCTCTGCTCAAGATCCCGGTATTGTTTCCTTTTTTTATTTCTTTTATTTTTACTTTTTAAGCTGTGCTCAACTGTGTCATTTCTCTTTATACATTATTATTATTATTATTATTATTATTATTAGTAGTAGTAGTAGTAGTAGTAGTAGTAGTAGAATATCGAATGCTCAATATTTTAAAAGAACAAGTGTCAAAACTTGTAAACGACTTGAGAATGGTGGTATGCTAGTATTTACAAAGTCAGCAAATGCCTACTTAATCGCCCAAGATAATGAGAAACCAGATATTTCATGAGTTAATGAAACCTCAAATCGTCTATTCTTATTAGAATCCGGGTAACAACATATCATTTTTATCTATTGGAAAAGAAATGTTGGTTTCTGCGATTTCGCAGAGTAAGTTACAGTAATGTTGGCACCATTTTTTAAATAAGACCTTGAGAAGATAAAATATTGTACGCAGAGGGATTTTGTTTAAAATGATTTCTGATTGTACTTATTTAAGATCATTGATTGTAAAGTTTTCAACTCTAACTATTTTTAAGGATAAAACGTTCGCTGAGAGAGGCAATGAAAATGGAGTACCTTAGACAAACAGATGGCTGGGAAACTTGAACCAGAGAATCGACCTTTGAACTGGAGGAAAAGAGGTCAGTATCATGCAGGTTCGAAACAACTTGCTTGAAACATCACAGACGTAAAAACTCGAAACACGTAATCAAGAATGAATGAACGCAATGACGTGGCATGCTTGGGAAACTTATAGGTGACGTTGGTAAGCGAATGAAATTGATACACTCATTCTTTCTCCGATGCTGGGGACAAACAAACAGATTCCTTCGGTCTCTGGAATTTCTCGTAAATCTCCCAGATCCAAAAGCCTAGAACTTATGTGAAAAATAGAAAAAGGACTTAGAACTTAATAGCATTGAACTTACTTTGCTCAAAATAAAAAGAAGAGGTTCTTTCTCTAATACAAGCGTCGAATTTTCTTCTTTAATCAAAGTGAGGTGAATCGCGAAACGACGAGTATATGATACAATTTTTACTAAATTATATGATTATTCAACTTAAACAAGTTTTAAATTCAAGAAAAGTTTTAACTCATTTTTTCTAATACCGAATTTTTAGCTCAGAAGTACCCGGTATCTGAGGTCACAAAATTCATACACAAAAATGGTGAACACAAAAATCTTTCAAGATTCAAACGAGGCTGAATTTTTTTTTCTTTAAGATTACCTAATCATTCCATAAAAAAGAAAGACTGTAAATGATTGCTATATTAAGCCTTTTACTTATACTTAAGTCTGAAATATAAGGCTTATGGTGTATAGTAAAATAGAGATCAGCTTGAATCAATGAATTTATTGATACAAAGGCTTAAACCAAAAAAAAAAAAAGACATACTATGAATGGAAAATAATTAGGATAAAAATAGTAGACCAAGAAATTCTACTCAGATAAGGCAAGAACTAAACAATTTAATAGATAATGACGTTTCAATTAATACGTGTGTAAAAAGATTTTAAAAAGAAAGGAAAAACTTCCTGATATTTTAAGAGAGTTGCAAACATTTTGGTGTCAAATCTTCACATAAATGCTTTATTAACTATTACACCACAGGCACCTCCATACATTACACCACGGGCACCTCCATACATTACCCCACGGTCATCTCCATTCATTACTCCACAGGCAAACTCCAGGTCTGTTTAATTATCGATCTGAGTGTAAATCCTTCACCATAATTTTGGCTTAGTAAGAGGAAATTTCATAGAATCTTGGCCTTTGTTTTATAGTGTTGTAATGTGAATAGCGGAATATTCTACGATTCTACGTTTAATTTTATCATGAATGAATGCGAGGATGTTTGAATGTTGGAAGACAAATTTATGGTTTTTGGAATTGTTATGAATAACTAATGCATTGGAAAAATTACCTGATTTAAAGCAGATTAAAAAATTACATTTCATGACGTAAACTTTTCGAATATTTTTCCAATATTAATCTGTATTCGTTTCAAACCGCTATTCTAAATTGATACTTCTCACCATGGAGATGAAATGGGCACTTTCTAGCGGAAATTTTCGTAAATTTATATCTTAAATAATCCATGTCGAAACGCGTTGGGGGAACTAATGAATTAACAAATCTTTACTCATCCATTTATATGAATTTTTCTTTCCGTTTTTTTTTTATACAACATATCTCTCTTATTAAATTTCATACCTAAACTCAAATATATAGATATATGGTTTGATTTCTTTATTTAATGGCATATGATCTTCATTATTTAATAACGAAACCATTCTTACCAAAGAACAATAGTGTTAGTATCTTACTTAGGGCTTTAGAAGAGAACGTTATCAGGAAATCGAAGTTGCTTATTACAATATCGCATACAGCACGTTTCCCATGAGCCCGTGGGGACTTCATCTATCTATCTATCTATCTATCTATCTATCTATCTATCTATCTGTGTGTGTGTTTGCATGACTAAGTGTGTGTGTACTGTGGGTATTTATAATCAGTGCGTTTAAATGATTTTGCGTATATATGTTTACTTAAGCACATACTTTCACGCAACCCTTGTACAGTTCCTTTTCTTCCAAGACACACACACACACACACACATATATATATATATATATATATATATATATATATATATATATATATATATATATGTATAATATTAGGTATTATTTCAACGTCACTGAATGTCGGTATTCATTAAATTTTCAATCAAAGAAGAAAGAGTCGCCTTTCTAACGATATCACAATGCATCAACAACAAACGATAAGAATGCGAATAAAATAAAAAGACAAATTTATTTTATCGATCTCATATTCTTATGAAATTTGTATTACGACACTAAACAGAAAACTTTGTGATACGACCACGAAAAATGATAAGAGGTTATTGACAAGTGAATGAACTGTCGAAGATGCAATATAAAAAGAATTAGAGAGATAAAAGGCATTTGAGAAAAAGGAAATGATTCTTTTAGTGAATGTTAAACAGAACTTTTCACAAGCAAGTCTAAAATCTTACAAATATAATAATAAAAGTAAAAGTAAAACTGGCAAATAAATGAAGGGAAAAGTATCCCTTCAGTAGAAAATAGAAAATATAAGTTTTAGAATATAGAGAAGGACTATATGATGTTAAATAAAAGATACATGGAAAGAGATTTTATTCTTGAAAAAAAAAAAACAGAACAAAGAGAACGATGAAAAAATAGGAATTTTAAAAGACGTCTTGTATAGAACGATACATTGATAGATTGGTCGTAAGGGAGAGAGCGAGAGAGTTTGTGTGTGTGTGTGTGTGTGAGAGAGAGAGAGAGAGAGATTGTGTGTGTGTGTTGCTTTGGAGAGAGAGAGGGGGGAAGTGCGTTTGTGTGTGTGTGTGTGAGAGAGAAAGAGAGAGAAAGAGAGAGAGAGAGAGAAGGACAATGTGTTTGTGTGAGTGCGTCAGAGAGAGAAAGCGCGAGAGAGAATGAGTGAGTGTGAGAATGTGTGAGAGAATTCGTGAGAGCGAGAGAGAGAAAGAATTGTGTTCATGTATGTGTGTATGAGAGAGAGAGAGAGAGATAGAGAGAGAGAGAGAGAGAGAGAGAGGGAGAGGGGGATAGTGTGTTTGTCTGTGTGTTGTGTCTGTGTGTGGCGTGAAGAGAGGGATAGGGAGAGTGTGTTTGTGTGAGTGTGTCAGAGAGAAAATGTGTTAGAGAGAATATGTATTTGTGAGAGAATGTGAGAGAGTGTGTGTGAGAGTGTATGTTTGTGAATGTATGTGTGTATGAAAGATGAAGAGAGAGAGAGAGAGAGAGAGAGAGAGAGAGAGAGAGGTATTGAAAAACAGACTGAGAGTAGACATAATAATGAACTACATTGTGTTATAAAATCGCCATAGTCGAGCATTTTCCGCCGGTTTCTAAATTTAGTTTCACTGCTAGAATAAGATTCAGTAATATCCACGAAGCTTTTTGAGTTGTGTTTCCGAAGCGTATTGGCTAATGTGCTAGACTGTGACATTGTAGTAAGCGAGTTCGAACTCCAGTCGCGCGATTTCGTTCATCTTTGGACAAATACCCTTGGGAAAAGTATGGGTCCTAATATCGCTTATGCTATGGGTTACCTAGTTACACTACTCTTTTTTTTACAATGATGCTTTCGGCATTCAATAATCCACGAAGGTTGATATGTCATTAACAACTAAAAATTAAGGCTGTTTTTATGGCCTTTGACGCCATTACAGTTGAAAAAAAACCAAAACAAACTAAAACGTGACTGGAGCCTTTTGAAGTTATAATTATCGGAGAATACAATCCCATCTGGACACAATGAGTACTATTTTTTAAATAGTATCGCTCATGCAAAGCCCGATAAAGCTTTTTATAAAATATGGATTTTCTTTTTTACCTAAGTTAACAGGATTGCGTTATATCTACCAAAATGGGCAATGACATCGTCTAAAATTCCAACTATTTCATAATTAAACATAAAATTGCATAATTAGGAGTGGGGAGTTTTTTTAAACTGCTATATACTCGTCTTTATCATTCTTCTTTTTTTTAGTGACATAGCTTAAATAGTAAAGACATGGTTATAAATGACATAAACAATATATATTTTTGCAGTATAAAGTTGATAAGAACAATAAAATCCTCATAATGTCGATTTAGATTAAAAAATTAACTTTTTTAAAAATAAATATTTGGTACAGATTTAATCATTTACGTATGGTTATATTCATTCACTTTCTGTCTGTAACCAACTTTCGCTTCGGTTCGGTGGCTTTTATGGCATATCAACCTTTGTAGGTTATTTAACGCCAAATCCATTTTTACGTACATAATCTGTTCTATTTAAAACAATTTTGTTAAGCAGAAGTACACAGTTTAATTGTCTAAAACATTTCTATTTCAAACTATTCAAGCAGTTATATGTATCAATTCAGTTAAGTGTAAATACAGTTTAAATGTAAAAAAACAGTGCTATTTCAAATAATTCAGTTAAGCATAAGCACGCAGTTTAAATGTAAGTACGGTTTAATTGTCAAAAACGTTTCTATTTCAAGCTATTAAGTTTACTCAAAGAATTCAGTTTAGCATAAGTATGCTGTTAGTTCTATTTAACCCATAGATAGGGCCCTATCAGGTGCTACCACTCCGGGACAGAGTGGACCTGGGAGCGATGGCAATAAAGGGGTACACCGCATTCCCCAAAGCTCCAGCCTTGGTGGACCCTCACTATCAGATTGTTTAGTGTTATATCCAGGACACTCGTTGGGGTGTCTTACGCCTCTGCAGAGAAGCAGTCGGTGTATTCTACAGCCCCAGCCGACTGGGCAATAACTAACTTTCGTTATATATATATATATATATACGGGAAGGGAACGTATATATTGTCATAAATATATAATATTGAGCATTTGAGCAAAAGTCATTGTTTGATGCATGTTTCATAGAAACTTTATGACATCACATATATTAAAAGATTTTTTCTTTTAGTTTTATCGATAGGATATACAATTGGAATCTTTTTAGAACAATGTGGGTAGAAGTATTATCTTAATGATTTTTATTCCAAGCAAGCTTAGTTAATCTATTAACCGTTGTTAAGAGAGTCACAATAACTTATCATATAAATACCTTGCTCGTAGTATTTAATAGATTCGATGGTCCAACAGATTCATTTAAACCAACATGAAAAACATAATAGTCAACAATACACAAATCATATGTAGATCTAACACTGAAAAAAATCCTGATAATATTCGAAGTATTAATTATGTAAAGAAATATCTCTTTAATACATCTCTTTTCAACATGTATCTAATGTTCATGCTCACTTTGGCTATTAAAACTTTTTTTTATTAAAATCGCTGACACACATCTTTAAAATGAATATAATAAGGTAATCTAAGTCATAAAAAAAAGCATCTTGATAACAATTTGCTACACCCTTGAAAAAATTGTTTGCTCCTTTGAATATTATGCTTCAGACATCGTACCACGTTATTCTTTCGTTGGCCCAATCGACTGGAGTTGTAGAATACCCCGAATGCATCTCTAAAGAGAGGTAAGACTCTCCCAACT
>OY757912.1:88668424-88775924 GCA_963585895.1 Sepioteuthis lessoniana
CCATGGAAGTCCTCTTGTGTGAGCATTCGTCACAGCCTCTTTCATCTCCTCAATTATCTCATAACGACAGCCTCTGAGATTACGTAATGACTAAAAGTCACAGAGAGCAAGGTCTGGGCTATAGGGAGGGTGAGGAACTGTCTTGATGCCCATCTTGGTCAAATAGTCTGTGACAAGGATGGAGTTGTGGACTGATGTATTATCTAGGTGGAAATGCCATTGATCCAACTTGAAGAGCGCTGGCCTCTTCCGACGGAATCTCTTCCTGAACTCCCTTAAAACCTAAACATAGTAACCCTAACCCTAACCCTTTGGCTAATCAACTCTGGTGCATTGACTTCCTTACTCCTCCCACACCTCTCATCATCCCTCATAGACTCCATGGCTTCCTTGAACCTCTTATGCCACTCAAAAACTGATGCTCGATTCATGCAAGATGGTCGAAAAGCAGTCTGAATCATTCCATTCATTTCTGTGGCATTTTTCCATGTTTTAAACAGAATTTAATTGCATATCGTTCTTCTCACGTCCAGATTGCATTTTTGAAATTCACCGGCTGTGACAATTAGGCTTTAGAAGGGTGTATTCTAATTCTTGCAGTAGCTGTTTATTTGAACCTGAAATGAAAAATATTGGTCAGTCATCTCATAAGATGTATAGCAATAACATACTGAATTTTCAAGAGTCTACAACAATTTTAAATGCCTCTACAAAAAGAGTCTGGAAACCTATTGAATACCCCACGTATGTGTACCTAACTAAAGTGTACCATCCTACTCGCTAACACCCACATACCTAGTGGGGGAGGGATGATTTTATGTACTGTCAAGAGTCAACTATGAGCTTAATGCTGATATATTTTTCTATTTTAAACTTGACATTTGTATTCCTGCAAAAATTGATCATAAGTATAAAAATGATCATGACAGGTTTTCTTATGCCTGTGGTAATGTGGTTCTTCTTTACCGTCAAGCAAAAATCACTGACTTTAAGAAGAAGGCGTATGCCGATTAATTTGGTGTCAAACTTGGTGGCCAGGATTGGCCATTCCCTCCTCATGTTTGCTATAAAACATGTGGGAAGATCTTGAGAATAAGAGAAATGATGAAAAGAATAATAGTTCATCTACCATTTCAATAGAGAGGAAGGAAAGAAAAGATCATTAATTCGACTGCTATTTCTGCATGATAGATCTAAAATGAATAAAACGCAAGAAA
Source organism: Sepioteuthis lessoniana (assembly GCA_963585895.1). Taxonomy (NCBI): domain Eukaryota; kingdom Metazoa; phylum Mollusca; class Cephalopoda; order Myopsida; family Loliginidae; genus Sepioteuthis; species Sepioteuthis lessoniana. The sequence goes on from OY757912.1 coordinate 88,669,642, forward strand.
AAGTTATATATCCAATACTCCGATGTTCCTTTTGGCATAAGACCAATCCCTCATTGTCTAGACTTCTCTATTTCTGATCCAGATGTTAACATGGAATATAGCTTTGATTCCGAACAAAGTGAAATGGCTGTTATAGCTTGGGATGATGAATACAAGCCAAATGATGACGACAAGCCTTGACACAATCAGGACAACAAGCTGATACGAGATCTGAACAATGTTTAATGTTATCGAGACCATGAGAGAGAATTAAGAAAGTTTTCATGTTCCAGGATAAGCCATCATTGGTTCATTGCAACAAAATTGCTGGATTCATCAAATCGATGGGCTTAGAGTATGATGCTACGGAATGGAAACTTTTTATTGATTTATCAAGCAGAAGACTTAAACCAGTTATACATTATTGGAATGGTTTTAGATTTATTCCTACTGGGCATTCAGTACAAATGTAAGACGATCACTACAGGCTGGATCATTTGCTGACAGGGGCACTACAGTTGATCTGAAGAGATCTTAATGTTATTGGACTAGTCCCAGGACTTCAAGCTGAGTACATAAAGGATCGTTGTTTTCTGTGTCTCAGGGACAGTCGGACTGGCGACCAACATTATGTCAGACAAGAGTGGCCGTGAAGACAAGAGTTACAACATAACCTTCAGTCTCACCCTCTTGTTGAAACCCCATAAGATACTGCTTTCACCCATACATACCAAAATAGGAGTAATCGAAGAAAATCGACAAGGAAATCAGCAGGTTTGCTTTCCCTCGGGAGAGGTTCCCACGGATAAACATGGACAAACTCAAGGCTGGTATATTTGACGGCCCTTAGATTAGAGAACTCATGAAGGAACCAATGTTTGACGAAGCAGAGTGAAGTTGAACTGTCCACCTGACACTCACTGATGTCAATGGTAACAAATTTCCTTGTTTCGTTTGACTTGGTTTTACGGCATATCCACGATTGCAGGTTATCCAATGCCATATCCATTTTATACATATTAACAGTTATATTTCAAACTATTCAGTTTAGCATAAGTACACAATGTAATTATATTTGAAAACATTTCTATTTCAAATGACTCTGTATAGCATAAGAACTTAGTTTAAATATCTAAACAGTTCTGTTTCAAATTATTCAGTTTAACAAAAGTACACAGTTTTGTTGTACTTGATCCGTAGATAGAACCCTATCAGGTGCTACAACTCTAGGATTTAGTGGACCTGGAAGGGATGGCAATGAAGGGGTACTCAAACATCCTGAAAGCTCCAGCATTACTGGAGATTCACTACCGGATAGTTTTGTGTCATATCCAGGACACTTGTTGGGGGAATCTTACCACTTTGAATAGATGCAGTCGGTGTATTCAGTATCTCCAGCCGACAGGACCAAAATTTCCTGGGGAAACACCAGTACGGAATACAAGGAAATAGATAAGCGACTGCACAGTTTCCACTAACAATGGGCACGAATATCAATCAAACTGCACTTTCTGCGCTCACATTTGGTCTATTTCCCGAAGAACTGCGGAGATTTGAGTGAAGAGTAATACACTAATACATTATGGAAGAGCGTACCAAGGCCGGTGGGATGTAAACCTTCTCGCTGACTACTGCTGGTTCTTAAAACTGCATCAGGTGACGGCCAAGCACATGAAGAAGTAATGTGAACTTACTGCGAATATATCAGCCCAAGATTTAGCATTATTTGTTTTATGTAACAAGAAAATTAATAGAGTTATAATACAAATAGTAAGCGCTTGTATCTTAAAAATTTCATCTGATTAGAAAAAAATGAATATGTTTTTTGGATTCAAAGTAAAAAAAAAAACCTGCCTTAAAGTCAGTAATCATATATTCTACCTTTAAAACATCACAGGTCAATGTAATTAATCAAGGTTTTTGAGTTGTAATTTTGGTGGTAAGACGGCTATAATCTGACAAGATGTGGCAGTCACCATATAGCGAGAATCATTGCTTTTGCCTCTTAATTCGTATAGCCATAAAGGAATAAACGGTTGTAACACTTGGTCATAAATATATGCCGCTCTTTACTATTCAAAAGGGTCGTAATTGATTGATGGCGTGTGGAAAATAGACAAAGACAAAGACCGCGGACTCTGGCTAGAGAACTGTTACACTGACCGTTTCTCTACCGACGTTTTGATCCCATTTTCAGGGCCTTACGTCGTTACTTCTTTGACCAAAGGTTCTTAGATTGGTTCTGCCAGGGACCCACTTGCCCCCTGCTCCCTCTGGGCATTCGCTGATCGCTCTCAGAATGTATGTATGTAAAGCGTGTGGCTAAACAGAGGTAAAATGGTTAGGCTACCTAGCCTGACAGGAGTCTCTGCTCCAACTCACTGTTCGTTTTTGTCACAAACAGAGCCGTGGGGATTCCATATTAGGGTTGTAAGCAGTTATGTACCACCAAGAACGATAGTGTTTTGAGAAGAGGTAAGCATTTGGCTGTAAGATTTACCAAAGGAAAACTGACTAATTCCTTAGTCCCTATTGCAAATTGTAATCTACCTGTTTCTACCAGTAAATAGAAGAAGGAATCCCAGAACACACACGTATTGATGTTTTTATTCTCAAGAAGAATGAATAAAAACGTTACTTTTTGTAGAGCTGACTAGTGGCTTATAAGGTTTCGATTAAAATCTAATATTTTCTAATCAGCAAATACTACGTGGTATTGAGTTCGTTTGTCAGGGGGAAGAAAATGAGCTGCGAATGATTCTGCTCCAATAATTCCGCTTGAAACATAAGGTTCTGGTATCCATATGAAAAGTAGTTTGTTGTGTATTTTGTATTTCGACATAAGTGATGTCCAAATTAACATTCAACCGTCGTCAGAGGTATTCTCATGATCTAGAATATCAAATTCCCCCAATCACACTAGCTGAATTTTACGGGAGTGAAGCCACATATATGAAGAAAATATCAACATGTTGTTCTTAGCAACAAATTCCCCTGATCTCATGAATATTTTTGATATTTTACAATAAAATGCTGTACTATCATAACATAATTTGTGGCAGTTGAAAGGCCTTTCATAACGGAAAACTAAATTCTGATTTGTTCAATGGAAGAAAATATTGATTATTTACTTCAAGAATTAAAAAGGTAGATGGAATCCAGGACTGAATTAAAATAAATTTGGTAAAATGAAAGTAACGCTGGGACATAAGTAAGCTTCCTCTGTTGGCATCAAAAGCGTATATATATATATATATATATATATATATATATATATATATATATATATGTGTGTGTGTGTGTGTGTGTGTGTGTGTGTGTGTGAAACACAAATGAAAAGAGGCTTCTCAAAGAGGCTTCTCAAATAAGACGCCATCACTGACCACTTAACACCCCACAGAAAGTGAATCCAACTGGAAAGATACGAAGTCCCAAGCAGACTATTTTCAAAGACATTATGGATATATCAAAAAATATAGAGTAAAACCTCATGAAAGAGGAAGCCTACAAAACGAAAAAACAAAACTTTAAGTCTAGGGAAACCTAAGTCAAAAGAAGATTGCATCCTTCAGTATTATTTAGAGCTAAAATGGCATCAATAATAGCACAACTTTTTTTTAGGAATTCATAAAATCTTCACCCCAAGGAAATTTAAGGAAAAAATCACTCCAGAAGGTATACAGGAACAGTAAAAGTAAAAAGGAAATTAAACCTAATCTATTTAAAAGCCCAAGTAGAAATATTAGATGACAAAGTTGCACATTAAACAAAATAAACCAGGCAATAGACCAAGGGCGATAAACAGAAATCAAAGAATTGGTCCCCATAAAATAACATAACAATTCCTATCAGAACTATGCGAAAAATTTAAAAAAGTGGTTGGATACTTTTTTAAATCCTGGAAAAAATACATGACTGAGGAATTTCCCTAGAAAAAGAAAAAGGGAAAGAAAAAGAAAAATATATGGAAAAGGATGAAAAATTTAAACAAAGACAACATAAAATGCACAGTAAGAAGAACTTACTCGAGCACATTATTAAACAAACTCTCACACTCCACAGAACAACGACCTCAAATACATTTAGGCGGTGTCCTCGTGGTACAATAGTTAAAGCGATGGACTGCGGAATCGTAGTACGCGAGTTCGTACTCCAGTCGGGCTATTACGTTCATTTTCGGGCAAATACCCTTGGGAAAAGTATGAACCCACTTATCTTCCCAGCTATGGGTTAAAAAGTAGCACTGCCGTTCTTCTAGAAGAATGGTCTTTGGCATTAAATAACCTACAAAGGTTGATATGCCATTAAACAAAGAAGCCAAGCCAAACCAAACCAAACCAATCAAATACCTTTATTACACTACTGCATTTAGATATCTCCATAAACACACACACACACACACAAACACACACACACACACACACACACACATATATATATATATATATATATATATATATATATATTTGGCCAACTTGCACAAACAATCGATTCAAAGAAAAATACCCCCCACATACATCCACAAAGAAAAATTTGTCCAAATATCCAAAAACCACAGCTGCTCATTGGGAAAACTCTTTTTAATCAAATATATAATTGAAATTAATCCCTATTAACACCATCACACGCAAAAAGTCGACCCAACCACAATATATACGCATCGATGCAGAATGGATTAAATAATATCCACTGTAATGCACACCATAACGAGAGAAGGAACCGCAAAGATTACTCTAGAGAAAACAGCAGCAATGTCAGTAACCTTTACTTAGGCAATCTAAACTACCCAAGAAATAATAACAACACAATCAGAAACCGTGTTTTAGGCAACACATACCAAAAAAGAAAACAAAAAATAATTATAAAACAGTTAAGTAACATACATCACATGACTAACAATATCTAACATAAATGAATCAATCTATCAACAGATTCATGATACAAAAACCAGATGAAATTATTAAAAGTAGTTCTGAAATTTTGCCCTACCATTGATAACAATTCCGAAGAATTAAAGAGACCTCAAAGAATTTGAACGAAAATTCTGATTGATACAGAAATTCAATGGCGAAGAAAATGCAGACGACGTCCGATGAATCATCATTCTTCACAGACAAGTATAATAACCGTGAATTAAATACATTATTCGTAAAGCTCTGGGGCATTAATTTTAAAGAAAAAAATTACCCATGAGAGCCTTTCTCTCATACGAAGAAAAGGCTTGATCATATTTAAGAAAGCAACGACATAGTAAAGAAGCAGAACGGGAAGTAGTGAAGTCATTTTCAATAAAACATATTATAGAATAAATATCCAAGAAATATTAACGGATAAAACCACCAATAAATGAATATCGTATCAAAAATGATAACATATAAAAAATGATAACATAATGATACTATAAAAATGATAACATATCAAAAATGATATCATATCAATAAATGAATATCATATCAAAAATGATAACATTCTGATCGGTAAATAGTGAAACATTAACAAAAAAAGAAAAGAAAAAGTAACTTCCTTAGTTGCGTTAGAAAAATTATTCTGTATTGATTAACAGAAATTTACGAGTCTGCGCAAATAAAACCAACCGTAGAAAAACAAAAATTTAAATACATACGCATAACAAACCCAATTCCTAAAATTCACACATTTCGTGGGTTCCCCATCATATCCCAATTACAAACTCAGAAAACTAAGATATTCTACAAGAATATCCGATAAAATGCAGTATGACAGATGACACCCACTTTTTACACTCCATACAATAAAAAATCTTATCCTTATGTACAAATGGTTACTCTTGACTCACAGTAACATCCCCATGAATTGGAAAAACAGACCGTCTCCTTTTGGATAGAAAACTACTCAAAATATAACACCCAAGATTTACCAAAAACATTATCTGTGATGATTGAGAACTAATCCGAAACAATGAGTCTATTTAATTCAATAACAAAATTAAATGCAAATCTTACCATCAACTATGAGAAATAAACTAACACCATGTCTTATCAACCATTGTAGGTTATAAATAACAAGTTAATTTTTATACATATAAAGGGTTCTATTTTTTAAAGAATCAATTTAGCATAACTACACCGGTTCATTGTCAAAAATAGTTATATTTCAAACAATTCAGTTTAGCAAGAGTACACAATTTCAATGTCAAAAATCATTTATTCAAACAATTCAGTTTTGCAAGAGTACACAATTTCAATGTCACAAATCATTTTCTCAAACAATTCAGTTTAGCAAGAGTACACAATTTCAATGTCAAAAATCATTTTTTCAAACAATTCAGTTTAACAAGAGTACACAATTTCAATATCACAAATCATTTTTTCAAACAATTCAGTTCAGCATTAGTACAAAGTTTTGTTGTATTTGACCCATTAATGGGACATATCAGATTCAACCACTCCGGACCAGAGAGGACCTAGTAGCGATGGAAATATAGGGGTAACCCGCATTTCACAAAGCCCTAGTATTATTGGAGCCTCATCATCAGATTGTTTCGCGTTATATTCAGGATACTCTTTAGGGTGTTTTACACCTCTGCAGAGATACAGTCGGTATATTCTACAGCCCCACCCACTGGGCAAAATATTTTTGATAATATTTTCATTGTATGGAATACCTCATATGAGAACTAACTTAATCCCTAAACCTACTTCCTAAAATAAAATTCCCCATAGAAGACATTATTAAAGAAGTACTATTCTTAGTGTTCTCCAATGGCCTGGGAGACCAGGGTTCAATCTCAGTGTTGTATAGCCACTCAATAACCATGACCATGATTAACGATACAAACACATAATACATATATATGCTCATATACACATATACGTGTTCATGCAGGATACATACTGACGCTATGAATAACGACGAGCGAAGACTTCTTTAAAAAAATATACCTCTCCTTTATTTTAAAGGTTTCTGTGTGAGAGGGAGTTGGAGACCGAACATAACTGCAACATATTGAACCACACTCTTATGGCCATCAGTGTTGTGTCTTTCACGTTCTCCTTATGCTCAACCGGACGCCCGGGGGCCCAGCTTTCTACTGAGTCCTGGCTTGCTTTACCACATCTCGTCTTTTAACTCGTCTAATCTCCAACTGCCGTCTTCTCTCCAACTGTCTGGTCCCCAACTGTCTGACTTCCTGTCTTGACCGAGTTATATAATAGTTCAACGCCCACTCAATCGCCCACTCAATCTTTGGAATGGCATGTTTAATCGTCATCAAGTGGAAATAACTGTCATGCAGTTCAGAGGTCACTCTCTTCCGGTGCATCTGTCTATGAGTGTATCATGGGCGTTTACCTTGTCCAATTTCATCAGCCAAATCCGCCGACGCGATGTCTTTCGATTACTGGCAATTGGGATGTGTCATTTCCTTCCGGTGCATCACTTTGAAATGGCATGTTTGGCCGAGCCGAAGGTCAATATATAACACTCAGGCCGAGTCATTCCAAAGTCTCAAAAATGGTACATGGTGCCTCCTTGCTTAACAATCACCATTATAAGATACGGATCAAGGATAAAGTGAAGCCATCCAGGATAAAAAGTAGCCCCCCTTACACCTTGGTGATTTAATTAATGAAAAGGGAGCCTTCGTGTCGCCCTCGACTATGGTCTCCATCTTTACTTTTTCTTCTTTTTTACATAGCCTTATTAAAACCAAAAATAGCCTAATTATCACAGATATTTTCCATAGACCTAGTCACGCCACAATACCTACATTTCAAGACTCCTTGTCGCATAATTGCCAAAAATCCATTCCTTACACCTCAGCACGAACAATCCGCTATATAGTCACAAATAATTAAAGAAAAACTCGCCTTAAAGAATTATGGGTAATCCTACGCAAGAGAGGTACCGCACGATACTGATAAATAAGTGGTTCGAATTGCTGAAAATATATCCAAGACAATTACGAATCCCCTAAAAATATATCAACCCATAACATTTGCTTCAACATTGAAAAACAATCTAGACCTATTCATGGAAATATTAATTTAGGTCAACGTAAAAACAATAATATAATCATACAAACATACTAGACACAACACAAATTATTTACAGCAAATAACAACCCCAAACCTTAAAGCACACATTAATCTTATGTAAATTTGGAGAACGCACAACGCATAGAGTTTCAAAATCAAAAATAAGATATCCACGTAATATAATCACAGAAAGAAAACCCTATACCTTCGAAAACATTAAATCTTTATGGCATATCAACTATCATAGATTATTCTTACTGAAGAAGCGTAATAAAACAAAACAAAAATCAAAATTATATACACATACATGGGCATGAACATCCATGCAAAGACACAAACACACTGGATACACTCTAGTTAAAAGAAAAGGAAGAAGAGAAAGAGAGAAAAAGTGAAAGAGAGAAAGAGAGAAATAGAGAAAAAGAGAAAGATTGAAAGAGAGAAAAAGAGAAAAAAAGAAAGAGAAAAAGAGAGAAAAAGAGAGAAAAAGATAAAGAGAGAAAAAGAGAAAAAAGAGAAAGAGAGAAGAGGAGAAAGATTGAAAGAGAGAAAGAGAGAAAGAAGAGAAAAAGAGAAAGAGAGAAAAAGAGAAAGAGAGAAATAGAAAAAAAGAGAAAGATTGAAAGAGAGAAAAAGAAAAAAAAAGAAAGAGAGAAAAAGAGAAAAAGAGAGAAAAAGATGAAGAGAGAAAAAGAGAAAAAAGAGAAAGAGAGAAAAAGAGAACGAGAGAAATAGAAAAAAAGAGAAAGATTGAAAGAGAGAAAAAGAGAAAAAAAGAAAGAAAAAAAGAGAGAAAAAGAGAAAAAAGAGAAAGAGAGAAAAAGAGAAAGATTGAAAGAGAGAAAAAGAGAAAAGAGAGATAGAGATAAAAAGAGAAAGAGAGAAAGAGAGAAAAAGAGAAAGATTGAAAGAGAGAAAAAGAGAAAAAAAGAAAAAGAGAAAAAGAGAAAGAGAGAAAGAGAGAAAAAAGAGAAAGAGAGAAAAGAGAAAGTGAGAAAGAGAGAAAAAGAATAAGAGAGAAAGAGAGAAAAAGAATAAGAGAGAAATACCCACCAGCAGAGACGAGAATTAGTCAAAGACAATTAACTAGATGTGAAAATTTTCAGACACAAATCCCGGAATTAAAAAGAAGTACATACTTATCAAAACAGTTTCCACTGAATAAATCAAAGGAACACCATCATCAACCATTAAAACTCCCTAAAGAAAGTGTAAAACTCTAAAACACATGTTGAAGGAAAATAAATGACTTAAAAAATAAATCCTCTTGAGAACCTATTCATTTTAAAGTATCTATATATTTATGAATAGTTTTATATGTACAAACAACATCAACAGAGAGATTTTTTTCAAGGATGGTTTGGTATTAAATATTCCATGAAGGTTGATATGCCATTAAACAACAAGCTAAACCGAACTGAACATACACGAAGTGAGACATTTGCAAAGGCAAAACGCAAATAGATTTACTGCTGCATCGTGGTCGGGAAAAGATACACAGTGAAATAAAATTAATTGTTTATTAACTCAAGTGTTACTGTCCTACTTGTATTATAAGTCTCGAGCTGTTGGTGTTATGTCCGAAGTTGCTGTTACTACTGACCGACGTCATTCAGAGCGGTCTTTCTGTTTCTGCTTCTGTCTGTCTCGTACTGCCAACCGTGCTTGAGGAACACGGGGTCTTTTATTGTTCTGCGATACCGGAAGTCACGAGGTACAAACCACTATACAACACTTACAAAATCAGCATTCGATATAATCTTGTCTGGAATACCGATATTCGGACCGAAATATACAACAATTGAGACAGAGTATACTTATCATGTTTCAGCCTTGTAAAATGTCTACGATTGTGAGGACAAAGGACAACCAATGATTGTTGTACCCACTGCTGTATTAGTTGTCAGCAACCAAGATTATTATTCAATGTTCTAATGCTGATTCCTGAAAATAAAAATGAAAATACTAGAATAGGAAATAACAAGTTACAACCAAATGTGAAGCCACAGAACTAAAAACAAACCCAAAATTGATGGTAGCAATAAAATGTACAATAATAAAAGTACAAAAACATAGAGATAGCATCAAGAACAAGAGAGATGATAATGTTTTGAATAAACTTAAAATGCATAAAAAATGAATTTAAAAAATCCCCTGTCTTTTTTCACGAAGATCTCGTCAAATGATGGCATTTTCGTGACAGGTACTAATTTCCTGGCAAAAATTAATTTCCAACTCTGATAATTAGCTTTCAGCAAGCCGCAATTTAATCCCAGAAAATAATTTTTCTAATATGTTTTAGTAAAAGTTCATTAATGTCAATCCTATTAGGGAACTGGTGCGTGCTCATGATTTGGACAAATTTGAAGGTGGATTTTGTAGTTTTGTGCTGTTATAATTCTTAATAGCTAATACAATGCACTTGCCAAGTAATTCCGAACGCATTTGTCTGGACAAAATACTATTCTATCCCATTTACCACGTTAATGAACTTAAGTAAAATTTACGTCTTTAAACAAAGAATACTTTTCATGAAATAAAATCTGGTATACTATTCATTTTATCTTATTTTAGAAAGGAAACAAATCTTTTGATATTTCGTTGGCATTTGTAAAAAAAAATCTATTGCGACAATGTCAGTTTCAAATAAACAATCTTTTATGACAAATATATTTTATCAAGCCTAGAGGTTTAGGTGACCACAAGACATTTTTGGACCACCGAAAAACTGTGGAAGATGAAATTTATTTCGACTAGCTGGTTATTTCATGAACGGACGAAAATCCTCAATCAGTTGTGCATCTCATAAGATCTGAATATTTGATCAGAAGGGTATCAAATAAATAAAAATTATATTAGATTAAAAGGAAATTAAAATCTACAAAAATATTCGGAGAAACAAAGAAAGGAGAATGATGATGATATGAAGGGGGAGAAAATAATCATGAAAAAGTTGAAAATAGAGGCATTTGAAAGGAGATAAATAACACTTAAGATAGAAGAAGAAGAAGAAGAAGAAGAAGAAGAAGAAGAATATGCTGATTTTTAAAAATCAACTAATTAATACATTGTCACTTAAAAACTGTATATTTTCTCAATTTTCTCTGAAATGGTTGATTGGTTTTAACGGCATTTCAACTCGTCAGGCATTATTTTATGTCTTGAGGTTACATTACAGCGTATATCTTATTTTTATATTGACATTCGTGTTATTGTTTTCCAAGAATTTTCTGTGAAGTTTCTTATAGTTTGCTAAATTGTCAAATGGTTCATTGATTGGTTGTGTTACAATGAGCATCACAAATCTTTGGTTATTTTATGCCAAATCCTATTTATTCATATATATCTAATTTATATAATCTGTAAATGAATAGTTTTTTTTTATGTAAGAATGTAAATGCGAGCCAGGTCTCATTTTTCTTCTTACAGGGAAATGGTTTACTAACCCTATCATTATTTATTAGATTTACACAAAGTTAAATGGTTTCTAGTATGGTCATCTAATATTAAAGTAAAGTAAAAGTGAAGTTGGCGACCGTAGTCGAGGGCTCCCCGAAACCTATCTTTTCAATAACTACTACACATAATTGTAGGGGAGGGCACTACAGCTTTCCCTGGATTGCTCCCCTTTACCCTTGAAAAACACACCTTATAACGCTGAGTGTTAAGCAGGGAGGTATCAAGTACCACTTTGTGAGTCTTTGGTATGACTCGTCCTGAAATTGAACATTGGTCTCCTGGGCCATTGGCGAACATTCTACTACTAAGCTAATGGGACAGTTAAATGGTCTCCATTAGAGTAAACGATAAAAGAGTTTTATTTGATTTATAGCTGAGGCTTTAACAGATACGGCCCTTCTGTTTGGTTTGGTTTGGTTGGTTTGGTTTTATGGCATATCAACCTTTGTAGGTTATTTAACGCCAAATCCATTTTTATGTAAATAATCTTCTATTGAAAACAGTTCAGTTCAGCATAAGTACACAGTTTAATTGTCAAAAACATTTCCATTTCAAACTATTCAAGCAGTTACATGTAATAATTCAGTTAAGTGTAAATACAGTTTTAATGTCGAAAAACAGTTCTATTTCAATGGCCCAGCGGTTAGAGTGTTCGCTAATGGCCCGGGAGACCTGGGTTCAATCCCAGGTCGAGTCATACCAAAGACTTTAAAAATGGAACTTGATACCACCTTGCTTAACACTCAGCATTATAAGGTACGGTTCAAGGGTAAAGTGGAGCAATCCTGGGAATGGAGTAGCGCCCTCCCCTACACCTTGGTGTAGTAGCTATCGAAAAGGGAGCCTTCGGGTCACCCTCGACTATGGTCGCTAACTTTACTTACTTACGGTTTAATAGTCAAAAACGTTTCTATTTCAAGATATTCAGTTTACTAAATTCATTTTAGCAGAAGTATGCTGTTAGTTCGATTTAACCCATAGATAGGGCCTTATCAGGTGCTCCCACTCCGGGCCAGAGTGGACCTGGGAGCGATGGCAATAAAGGGGTATTTTGCATTCCCCAAAGCTCCAGCACAACTGGAACCTCACCATCAGATTGTTTAGTGTTATATCCAGGACACTCGTTGGAAGGGGTCTTACCCCTCTGCAGAGGTGCAGTCAGTGTATTCTACAGCCCCAGCTGACTGGGCAAAGGCCCCTCCGTGTCAGAGCGGATGTGGGAGTAATGACAGTGAAGTATACTCTACATTTACTTGGTAACCATCACTCAGCAGCAGATGCTCGTTTTGGGTGATTAGATATTCGCACAACTCATGAGTAAGACAAAAAATTCGATGCATGCTGAGTGGGAGAAGTAAACGCTACTAATCGTCTACCATTCATTAATAATGAGCGGCCCTGGGACGAGGCTGTTTACATTTCAGTTTGAACCAATGCTCATATGGAAGGTGTGGTTTTATTCTATATTATTTACTTTTTATGGGGGGATGGTATATTAACTATCATGGTATTTAATTCTGTCATTTTAGAATAATAGCAGAGGTACTCCTTAACTCAGAGGTGGAGGAATAAAGAAATTCATAACTTACAAAGAGTGTTTGTCTAAAAGCGAACATGATAACCCGACTGGAATTCGAACTCGCTCAGGACGATGTCACAGTCCAATTCGTTATCCAATCCATCATGAGAACTTACCCACCTTGGGATGGCTGTAATTACGCTAAACGGAATTGTTTGAAATGGAACTTTTTTTTTTCCATCTTACAGTGTGTAAACAAAACTGTACTTTTTTTTTTCATCATACAACGTGTGAAAGCACGTGCAATACCCTAGCCTCATCAGCCGCCAACCAGGGTGATAACACAGTTTCGGTAGCTCAAGGCGGTCTACCGTGTGTAAACAAAACTGTACTTATGCTAAACTGAATTGTTTTAAATAGAACTGTTTTGAAATGTCATTGTGTTTAAACAAAACTGTGCTGATATTAAACTGAATTGTTTGAAACCTTTATCAAAATGAGCTTATGCGCCGTTAAATGACCCGAAAAGAGTTTATACTCCGTAAAATCAAACCAGCCAACCAACCAACCATCCATACACATCTCAAATTAATATAACCAGGTATTCATACTGTTTAAGGGATAGGAACGACGATGAAGGAGTCCTCGTGGCGTAGTGGATAATATATTAGACAGTGACATCATAGTAAGCGAGTTTGAACACGAGTCTTGCTCTCACGTTTATTTACGGGCTAATACTGTTGGGAAATTAATGAAATCCGTTATTGCACCAGCAATTGGATGTATAGTACCACAACTGTTATTCTCCAAGGATAACACCTACACCAATCTAACCGAGAAGACTACAACAAACATCATCACCATCAACATCATCAACAATAATCAACTCGATAAATACAGCAGCCTCATTGAAAAAACTAGTGCAATTATAACCAGACGATCGGTCAAAATTCCAAGAATAGTTTGAAAAACTACACTTAGCTGAAATCCATCAAACAGAAACACAAACAGAAATTTAAAAAACAAAACAAAACCAAAAAAACAACAAACAAACAAATGACTGCAATCTACCATACCACTGCCTAAAATGTCTACAGAAAGGGTCAAATCTCAAACAGAAACAAGAAAAGTCGGACAGATCATCCATTTACCAACCAATTCTCAAAATATATATCTTTGGAAAAACCTATCCAAGTATGGCAAAGTTTAACATGTCATTAAAATCACAAACTAAAGAAAACCGGATGGTTTATTCAACCCCTTAATTCACACAATTTTATACCCAGGACAGATTCTTTTTTGGTAGTGAAGAGGCTTATTCTTATACTAATGATACAATCAGATAAATCTGATTTTCATTCTATTTCTTTTCACTCCTTTTAATTCCTCTTAATCGATCGCTGCCGTTTAACATCGCGAAAGATACTTTTACTATGACACGCTAAACGTTACAAATGGTTCACAATTAAATTATAGTCTTTTGCTGAATTCTACTTGGATCACTTTCCATCATAGAACCGTACCTTAGACAAAAATTTCTGAATTTCTTGGTTATATGATTGACGCAGTGTATGCCGCAACGTCTGCCTTTTACTATCTTGTTATGCTCGTTTTGTCTTCGCGTTAATTTTGTTAATATCTTATCAATAAGGCTTAGATTTCTTCTTTCATTTATTTTTCTTCGTAGATATGACCAGGTCAACTTATCTTTGCGCATCGAAATGTCCGTGTAAATTTTCTTCACCATTTTGGCATCTAGGTTTAGATGCTTCTGATCTCCCATCTGTTCTCTTGTCAGTTCCACTAAAAATTTTGTCTGTCACAATCAATTTTATTTGACTTGTCTAGTGTAAAAGACAAGTCCCTCGATAAAAGACCCGGCATTTTTAAATGCTATCCTTTCATCATCTTCTTCTTCTGGCGACGAAAAAGACGACGCGTTTTTAACTCCAGTTCTGACTAGTTGTTTATCATTGAAGTCTGAGAACAGAAACTCTTGTCAGTCATTCTAGACGCTTCTAAGAATTATAATTTTGATAATGCAATGATGTGAATGATCTGAGTTATTCCTTTCATCTCTACTTCATCCAGTCTAGTTTCCATGTTTTTGGAGACAATTTCAAGGGCTCAAACAACAATATGTGTAATTATTACCTTGCATTTTCTTCTGTTTGGAAAGATCTAGGGATTTGTCTCGCTTTCCATCTTCTTACGTCATCTGTAGTCTACTGGAACAGCAAAATTCACTCGTTCAAAAAGTAATTTTATGTTAATTACAAATAAGTCGGGTCATTCGTCCAGAATTGAGTGAGCCGTTTGTACTTAAAAAATTTAGAAAGTGTTATGCTTTCAAGGAAAGATACAGGTTTGTGAATATATCATTTATTTGAATGGGGAAATTAAATTTAATGGTTCAATTCCCTATGGATTATTTTCCTCGCTCATCCTTGTCTGTTTTTGCATTCCTTTTGTGCTAGTTCATCTTTGTCACTAGTCTGGCAATACTTCTTATTCTCAACCATATTGACAATTTTTACTTTTAGCACTAATGTAATCATTTAGTTTTGCTGTTAATAATAATTCATTTTCTCTCTTTATGTTTCCTCTTCGTAACCATGCCCAGGACATTTCATGTACTTAATTCATCGTCGCAATTAGCCATTTAGCAATTTTTTTTTAAACATTTTTCTTTTCTTATATTTTTATAATTATTTTATTGCTATTAGTTGTTTAACTATTTGCAATAGTCATTCTGTCTTTGTTTAAGTCTTCTTCTTCTTCTTCTTCTTCTTCTTCTTCTTCTTCTTCTTCTTCTTCTTCTTCTTCTTCTTCTTCTCATTATTATTATTATTATTATTATTATTATTGTTGTTGTTGTTTTTCGCTCCAGTGTTCCAATAAATCCCACTCTTTGCTTCTCTGTCCCTTTCATTCAGTCTTCTGTTACCCAAGCAATGCCACATGAAAATCTAATAGAAAATTCGTTATTCCTCCATAAGACATAACTGCTTCATTGATAGACACACAGACACACACACACACACACATATATATATATATATATATATATATATATATATATATTGCTTCAGTTATCAAGAGGAATGGGAAGATTTCCTGTAGTGTAGTGGCTAACATACTGGACCGTGACATCGTTGTAAGCGATCTCGACTTCGGTCACTTTATAACATTCAATGTTGGACTAATCTCAGGGGGAAAAAATAAACATCGTTATACCCACAGCTACAGGTAAATTCGTGACACAACTGCTCTAACATAGGAAGCCCTTTGGCATTGAATAATATCAAGGATGATACCCAATTAAACAAAGAAACCAAGAGGTAATAAACATGTCAAATAATGGACTTTACAGTTTCACCTGATCTCAGAGAGAAATTAATTGAAAGAAAAAATCTCTCTGAATACGTTGATCTCGCCAAAGAAAATGAACAAAACTTTAGAATATGAATGTGATAGTGCTACCAATCGTAGTACAACACGAAAAACTTTGAAAATGTAAGACCGAAGGAAAGATTTAGACCGTCAAGACCTCAGCACATTTGAGGGGATTAGAATATTAAGAAAAATCCTACCAGAGGATACTTGCTGTCGCTAGGTCCTCATTAAAGGTAGCACTACTAGTACTGGCGTAAAAAATCGCACGGAACAATATAAACAATACAATGATCAACAGAAAAACAAAAACTTGGAACAAGAAATGAGAAGAAAAATAAATGTCTGGATAATTCAAGCAACAAACAAGTAAAATCTCACAAGAGATTTGGACATGGCAAGAATGGGAAACCTTAACAGAGAAACTGAATTTCTTCTAAGCACCTCTCATCACAACCAACGCCATAAGGACCAACTATGTCTTAACGAAAATAGATAAGCTGCTACAAAATAGCAGATGTAGGTTATGTGGTAAGAGAGACGAAACGATGAATCACATAATAATCAAATGCAGCTAAACAGTGCAAAATGAGTATAAGACTAGAAACGACTCGGTGGGGAAAGTGATCTACTTAGAATTGTGCTAAAAATAGATTTGAGCTTTCAACCAAATCGTATATGTACAAACCAAAATCCATCCATGAGAATAAGACGCACAAACCTCTTTAAGATTTTCAGATACAAATGGATCACCTAATCTTGGCCAGACAACCAAATCGTTAAAAAAAAAAGAGAACCAGCATAAAGTGGACTTTGCCCTCCCGGAAGATTACAGAGTAAAATTAAAAGAAACATAAGTACGGAGACATTTTTAGAAAACAAAAACAAGAAAAAAATGTTGAATATGAAGATGACGTCGATACCAATTGTAAATGGTGCTGTCTGAACAATTTTTAAAAGATTAGTAAAAGGATTTGAAGGCTTAGAAATAACAGGACAAGTGAAGATTATCCAGACTACAGCGTTATTAAGGTCAGCTTGAATACTGAGAATAATCCAGGACACTTGAGGAAACATGCTGTCACTCAAATTACTGTGGAAATCCATAAATTATCTCTGTTGTAAAAAAAAAAAAACTCCCATAGGAGTAATAATATTAATAATACTAACAATCAGCAGGTATATATCTCATCAACAATGACTGTCTATCTTTCAATTCTAATTGTATACCTTTATTTCCCCTTCCAATGTGAATGATGATTACAATAAACCATGTGAAAACAGCCAAATCATAATAAAATTGTAGACGTTGTTATTAATATTACTAAGTAATTTCAAAAGTGATAGAAGTTATTAAGTAGGATTAACTAGAATCTTTGGAATGAACTGAATGTCTTGTGTAAAATATCCTAAGGGCATCAGGCAAAATGTTAACGATAGAAAAATAACTTTCCTGTGGTTTCCGTTCTTTAAGAGTGCTGGTTATTTTCATTAGATTGTCGGCATGATATTATTTATCGCCTTGGGTCGTTTACTTTCTTTTTCTTTAACCAATAATTCAAAGCTAAACGATGTAGGATGGTAAAAAAAGTGAAATATATAATGAAAATTGGTATATATATATATATATATATATATATATATATATATATATATATATATATATATATATATATATAAGAACGTTGGGAAAAAATGAGATTTTTATGAGACTGAATAATTCTTTTTATACAAATATCTCGTGAGGAAAATAGCTTTCTAATAGAAAACTAAGTCCAGAAAATAAAGTTTGGGCTAAAGCGAAAACAAAAAGAAACACACGTGAAAAATAAAAACAATATAAACAAGATACACGCGATAAATAGTATACCACATGCATTTTTTAACTAAAGAAATTTACATGATGTAATGGTAAACAAATATGGGTAGGAAAGAGTTAAAGGGAACTTATGTTATTACTAGATGCCCTACTCTATCTGTGTAGTTTTGCAACTAACCGAAGCTAAGTAAACAACTTTATTTCTAAACAAGTAGTTAAATAAACTGGAGGATGTCCTTGTGGTGTGGTGGCTAACGTGCTGGATTGCAACATTGTCGTAAGCGAGCTCACACAGCAGTGGAACTAATAGGCTTACTTTGGGACATATACCGCTTAACCCTTATCCCCTCGAGCTATAGGGTAAATGAAGCCACCACTGTTCTTCTACAATGATAGCTTTTGTATTGAATTACCCATGGAGGTTAATATACCATTAAACAATGAAATTCGGAAAAAATTCTGGGATATTGGTTGTAAGTTTTCTTAGATATATTCATCACACCCCATGGACTTACATATAGGGTGATAAAGTATAATTAACCTGTGGACTATTAAGACATTGTAATCACTAAACTACGCAAACGACGTCTTATTTGTCGCATTTTAAACAACCCCCGCTCTCTCTCTCTCTCTCTCTCTATATATATATATATATATATATATATTCAAGATGGGGTGTATACGACATATATATTCAAGATAGGGTGAGTACGTGTGTCGTGAAAAAGTCCTAAACTTCACCGAGAAGGAACGGTAATATCTGAACATTTTTGTTGTATCAACAATTTATATTAATAGAGAAAAAGTTATTCCGATTTCTGTGTTAATTTCAGGGCAAGTGAGGCCCATACAAATGTGATAGGTATGGACTAATAAAAATTTTTAATGAGGCTTCGAAATATTTAGAATGAACCTCCTGATTATCTGAAAAAAAAATAGCCTATGAAGGTGACCTAATAGCCTCACAGTCAGTTTTTGTATATTGATCGAATGGCGATGAAATTCTGCTCGTGTGGTGAATGCAAACAAAAATTATTGATTAAAGTAATTAAAGAAATGGATGAAATTGGTTTCAGCATATTTACCCAGCAAATATAATGCTAAATCCAATGAATAAAATTCTCCCAGCCTAACATGGAGATTTTAGCTTCACGAAATATCGGAAAATACACGCTTACTTTTAGACATATACCGCTTATGAGAATATCCTAGAAAATATTAGTTACCATTCCTTAAGCTCCATTTTAATATCAAAGTTGATATCCAACAAAACACTATAAGTACGTATCCCATAATTACATATCTATCATATACACTCACATAGCATATATATATATATATATATATATATATATAAGGTCTTTTGAGTTTAAGACGTAAATAAATGGTAATTTCGGCTTAGGCGAATCGAGTGATGTCACATTCATTTCCACCTGCATTTACAAGCCATTACATTCGAAATTCCTGCCAGTCTTTCTTTCTTTCACCATTCTTCGGCAGAGTTAATCAAGATGGCTTTTTTACAAGTACAGGGCGTTTAAAGTGCTTTTGAGTTCAGACGTCAGTGCCCTCTTACTCACAATTCGGCCAGAAAGAATTTTTTATAAATCTGAATCTAATGTAAGACTGCATTTCCCGCCGAGTTTAACCTTTTAATAGTTTCAGCACAACATACATATCATTTTATATGTCTATTCATTCACCATTTCATTTCACCTTAATATGGGTTCCCATGAGCCATTCCAATTGGCATGAAGTCTTTTTAAATATACACATTCTTCTATGTTAGGAAGCTGTAAAGGAAAATAGATATTAACATATAAACTTAAATTTATTGCCTATACGGAATCCCAGTTGTGAAATTGCAAAGTATTTTTCTTTAAAAAGAATTAGTGTTCAATATCATTTTTACTTCATAACATTCATTACTATCTATGAGCTGTTTTGAACACATCCTGAAATCAACACTCCATAAAATACCAGTTGTTGGACCACTTAACTCCCATCACTCAAACCACCCTTTGGCTTGGTTTATTTTGGGAAAAAGAAGAATGTATTTCAATTTAAGCCTTAGCTGGAGTGCGTAAGGTGGTTCATACTTTCCCCAAAGATTTTAGTCCCAAACTGAATGTAATAGCACGGCAGGAGTTTCAATCCCTTACAACGAGGCAGCAAAGTAGTACGTTCTGTATTATGTCAGGAGGATTTACTCCAATTAAGTTGTGCTGGGTACTGCTGTGAAAGTAAAGAGGGATTCATAAATAACGTTCTTTTATGGACTCCTACGCATGGACAAACCAGTGGTGGCTGACTAGTAAAAATGACCCGTGGACTATAAATACCGTGTAAATAAATTTCCCAGAGCGACCGCAAATAGGGACGGATCACAAGAGAGAGTCAAGAAGATCTGAAATTGGCACAATTTGATGAGCATGATGATAATGATAAACTTCTTCAACTGACATCATTAAACATTGCCTTCTTTTGTACTTCCTTTTTCGGAACATAAATATCAGTCAAACAATATCCAAGAAAAAGAATTGTACATTATCAGGAATACTCTTCTAAATATATATCTATTATAGTTATATTTCTTGATGAGCTTCGTCTGGTCTAAGTCCTAAAGTATGGATCCCTCATTGAGATTAATCGGAACTCACAAAAACCGTTCTTCTCCAAACGCTTGCAAAATTTCACCCTACATGAAACGTCTAAAATATCTTGTTGAGTTCGCATTTGGCACAAAATCACGACTATGGAATACCTAATTAAATCCTGAGTTGCATAAGATATCAAGTGAGGATTGAAACTGAAGTAGTAATGTTGCCAAAATTTCTAGTTCAATTTTACTCTAAAAAGAGAGCGCAGGTAGTGTGCAGTTCCAATAAATAAGTTATTTATTCTAAAGCGAGACGAGATGACAAATATATCTCTTTAGCAGTAGGCTAAGTGTCTTTAAATATGCTTTATCTGCCATCCCATTGAGAAAACAGCAACTAATGAGAATTGCCGAAATCATCAGACATCATAAGTCATCTAAGAGGACGTGAGGACAGGTCAAGCGTACAACAAAGAGAGGCGGACGTGAGGATTCACAGACTTATGATTCCGAATAAAAGAAGGCGGGTATTTTGATTCAGCCTCAGTGTGGCTTGAGACAAATATGGTATATTGACCTTCGACCCGGCCAAACATGCCATTCCAAACTGATACACCGGAAGGAAGTGACACATTCCGATGGCAGTTATGTGAAGAAATCACGTAGGCAAGCTTGGCTGAAAAAATGGGACAAGGTAAAAATCCTATGGTACACTCATAGACTGATGCACCGGAAGAGAGTGACTTGTGAACTGCATGACAGTTATTTCCGCTTGATGACGATCAAACATGCCATTCCAAAGACTGAGTGGGCGATTGAACTATTATATAACTCGGTGAGACAGGAAGTCAGTGAATTGGAGTTCAGATGAGTTAGAGACAAGATGTGATAGAGAAAGCCACCACCCAGCAGAAGGGGCCATCGGGACCCCCGACTGAGTTTGGAGATCCGTTTTTGACAAGATACAGTAGAGAAAACCTGCACTCAGCAGAAAGCTGGGCCGGGCCTCCTGTTGAGCATCAGGAGAACGAGAAAGACACAACACTGATGGCCATAAGAGTGGGGGTCAATATATTGCAGTTCTGTTCGGTCTACAACTCCCTCTCACAGTAAAATTTTGAGTAACCCTTTTCGCACCCTTAAAGTGAGAGGTACATATTTTTCTAAAAGACTGAGTCGTCGTCTTCATTGTGTCGTCGTGTTCTGTGTGAATCTGCATATGAGTCTACAACATAAAGGCAAATGAAGATGTAGTATGAAGTAAGAGAGAACAAACGAGTCAGGTATCTCAGAAATGTCGGAAAAAAACCCGGCATCCACACCAAAATCTGTGCTCGTCTTATTCCTGGCATTTCCACGACATCAATAACTGAACGAGGAGAATGAACGAGAGAAGTCCTATATTTGAGTCGAGTTGCATTTTTTGTGTTTTCCTAAACATCTTAGAGAGTCAGTTCATCACCATTATCATCATAGCAATTGTTGGAGATAATGGTACAAGTATTGTCCGAAAATATTCTAAAATGCGAGTTACTTTATTAGATCCACTACACAGACAATGGTTAGAACAGGTTGTTTACAACCATATATATCATTTAATTATCTAACAAAAGTAAAATTACCGTCGGAATAAAAATGTTATTACGAGAAAACGAGTTTCTTTAACGAAGTCGGTACAAAGTAGAAAATCATGTTTTTAATAGATAGTTATATGGCTAATTGGCCGAGTGGGTAGAGTGTTCCCCAATGGTCCGGGCCTCCTGGTTCAATCCCAGGTTGCGTGATACCAAATACTTTAAAAATGGTACTTGATACCTCCTTGCTTAACACTCAGCGATAAAAGGTACGTATCAAGGATAAAGTGGCGCAATCCAGAGAAAGGCGTAGCACCCTTTCCTACATCTCCGTGTAGTAGCTTCTGAAAAGGGAGATTTCTGGTCACCCTCGACTATGGTCTTCAACTTTACTTAATTAAACAATGGTACGGGAGACCGGGTTTCACTCCCAAAGACTCCAAAAATGGTACTTGATGCCGTCTTGCTTATCACTTACCTTATGGTGCTTATCACTCAGCACAATAAGGTAAAAATCAAGGGTAAAGTGAAGCAATCCAGGGATGGAGTAAAGCCCTCCCCAACATTTCAGTGTAGTAGCTATTGAAAAGGGGCCTTCGGGTCACCCTCGACTAGGTCGCCAACTTTACTTATACCTATACATCTTGATTAAAATGATTAAGTCCACAAAATATTTTTAGTTATTCATTTTGCTCTTACACGTGTTTATACTTTCTTCCTGTCGTCTGAGAGCATTTCTTGATTTTAGCGGTGTCGTATTTGGTTTATATAGTGGCAAGAACTTTGACGGGGTTGCCGGTCTTTTTAAATTCTGTGATAGATTTTCGTTTCTGTAGGTATTTGTTCTCTCTTTCTCTTTTCTTTTTCTTCTTTTGTCATTTTACAAAAGTGTGTTCATTGTGTTTTCTTTTCTCTCGAATTTGTTTTGATCGTTGATATACCTCAAAGTTTATTGTTTGTCTACACCGGGTCATTATGCGTGTTCATATGTGTGTATTTGTATTGTGAAAATTGTTCCCTGAGTATAATTTACTTCTGTTTAATGTTCTTGTGTTTTAATATTTAACTGCCTTATACTTTCTTCACTTGGAGTTTGTGTGCATGTGTGTGTGTGTGTGTGTGTGTGTGTGTGTTTGTCTTAGTGGCTGTATAACTTATATGCCATAAATTTTGTTAGTAGTTTTCGCTGGGAAATTGTGTGTGTGTGTGTGTGTGTGTGTGTGTGTGTGTGTGTGTGTGTATTTGAGAAGCATTTCTCAGTATGTGAATAGTTTAGTTCTATTTAACGTTGTTTTGTTTTAAAATTCAACTGCCTTTTGCTTTCTTCAGTAAATATATATGTGTGTAAATAATTAAAAAGAAAAATCTCTTTCTTGACTTATTCATTCGAAAATATTCACTTTTTCTCTCTTTGGACCAACAAAACCAAAGATTATATATATATATATATATATATATAGTGCTATCTTAGTCCAATAACAATAGGTCAACACATGAAGCTGAATTTGGTATATAGGTTTTTATAATTTCATATACTTGTGCTCTACACGTGTTACAGACATTATGGTTTCGATATTTTGGTTAGCTTGTTGTTAGTTCTGAGCTTTAGAGTGAGGATATTTTGGGAGGGGTGTGACCCTTTTTAACTGCAGGACTTGTGTCTGATAATGTCCTTTTGGAGTTAATTGTCCGCGAAAACCTCTGGCATCTGCGTATGTCTTTGATACGTGCATATACAAGTACCCACTTTATATGTGTGTGTGAGTGTGCATTCGCATATATGCACGTACATCCATGTATAAATACACCCATACATATTATCAGTTTTTTTTTTGTTTTTACTTTTCTCTCTCTTTCTCTTTGAGTTTAATGTGTGTGAGAACGTATTTGACTCCCCAGATAGATCAATTTTATGGTAGTATATATATCTGCGTTGTTCAATGAGTGCGAGAAGCATGGTTATTTGCGCGTTCGTGTGTGTGAATGTGTGTGTGTGTGTGTGTGTGCGTGTGTGTCTGTGTGAAATAGGACTGTGTTTAATATTGGTAGAAACATGTCTATGATTTTTTCTGTTATTTGGATGTAGAGTAGTCAGTCTGGTATATGGGTATTAATAGATTTCCATTACTGCATTTATAAAGATGTTTTGATACATGGAATTTTCTATTTTCTGGTAATTTAATGTTGCTGTTATGTAAAGAAATTCTATCGTTTAGAGCCTGAATGCAACTTATGTATACTTTTTTATAGTTGCAAACCTCGATTATGCTGACTAGATTTCTTGAATTTCAGCTTAAATGTCTATTTATCATGAATGTCGTTTTTTGAGTTTTCTTATATATGGGAACATCCTTCCATGTTTATATTACATACGCTCCATTTTCTATTTTTGCATTTTGAGACTCTGTGCGTTGTTGTCCCCCCAAATTTAGATAAAGTTACTGTTTGTTTTCATTTTTTGTTGCTGCTTTCTGTAAATGATTTTTATGTCTGGTATTTTTGTAATTCTTCCATTGCTTTTAAGTAGCTGTGGGTTTTTTTTTTTTATTTCTGGAAATATTTCTGTGTTGTTTTTTTTTTTTTGTTTGTTGAAATATTTGTTTATGGTTCTTCGTTCTTTTGGGGGTCGTAGTTATTTCAATGCCATTTTTTCAGTCAATTTGAATCCTTTATTTATTATTTTTGCTGGGTATCACATCTGCGAGATGATCACCCGTAATTCTTCTAGGCAAGGTTGTCGGAGGTTTTTATTAGTCATTATGATGTATATGATATGTGCTATGGTGTAAGAGACTGATTTTATGCAGTTGTTGAGACTTTTGAAGTGTGGGTATTTTTCCAATCTTTAGATTTGGGATAAATATCTGTGGTGCTATGGCCATTTTGGTTTTTAATGAGGATGTCTAAAAATGGTATTTCGTTTAATCTGTGAATTTTATTTTAGGGAGTGCATTTTGGAGTAAGTTATGTAAATCGTTAATGTTGCCCTATGGGCATTTCCAAAATATGAAACTGTTATTGAGGTTTATTTTCCATGATCAAATAAACTCTGTTTTTATATTGTTGTATTTTTCCCTAGGAAAATATATAGAGTTTAATGGAAGTATGCTAGTTTAAGAGTAACATACGTTGATGCCATTTTAGTCCTCATGCCTGTTCTTAGGGTTTAATAGTAATTTATGTCGTTGTATTGTGTGTGTATATATATATATATATTGTAACGGGTTTCCACCCGTATTTTTAATTTTTCGAGATATGGGCGGAGTCCTATGTGTGGGTTACTAAGACCACGGACGAATGAGGGTTTGAAGGTTAAAGAGGTCGACGTGTTATGAATGAATACTCGGGGAATTCTGAACCAGACAAACAATATAACGCGTACTTGGTTTTCTCCTTTTTTTATATATGTATCATTCTAACATTTTTTTATTTAAAAGAAAGCACAACTGTGACAACAGACAAACAAAGAGCAAAACGAATACAACAAAAAAATATACAGAAATGTGGAGGACAAGTCGCTCTCACTAGTATCTGACTAGGTCCTACCAATTAGACCAAGTATTTTTTTCCTTCTTTCACCGAAGAACAAGTCTCTCCTCTTCGTCTTTATGGATATACAAATTTTAAATGAATAGGTTTTCCGCCGAAACTAGCTGCTGATGAACAGCCTCAAAAATGTTTCTTTTGGAATAGTCTTGATACGGACCTTTATTTAGATTACGTATATTATTCATGATAGAAATTTTGACTAACCTTTTTTTTTATCTTTCCTTTCTTTTGTTAATTTTTTTCTTTTTTTCTTATATTCGTTAATCTCCTATTAACGAGTTGCAAGGCACCAGTTTTTGTTTTCCTTTTCTTTTACGTTGAGCCTCAGGTTCTTACCCAACGGAGCCGACTTCTATAGGCCGAATTTCCCATTTCACCGGACCCCGTGAAAAGGCGACCTTTCTCTTCCTTGACGAAGCTCGAAACTGACTTTTTGGGTTTCGTTTCTTTTTGGCGGTAAAGCCAAAAGGAAACGAAACTCAAAAAGCATGTCTTCTCCTTATCCGGGTCAAGACCTTTGCCCCTTCTCGGCTGCTTCTTCCACTGTTGCTAGGGTTCGAAGACTCGCCAATCGCCTGCCCCACTTCCGATTCTTATAGTAGTCCTTGCATTATAATCCTACCGTGGCCGGTGGCCGTAACAATATATATATATATATATATATATATATATATAAATGAATGATTTGAAAGTAAATTGATTGTTGGTAGCACTATTTTCAACAGAGGCAAAGGTCATTTGCTTGCTTGGAGTTAGGTGTGTTCACGATCATAGAATGCACCACTTGGACGCAAACAAAACGGCTGGAGAAGAAGCTAGACGGCAATTACACAAGAATGTTGCGAGCAATATTGAACAAGTCCTGGCGTTAACAACCCACAAGGCACCAACTATACGGCCACCTGCCTCCCATCACGAAAAGTATCCAAATTAGACGAACCAGACATGTAGGACACTGCTGGAAAAGCAGGGACCAGCTGATAAGTGATGTACTCCTATGGACCCCCACATATGGCCGAGCAAAAGCAGGACGACCAGCTCGAAGATGCATACAGTAGTTATGTGAGGATACAGGATGTAGCCCTGAACCCTGTCAGAGGCGATGAATAATAGGGAAAAGTGGCAAGAGAGGGTCAGGGATATCCGTGCTAGCGGCACGACATGAGGATGATGATGATCAAAGAAGGTACAACCAATCTGAGTCATAAGAGATCTGAGTGAAATGGTTATGAAATGAGCTCCAGATTTTCCAAAGTTCCAGGAGTTGAGCCCTTAAATATGCAAGTGAGTGTAATTTCCAGGACACGTGTTTCGTGGCGGGTAGTTAATAAGCATCTGTAGAGATGCAGTCAGCGTATTCTATCT
The DNA here is from genome assembly GCA_963585895.1 of Sepioteuthis lessoniana. Lineage (NCBI taxonomy): Eukaryota > Metazoa > Mollusca > Cephalopoda > Myopsida > Loliginidae > Sepioteuthis > Sepioteuthis lessoniana. The sequence goes on from OY757912.1 coordinate 88,696,913, forward strand.
CTGATCATATATGTATATAATTTAGGATTGAGTAGACAAAGGGTCCATGTGTATGTCAGTGCGTATGTGAATGCTTAAATAATCATCTGACAAGCCCAGTAATCAGCAATTTTAGAATTCACCGAATGCTTCTCTACAGAAGATTATATATATATATATATATATTCAATTATTCTATAAATACATATATACATATACAGCTGGAATTATATATATATATATATATATATATATATATATATATATATATATATATATATGAGTCAAATATAAAAGAGGATTAAATTATACTACTGTGACATAACTGACTTATAACACTAAAACTGCAAAATATGTGTCCCTTATTTTATATCAGAAATAGCGTATACACTCTCATCCATAGAGAAGCAGATCCACAAACACACACACACACATACATGCTAGCACATACAAACGCGTATATATATACATATATATATAATTGTAAAGTTGGCGATCGTAGTCGAGTGCGATCCGAAGGCTCTCTTTACATTAGCTACCACACGAAGGGAAAGTGGAAGATTCTACTCCTTTCCCAGGATGTCTCCACTTTACTTTTGATCCCAGCCCCATAATGCTGACTGTTAAGAAAGGAGACATCAAGTACCATTTTTGAGTCTTTAATATGACCCGATTAGGAATTAGACCCCTGGTCATTGGTGAACACTCCACTCATTACACCAACGGACCGCTAAAAATTGATAAATGGAAAAAAGAAAAAGAAAAATATACAATTAGCAGAAGAAAAACACGTAAATGAACTACAGGCAGAAATAAAATGGATATATTTTCTGCTTTGTCACAGACAAATCTGTAGTCAAAAGTGTATTGGTTAAACCTATTAAAGCGTATTCTTAAACTCTGGGAATAGCGTGCGAGCTACAGTTTTGATTGAGGAAGATCTGTTGTCTCAAATTATATTTTAATATATATTTATTCGAGAAAAAGGTATTGAAATTGCTAACATATGTCATTATCGAAATTTTTATTGTGTTATCTTTGTGAAAGAGGTGAAAGGTTACATCAGTAAATCTGTTGACGCCATCGAAAATAAAAATGTTCGTCGTTGATCAATGAGTTTTGTCGAGAGGATAAAAAAAAATCTCTCGTTTCAATCAGTTTGCTGTTGTGTTGATTTCGATCAGAGACAGAATTTTCTTTATTAGATTTGCAGCGTTTTATATAAACGTTCCAATATTTGTAGATACAGCCATTAAAGTGAAAACTAATTATTCTCTTAAATTGTTTTATTTTTAGCAGCGAGTACTGATGAATCAAATAATGGATTGTTTGATTTTAGTGTTATTTTTTTCAGGAGGTTAAGGAATTGCGTTTATTGTATACTTATATTGACATTTTTTGAGGAGTTATCTCTTGAGCGTGTTTGTGTGTATGGTGTAATTACAAACAATTAATTATCAAATAGCTCTATTCCATCCATAGATCGGACCCTGGCACGTAATACCACAGTAGATTGTAGTGAACATGGGAGTAATGGTAAGGAAGGGTCACTACAAAGTGCCCGGTTTACAGAACCGATGGGCTACTGTCAGATGCAATGACGTTTTTTTTCTAGGTCTTACCCCTCTACAGGAGATATGGTCATTGTATTTTAAGTCCCATCGACAGGTTAAAAACCTACGTAAGTAAAGAATTGTTCGAAACCCATGAAAATAAGAAAACTGTTTAATACACGGAATAGTCTATCTATCTTTCTATATACTTACATGAACATATATACTTACATAAAGAGTAAACATAATCATATGTGACATGTATAATGCAGTCAAGTGCACCACATGGATGCTAAGTGTATGGAGAGAAACCTTGACGGCAATTTCACAAGAATGCTGTAAACTGAATTGAACAAGGCTAGGAGGGAGCATTTCAAAAAGCAGCAGCAGTAAGGATCCCTACCGACCATCCCGAGAACCATCCAAACTACATGAGTAAGACATGAGAGACACTGCTGGAGAAGTAAGGGCAAACTCATAAACGATGTACTCCCGTGGAGCCATTCACTCGGACGAGCAAACGTTGGGCGACCAGCTAGGACCTACCTATATCAGCTCTGTACTGATGCACGATGTAGCCTGAAGGACCTGCATGTGTTGCCTATAACTAAGCATTCCTAAAACGTTTTAAATACAAATGTTCTTCTAAAATTAGAATAACGTTTTATAGCTTCGATTATAATATCATACTCTCAAAACAAATGTTAAAAGTCATTATTTATTAGTAAACTTTCCTAGATTTAAAAGAACGGTGTCCTTGGTATAAGACTGCTAGTGTTAATGGGGACTCCATTTTTGGACCTCTGGGGATCTTCGTTGCTATTATTTCTGGGTCACACAGACCTTGATTGGTAGAAACTGTCCGAGTTCCATATATGGGTTAAATATATCAATTTATGATAACGTTTGTTTATCTGTTTCAAATGATAGTGAATCTGCGTTTTTGTACCGTATATAACTGGTAACAGGAATTTGGTATCAAATCACTCTGCAAGAATTGACACATAAAACCGACCAACCAACCTAAAATATAACTGTAACAATTATGTTAACAAAATAAAGTTGTGTAAATGAAATTTCAATGATCAATAGTTTTGTAATAAATACTGCTACAGAGTGGAACGATAAAATTGTCGTCCAAAAGAAAACAACACTACAGCTTTATTTTAAAGGAGGAAAAGCTCTTATCGGCGTTCAAGATATCGTCGATGCATAGAAAAATGTTTATATAAAAGCAGTTCATTTCCCTATATACACAGGGTGGAACGATAAAATTGTCGTCCTAAAGAAAACAAAACTATAGCTTGATTTTAAAACTTTTATTGAAAAAATCCTTTCAGATAACTTTATTATGCAGTAGAGCTGACATCTATTCAATGTAACTGCCTTCAGCCTCAATCATCACCTCAATACGGATCCGGAACTAGGAGCATGCCTTTTCCACAAGCGTTGGCAGGAGCTCGGCGAATACTCGGCGGATGGCGGTGATCAGGATGGCTTTGGTGTTGTGGGAGGTCATGTTGGTGATGTTCTCGACGCATGACCAAACGAAGTAGTCCATCAGGTTCAGGTCGGGAGAGGGGGGCAGTGAGAGAACGGTAAAAAGTCGTAGTACTCCTTCTGAAGCCAAGCCTGGATTTCTTTGGACTTGTGGGCCGGCGCCGGGTCCTGCTGCCACACCCAGGATCTGCCAGCGGCCACCTGATTGCACCAGGGGACCACCACACTCGTCAGCACATCCAGGTACACTTTGGTGTTGACTTTCAAGCCGACTTTGAAGATGTGAGGTAGCATGATGTCGCCCTCACTTGAAACCACACCAAAGACCATCACCGTAGCCAGGAAATTTGTTTTTATCACCCTGGACACGTCTCTGTTATTCCTGGCAATCCGGATTTGCATTTTGAGGGTACTGGCAATGGTCCTGTTTTCATAACATCGATCGGTAGAGAGCATGAGCTGTACAGCAGCGCATCTCCGATCTCGCTCGTTATACATTGTGTATTTTCACACATAATAGAAGGCTCTTATCACTCTTGGGATTTATACACAACTGGGCAACTACTAGATGGTCTGCAACAAAAAAAGAAAACTAGTTTTCTTTAAACGGAAATGGAATCATGTCGTCTTTTCAATGGCGACAATTTTATGGTTCCTCCCTGTAATAATATCCTTGTTGACAGTATCATCGTCATCATCATCACCATCAAAGCATGCTAACAACATGGATTCTTTTGATTCTGTAGGAGTGGTGTGAGTGAATGTATTTATGCTCCCTGACTATTTAACGTTAAGTTTATGTATATTGAATAATGTTTAATATTCCCCTACAAGTTTAATATTCTAGTTTTACATAAGTTTGGTGTTTTAGAAAAAAGTTTGAATATGCACATGGATAAAACAAATGAATGGATAAGGTCAGTGAAATAAAGGAGTGAAGATATGCAACAAATGAGTAAAAGATATGAAACAAATAATGGTTGTAAAACGGCGCGGACAAAATGAACATTTAAAACAAAGCGACGAACAAAAACAAATTTATATATTAAAATAATAAAATTCACATTGATACCTAAAAGAAATTACTAACTCTACTAACAAAATAATAGTGTGCGTATATATGTGAGCTCGTGTGTGTGTGTGTAACACAACTAAGCTACAAAAAGAATTGCAAGTTTAAAATGTCCTTTTTCTATGGTTAGAAACAGGCAGTTTCTCAGAGACGGGAAAGCGTCTCATAGTCCTTGTATATGAATGTCTGCGAGGCTCATTCATGGTGTTGCTGCTGCGGAGAAATTTGGTCAAAGAGCGTGTTGCCGCTGCGAAGAAAATTGGTCAAAGAGAAAGAGGGTGCTTGAAGACGACGTATTTATAGAAAATACGCGTCTTGTAAGTGGCTCAAAAACGCAGGACTTGAATTTACGCGCGCCGACGTAGTTGTAAGCATATCACGTGGTCCTCCTGGCCAATGGTTTCCCGAGACTGAATATTGAGCGTCCGCCATCTTTGTGGGAACAAGTGGCATACCGCCAAAAATAATTTATAGGAGTGTAAAGTCCTATAACTCTTGCATTTGCCATCCATCCGTCCCTATCATAATCGGTTTAGGAAAGTCCTCTAGACGACAACCATAATCCCTACAGTACTGATAAAGGCATAACCCTAAAAGAGGAAATAAACCTAGCCCCTCCAAGGAGGGTCAGAGCCTGGGGGACGGTCCCCTGAGGCTCGAGGAACGCGTTCACAACCTTGTCAACAAAAGGCTGGAATATATTTATGTTGCAGAAACAATTTCATCTACGATCGCTGTATCATCTAGTGTGTAAGCAAAAACACAATAGTGCAACTTTTCTCGAACATGCAATCCCTCTATTGTTTTACTCCTTCCCGTTCTGTTTCTGACATGGTGGAAGTATGTAAAAATGGATAATTAGTTCAATGTGTTTGCTGGATTCTTCGATCTAAGAGGAACAAGTTATTTGAATAAGTTTGGCTCTCTGTCCTCTCTACAGTTTGTTTCGTTCGTATCCCAAAACACCAATGAGTGCGAGAAAACAAAGTATTTTTATTAGGCTTTCTAGAAGGCAGAACCCCCACGTAAATCATGCGAGAATGGTATTGGCTGACCACCTCCCACAACCAGTTAGATCGCCTATAAAATTTGTATTTCGGCTCCTGTTTTCCATTCGGCATGCTTACATCCTATGAATATTAGTATCTGATAGAGGTAGTCGTAACCATTCAACCGTGTGGCAGTTAATTGTATGAGGAAGAAATACTTGATATTGTAAAGCTGTGTGGATAAAATATAAAAAAAAAAGCTACACACAAAATATAAATATAACCGTTCAATGTACGCAATTCCATTATACAATAACGGTACAAAATAGACGTTTGTACCACCATGTGGTGAATGGGTTTATACGTGCATCGCAACGTCTTCAGTGGGAGTCTGACCCTATTGCAACCTCGCTGTGGAAAAAAATGACGAATACACGCGAGACTCAGTCTTATTTCACTAACAAAAAAAGTGTATTCTCTTGTGTGCTTTTTAAATAGTCTCCGAGAGAAAGAAACCAAATATGAAAATTGGTACCCTCGAGTTAGCTGCACGAAGAGAAATAACGTCATAAGGAAAGAAAGAAAGCAAACACAGACCTTGAATTTTTCTTCCACGTTGCCTTTTTTAGTTCTAATATGTGCTTCCTCGTGTGATCTATCCTCTTCGGCCTTTAAATGTTCTTTCGATCGTTTCTGACTAGTGTTCAGCTCTCTTATTTTCCTCGTCCCGTCTCCTAGCAATCTAACTTTAAACCTGTATTGTCGTCTGACTTCTGTCTGGAGTCAAAGGGAGGACATATACCTTTCCGATGGTTTCACACATTTGCAGAACATTTGGGACCTCCCGTTAATTTTTTAGTTATTTTCAATTACTGTAGACATTCCCCCGTGACTTGCTGACCTACAACGAGAGCTTTGGCTAGACTTACTCAGGTCAGCTGTCCGTCCCGTAGACTCTCTATCTGCTATTTCTTCTTATTTTTTCTTCAATCCCTCACACTCTTTCTCAGAAATTCTCTTTATAAATTTGACCTACCATATCACGTCACACCCTAACCTCAAGGCATGCAGTATCACTATACGTGTTGATATGTCGGTAAAATCAATAAACCGGTGGACAAAATACGCAGCAATGAGAGTCGGAATCAATGTTCATGTTGTGATACGTACAAAAATAATAACGTTATTTTTAGGAGACAGCTAGTATACATATGTTATGTTCCATAGTGGATTAGATATGGTTCAGTTTTCTCGGTGAAAGTTTTTTTTAACATCTCGATGTTAAATGAAAGAGAAAATACAATTTACTTGCAAAGGTTAATAGTGAATTTCCAAACTATCGCTGCCAAGAAAAGGCAGTTAATCATGCCCGTCTGTTGCTTTCTCGTTTGTCTTTATTTTATGTACTGTTACTCTTTATTCTATCTGATCAATTTGGCGGCAGAATTTCGGATATTTCACCATTGTTTATTGATTTGCATCAATCTCTACCAAAATTAATTTTTCCCCTGTTAATGTAACTGTACCTGGATTCTATCTTTTATTGCTTCTCTACCACCATTTCTTACATTCTTTCCTTACATTCTTCACTTCTCTTTAATCTGTTACCTTGTTTGAATTCCCTTCTTTCTCCACTTTTACCTTTCTTTCTCTTTTTTCTTTCTTTTTTTCTGCCCTTTCGGTTCATCCTCTTCTTTTTTCTGCCCTTTCTGTTCATCCTCTTATTTTTTCTGCCTTTTCGGTTCATCCTCTTCACAAGGGTAAACCTCTCAAGTTCTTTTACTTGTAAAATCACTCCTTCGTTGCCATTATTCTAAGATCACCTGTTACCGGGAATGAGAGTATCTGAAAGGTTTTTGACTGTGGAATGGAGTTGATCTGTCGAAAAATATCTAAGTGCTGATTTACTTAAAATCATTGTGAAAATACATATTCGGACTGTATATAAATATTTTTCTTTGTTTGGTTCTTTAAAGGCATATTAACTTTCCTTGTTAATGCAATTCTGTCATTTTAGAAGAATAGTGGTGATACAATGAAATCTTTTGCCGGGAGAATAAAGTGAGTAGAGGGTTCACACCATTCTCAAAGGTAATAATCCGAAAGTGAACATAATTAAGCGACTGAAGTCCGAACTCACTTACTTCGAGATCACAGTCATTTACTTTTGCCATTACGCCATGGGAATTCCCTCTGCTCTGTTTTTAAAATGACTTTCATTTAAAATACTTCAGCAAAGGTTGGCAAATTTTAAAACAAACCACTAAACGGCTTTCTTTCTTTGTTTTTTTTAATAGTTTTTGTAATACTCTCTTGTTGCTCTTTCGCTTCCTCCAGTTCTTTTTAATTACTTTCTGCAATATCTGTTTTGTTTATACTCATATTTCCTTCCTTCCTTCCTTCCTTCCCATTCTCAAGTTTTTTTTTCATACTTTCTGTTGATCTGGACTTGATTCTTTCTCTCGATAACTCCTGTATCTATTTTTTTAAAAATCATTTTTCATATCATGTTTTGCTCCAAATTCTTCAATTGTTTCACCATTCATTTTGTAATTTTTAAAATATTCATCACATTCTTTTTTCTATTTTTTCCTTTAATCCTTAGTCACTATTTTTTTCATCTTTATTCCTTTTTCTCCATTTTAAAATCTTTTTTCTTTCAAATCTTTGATCATCTCACCTTTCATCGTTTTTCCTTCTTAAATTTATGGGTTGATATCATTCTCTCATCCTCCTTCTTATATTTATTTTTAATTATATATTTCTTAAATATCAACCAATTATAACTGTTCCTTATCTATTTTCTATAATATCCACCTTAGTGTTCTTCCTGTTATATATTATTAGTTTTCTTCCATTCTTTGCTTTGAATATACGTTTTCCTTCTTGTGCTTTCTCTGTTTCTCTCTCTTTCTTTCTCTGTCTCTATCTCCCTCTTTCTTTCTTCCCCCCAATATTTTCTTTAAAAATTCCTTACTCTGTCTTTTCTTTTGTTTTTATTAATTCTTTTCTCCCATCCATTATTATTATTATTATTATTAGTTTTTTCACATCAGCTAACGCTGATGGTTTTTCCCAGGAGTTTGAGTGACAGCAAGTCTTCTCAAGTATCCAGGGCTCTTCTCAGTATTCTGACCGTTCTCAATAATGCTGTCGTTTGGATGGTCTCCTCTCGTCCACCAACTTCCAAGTCATCCAGCCCCTTTAATAATCCTTTAGTTACCGTGTCAAAAGGACCAATCACCACTGGTATAATCGTCACCTTCAGGTTACATTTTTTTTTTCAATTTTCTAGCAAGGTCGAGGTACTTATCCTTCTTTTTATATTTTTTCTGTTTTATTCTGTGGTCAGCCGGGACAGCAAAGTCCACAATTTTCCAATTTCTCTTTTTTTTTGTTGATTATTATAAAGTTTGGTTTTCTGGCCGTGATTTACCGTGTGTTTGTTAAAGTCCAATAGGAGTTTATGTGTGATATTTTCTAGGACAGGTGGTGGGTTGTGCCTGAACCATTTGTTCGTTCGGTCAAATTTAAATTTCTGGCACATTTCCCAGTGGATCACCTTGCCAACCCAGTCGTGTCTAGTTTTGTACTCCTTCTTTACCAGTTTGCTGCATTCGCTCATTATGTGATTGATGTTTTCGTCTCTGTCACCACATAGCTTACATTTGCTATTTTGTTGTCTTATCTATTCTTGCCTTGATATGATTGGTTCTTATGGCATTTCTTTTTTGTGTGCTGCTCTTAGGAGAGATTCTATTTCTCTCTGTAAGTTTCCTTTTCTTATCCTGGTCCAGGTTTTGTCGAGTGAGATGATGTTTATTAGTTGTTTAAAACACTAATAGAGTTGTTTTTCTTCCCATTTTTGTTTCCTAGTTATTGTCATTCTGTTGTCTATCGTGTTGTCAGTATTGTTTCTGATGGATGTAACCAGTCCTCGTTCGTGTTTTCCTATGTAGTCTTCGAATTGTTGTATTGATGCGTCAACTCTGTCTTCGATGCTGGCAAGTCCTCTTCCACCCTCTTTTATTGATACATATAGTCTGTCTATGTCATCTCTGGGAATTAATGCCTTACGTATGTTCATTATTTTTCTCGCTCTTTGGTCCTTTTAAGTTAATCTCTGGTCCACTTCACAAAGGGTCCGGAATATCTAACGAGGTTTACAGCACAGGTATTTATTCATTCGATAAGGTTTCTGCTCGAGAGGTGTGTCTCGAGTAGCTTTCTAGTTCTTTTGAAATATTCTTTTTGAATGTTGTTTTTATTTCCACTTGCTTGATGGTGTCAGCCTCAATGAAGCCCAAGTATTTTTAAGTCCGTCGTGTCGTTTTTAATTACTTTTCTTTCTTTTCATTATAATTCAGTATACAATATTTTTTTACTTTTTCTTTTTCTTTTTAAAGTGGATTTATTTATTCATTCTTTATTTATTGGCCAAAATTTCACCGTGTATGAATGTTTGTGTAGGTTTTGAATCCTTTATACGATGTTTTTTGTAAAAAATCTCTCTCCCTCTCGACTTACCTCTCTCTCTCTATCACACACACACCCACCCACCCACACACACGCACATACACACTTTCTCTGTCTGTCTGTCTGTCTGTCTGTCTCTCTCTAACTCATACACACTCTCTCCCTCTCTCTCTTTCTCTCTCTCTTTCTATCTCTCTCTCTCAATATATAAATATAAATGCCGAATTTTCTATTTTGGATATGTTTGATTAAATAGAAAAAAACTTTGTGTCAGCTTTTTCCATCTTTGATCCATTCAACCTTCGTTTGAGACTTCTGGGCGGAATGCATTTTGAGGTAAGAAAAATTTGTGGCAAAAGTGGCAGCTATATTAAGTGGTCATCTTTTAGAAAAAAATGTTTGTTAATAGTTATATTTAGAGCTCTAATTATTTAGATTCTTATTTTGTTTTCTTTTCTTTGTATAAAAAATAGGTATTTTAATTTACGTAGAATCTTTCTCTATTAGGAAAAGGAGCACAAAAGTGTTTTTAGGTGTTGAAAGATGAAGTTAGGGTTAGATAGTTAATGTATTGAACATCTTGATAGAATTGTGGTACTCAAGCCTATGTAGGAATTTACTTTTTTGGAGAAGCATTCACGTAATGGACATTTAAACTGGTATACTCTATTAATATCACTGGGCTAACTATTCGGGAGAGAGAAGTTATTGATGACGAGATTAATTGCATTGAATTTGGGATAATGTATAATGAGTTTCTTTTATAATTAGACTCAGTACGGGAAACTAAAATAAAGTTGTGGCCGAAAGTACTAAGGAAAATATGGTACCTTCGGGAATTCATTTCATTCAGTCATCAAACGACTCACACAAAGATTTTAAACAGATCCAATGTGACGAAAACTGTACTCATTAGGCCAATGGCGCGGTACAATGACCTAACGAGTAGATTGTTCGCCAATGGTCTGGGAGACTGGGGTTCAATTCCATGTCAAGTCATACCAAAGACTAAAAAAAAAAAAAAGATGGTTATTTATGCTGCCTTGCTTAACACTCAGCATTATAAGATAAGCATCAAGGGTAAAGTGGAACAATCCAGGGAATGGAGTGGCGCCCTTTCCTAGACCTGATGTTGTAGGGAACCTTCTGGTTGCCCTCGACTACGGTCACCAGCTTTACTTTTACTATACTTATACTAAACTGAATTGTTTGAATTAAAGCTTTTGACTAGACAGAATAGATTGAAATAGAAATGTTTTTGACGATTAAACTGTGTATTAATGCTGAACTTAATTGTTTGAAATAGAACTGTTTGAATATATAAAAAAAGATTAGGCATTTAATAACCCACAAGGGTTGATATGCCATAAAACCATACCAAACCAAACCAAACTACTGTGTGTCAATTAATTAAACGGGATTTTTCCAAGCAATAGCTGCATAACTACTTATGTAAGTGTGCAAATCTTGGACTTTAACTAAACGTCTGGTATAAAAGCTTGGTGGGAACAATCAAAGTATGACGTCTGTTGTTTAGAACCAATGCTGTAAAACCAGAAAGTATACAGCAACTTCCCTCCCATCCCATCAATAATCCAAGTCAGCGGATCAAGAAACGTTCCTATAAAAGTGAAGAAAACTCATGGACTCTTATCCATAAGCATCATAGTGTCAGGTGACCTGTAAATTTTTACAGCCCTATCCGGAGGTTGGTTCAGCAGGACTTGCCTAGGCCTATGAATGTTAGGGACGGATAGCGAGCGAGAGAGAGAGAGAGACAGACAGACAGACAGACAGAGACAGAGACATAGTATGTCTCTGAGAGTAAGGGAATCTGTGTTATCGCTATGCCATTATATATATATATATATATATATATATATATATATATATATATATATATATATATATATATATATACAGTGTATCACAAAAGTGAGTACACCCCTCACATTTCTGCAGATATTTAAGTATATCTCTTCATGGGATAACACTGCCAAAATGACACTTTGACACAATGAAAAGTAGTCTATGTGCAGCTTATATAGCAAAGTTAATTTATTATCCCCTCAAAATAACTCAAAATATAGCCATTAAGAGCTATACCTCTGCCAACAAAAGTGAGTACACACTTTAGGGAAAGTTGTCAATATTAACATACACCTTGTCAACAGTCAATATTTTGTTTGTCCACCATCATTATCCAGTTTTGCCTTTACTATCCTGGGCATGGAGTTTACTAGAGTTTCACAGGTAGCCACTGGCATGCTCTTCCACTCCTCCATAACAACGTCGCGAAGCTGGTTGATATTTGAGACTTTGCGCACCTCCATCTTCCGCTTGAGGATACCCCAAAGATGTTCTATTGGGTTCAAGTTAGGAGACATGCTTGGTCAGTCCATCACCATTACCCTCAGTCTCTCCAGTAAAGCAATGGTCGTCTTGTGTTATATTTTGACCCTCGCCCCGGCCCAAAAATACTATTCCAAGGTAATACACCGGAAGGAAGTGACTCATTCCAACGGCCAGTAATCGAAGGAGATCGCGTGTGCGGATTAAGGCTTATGATATGGGAAAAGGTGAAGGTCCCATTCTGCAATTACAGTGATGCACCGGAAGAGAGTAACCTCTTAACTGCATGACAGTTATTTCTGCTTGATGACGATTAAACATTCGATTTCAAAGATCCAGTAGGCGATCGTGTGGGCGTTGAGTTATTTTTTAACTCAGTTGAGTTTGGGTCCCAGAGCAGTTGCCAGCAGACTCCCAGAGGGTTAGAGACCAGATGTGGTAGGGAAGGCCACACCCGACCGAGAGGGACCTCGGAAACCCCTGATGCAGTTGCCAGCAGACTCCCAGAGGGTTAGAGACGAGATGTGGTAGGGAAGGCCACACCCGACCGAGGGGGCACTCGGAAAACCCCTGATGAAGTCGCCAGCAGACTCCCAGAGGGTTAGAGACGAGATGTGGTAGGGAAGTCCACACCCGACCGAGGGAGACCTCGGAAACCCCCGATGCAGATGCCAGCAGACTCCCAGAGGGTTAGAGACCAGATGTGGTAGGGAAGGCCACACCCGACCGAGGGGGACCTCGGAAACCCCCGATGCAGTTATCAGGAGAGTTCCAGACAGTAGAGACCAGATGTGGTAGTGAAAGCCACACCCGTCTGAGAGGGCCTTCGGTAAGCTCCGATGGAGTGGACCCCAACATCAGGAGAACAAGACACAACGTGACGGTCATAACAGTGGGGTCAAAATATGAAGTTTATGTTCGGTCTCCAGCATCCTCTCACATGCAACCCTTCAACAACCCTTTCTAGAAGCTTGCAATAAAGTGAGAGGTAAAAATATTGTTAAAGAAGTCTTCTTAAATCTTGTCACTGCGTCTTTATTCATGCGTCTTCCTTCATGCGTCTGTCTTTGAGGTTGTGTCGTTGTGATGCATGAACGTGTAAATGACTATGTAACACTTGGAGGTGTGTTTGGGGTCATTGTCATACTGGAACACTGCCCTGAAACCCAGTTTCTAGAGGAAGGGGATCATGCTCTGCTGCAGTATTTCACAGTACATGTTGGAGCTCACGTTCCCTTCAATGAAATGTAACTCTCCAACACCTACAGCACTGATGCAGCGCCAGATCATGACATTCCCACCACCATGCTTAATTGTAGGCATGACACACGTATCTTTGTACTCCTCTCCTGGTCGCCGCCACACATGCTTGAAGCCATCGGAACCAAACAAAGTAATCTTCATCTCATCAGACCATAGGATATGGTTCCAGTAATCCATGTGCTTTGTTGACATGTCTTCACCAAACTGTTTGCGGGCTTTCTAGTGTATCGTCTTCAGAAGAGGCGTCCTCCCGGGGTGTCAGCCATGCACCCAATTTGATGTAGAGTGCGGCGTATAGTCTGAGCACTAACAGGCTGACCCCCCCACCTTTTCAATATCTGCAGCAATGCTGACAGATCTCCAACGCCGATCTTTGGAAGAAAGCATTTGGATGTGAAGCTCATTCATGCGCTCAGCTTCTTGGGACGACCTACCCGAGGCCTCTTCTGAGTTGACCCCGCTCTTTTAAAACGCTAGGTAATGTTAGCCACTGTGCTGCAGCTCAGTTTCAGGGTGTTGTCAATCTTCTTGTAGCCTTGGCTATCTTCATGTAGCGCAACAATACGTCTTTTCAGATCCTCGGAGAGTTCTTTGCCATGTGGTACCATGTTGGAACATTCAGTGACCAGTATGAGAGAGTGTAAGAGCTGCACTACAAATTTGAACACACCTGCTCCCTATGCACACATGGGCCTAGTAACACTAATGAGTCACATGACATTTTGGAGAGAAAATGACAAGCAGTACTCAATTTGGACATTTAGGAGTATAGTTTCTTAGGGGTGTACTCACTTTTAATGGCAGGGGTTTAGCTTTTATTGGTTATATTTTGAGTTATCTTAAGGGGAAATTAAATTAACTCTGTTATATAGCTGCATACAGACTACTTTTCATTGTGTCAAAGTGTCATTTTGTCAGTGTTGTCCCATGAAGAGATATACTTAAATATCTGCAGAAATGTGAGGGGTGTGCTCACTTTTGTGATACACTATATATATATATATATATATATATTTGTGTGTGTGTGGAAAGTAAGATATTCTTCGGAAAGACGAAGAGAAGTTCTAGAAAGTTGGAGTGACATCTCGGAAAGACAAGAAGCTACATGAAATCATGAAGAGCAAAACAGAGACAGAATGACGTATAGGTAACTGTAGCGGGGACGGAGAATATATCACTCGTCAGAATGATTTTAAAGAAAATGACCTTGAGCTGGACATGGCTACAAAGTGTGACTGCTACAGAAGATTTAACGGTTTGCGAGGTTTACATATCCATAAGGCACGGCTGGCGCAAACAACGTAATTTTCCTTTTGGAGAATCTAAATCGATTGATGGATCTGGATTACACCAATAGCATTCAGGATGACATAGTTGAGCAACAGCACCCCAAAGAAATTCTATGCAAGCCAAAAATTCAGTGGTCTAAACGTAAATAAAAAGCTATAAGGACAAATCTTGACTAAGAATTTTCATTTACCCTTCAACCAATCTTAAGGGTCCCATTAGACTGCAGATCGTTTTATTTATATTTTCTTAACCAGACATACGAGACACTGCTGGGGAAGTAGGAACGAGCTCATAAGCTATGCACTCCTGTGGACCTCTTCACATGGACGAGCAAATGCAGGACGATCAGCTCGAACCTACATTCAGCAGCTATGTGCCGATACGGGATGTAGCCCAAAAGACCTGTCGGAAGCACTGGACGATACGGAGGGGTGGCGAGAGAAGGTCAGGGATATCCGTGCTGATGGCGTGACACGATGATGATGATGATGATGATGATAAAATTTTATATGACGTTTATTTTAGGAGTTTTGGCCAATTAATGGAAAAGTAAAAAGTAAAAAATGACCAATTCAACAAAAATAAAAAGCGAGTGACTTCAGGATCTAACGTGCGCATTTCATGTGAAAATATCGTTAATAACGATTTTTACGATCGTATCTGAAACCAGACACATTTAACATCGTAATGAACTCATGCTACCAAGAGAAAATATCACTCTCTTTTTCTTTATACACCGTCTGGCGGCAAAAGCTTTTGATGGCACCAGTCGAAGCAGCACCACCTTAGCAACTCAAACTGTGGCATCATCAATGTTTGATGAAGACAAGGTATTGCACATGTTCTCATAATTTGTCTGATAGAAAGTAAAAATTTGAATAAATATATATATAAGTTATTCTTCAATCCAGTAAATCTTAAGTTGGGAACAATTCTGTCAGAAAAACAATTATATTATTCAAATTTCGAATATCTAAATATTCCTGGTAAAAAGCTCAATGTAAATAAATTCACTGAGCAAATAATATTATTTCCAGAATAAAAGTTTTCTGTCACATTAGGATAATAAATTTATTTCCATCCTGTTAAGAGCATTCACATGAATCAAAGACTCAAAAAATCTTTAACGGGACTTATCAGATCCAATAATAAAATAAAATAAAACATTTTGGGAAATTGATAAATAAGGGTTTAATCCAATAAATTCAATGGAGTATATTAAAAAGGTCCAATACTACAAGCTGCTTTAATGGTAGATATAATTTGTGTCTAAAAGAAAAAATACAAATTTTGTCGTATCCGGATCCCGGTAACCTATTTAATCAGAGATATAATTTAATAGCTAGATGTAGGCATAGAAATGAATTTAAACTATAGTCGAAAATTTGTGTAGATAGTCAAAGTTAATAATAATTTATTGAATTGATATAGATATGTTAACATGGTTAAAGAAGTCTTATCATTAACGGCAGGGTTTGGAGCCTTTCAAATAAAAATGATGTCATACTAAAATTAAAATTGAAAATTTCGTTAGAAATGGTTGAAATTTGGATATGATTTACTGTAATTGCTAAATTGTTTTTTTTATTGGTTTTTTAATTGTTTTAATCTGAAATGAAAAGGGACCGGAAGTAGTCTTACATGAGTAAAGGCTATACATTGCTGAAATGGATTTCTTTTCTTTTTCTCCTTCCTTCCTTCTTTTGACAATCTCTCCTATCTGGTTGTAATTTATCTTAACTTATCTTTGGATCTGATGAAGTCCTGTTAAAAATTATTTTAGAGTCTTGATTCATATCAATGCTCTTAAAAAGATGGAAATAAATTTGTTATCCTAATGAGACCGAATATTGTTTTTTTGTTGAAATTATATATATATATATATATATATATATATATGTGTGTGTGTGTGTGTGTGTGTGTGTGTGTGTGTGTGTGTGTATATATATATATATATATTTGATATTGGCACTAATATATGCCATGACAATAGGAAGCAAAGAAAATGACATTTACAAAAACACGGCCTTTTTCTAACCAAAATACCTTATGAAATTGTGGTATGTACATGGTTAATTTTCTTAAAATATTTACGTATTTTCTAACAAAGATATATCAATTTAAATAATGCTTATGTCGATAAGGACTGATAATAGTAAACATAAGATAATGGGGTAAATTTAATGTGGTATTTATGAAGTTCTGAAGTTGTGAGGGTTTGTTGATTTGATGAATAACGCAAGTGATTATTGTTTTGATAAAATAGACTTATTAGATTATAAGTTGCATCTCGGCATAGATTCTGTATTAAGTTATTAGCGTATCTTTAAAAATGCTGGCATATCTACGATGAATAGGGTTCCTTTGGGTTATTCGCCAAAAACATTTGAAAATCTGCCATGAATTGTTTTGCCGCTGCAATAAGTACTCTCATCTATCGTTAAACAAAAATGAAATTGCTATTCTTCACTCGACATTTGAAATTAACGATTATCACAACGGAATCCAGAAAGAACCCCCCCCCAAAATAAAACGGCTGCAATAGATCAATAAATAAAATGTAACACCACCAGAAAAAGAATATCCCTAAACAATAACAGTCAAAACCCAGTTTTAATTAAAACTTACTTTATCTTATGAACTCAAGGATGGGCAAAACAAAAGTGAAACTAAAAGGAAAACGATTTTTTCACCAACTAATAAATATTAAACAAATGCAAACTATACTTTAAAATTAATATTTGATAAATTGATTCATACCTCAGTATCAATATCTCATCTACCAGTGGATGCGTCCGTGGTGTAATGGTTATCGTCAGAAATGGACACGGCGACACGAGTTCAAATCCTGGACGAGACTGATAGCCTTTCACATAGCACTAATACCCTTGGGAAAGGTATGAATCCAATGATTCTCCCTCCAGCTATGGGTAAATAGTAGGGCAGACTGGTTTCTTCAGGCTTGGTGAGGCAACTAGTCTAAGAGAAGGAAAACTCTGAACTGAAACGCGTGAAACTCCGCTTAAAAAATGACCTGGTGTCATATCCTGCCCGAG
The DNA here is from genome assembly GCA_963585895.1 of Sepioteuthis lessoniana. NCBI lineage: Eukaryota > Metazoa > Mollusca > Cephalopoda > Myopsida > Loliginidae > Sepioteuthis > Sepioteuthis lessoniana. The sequence continues at coordinate 88,714,443 of OY757912.1, forward strand.
CGGAGGGGTTGGTAAATATGAATATCTCATCTACTGAAATCGAGATCAACACACTCCAGGGTAAAGCGCAAATTGCTGCTGACAGGTTATCGGTCATATGGAAATACGATCTTTCTGATAGATTAAAACGAAAATTCTTCCGAGTTGAAGCCGTGTTAGTATTACTGTATGCTTGCACCATATGGAGTCAAGCGAAACACTTAATGAAAAAGTTTCATGGGAGCAACGCACCAATACTGTGGGCTGTTTTGAACTACTCTCATATGCAGCCTCCTACAAAGCAGTTGTACGGCCTCTTACCTCCTATCTATCAAGCCATTTAAGGAAGACAAACAAGAAATGATGATCACTGCTGGATAATAAGGACAAAATTATTAGCAACAATTGGATAGTCCCTTGTGGGCCGACCAATAAAGATATATATTCGTCAACTCTAGAAGGACACTGGTTGCCGTCTAAAGGACTTACCTAATGTTACGGTCATTCACCACTAATATCGAAAGAGAATCAAAGTATTCCGTTCATTTGGCACGCGCTGATGATGCGGTTGCTGCTTGGTTGGGTTTGTTTCATTGCATATTAACTCCTTTTTAAACGAAAAATCGATTGATTTGCAAATATTTGTAATAATAATTATATCTTCACTGTTACATTGCAATTTTTATTGAATTATTTTCATTTGTTTATAATCATTTGTTTATACACTGTTATAATATTATTAAGTATCCTTATCCAACACAAATACTTCATACGCATTTGCATGTCATCAAGTATTCTAATCTGATTATAATTTATATACAATTATGTTTGTATAGTTTTACAGAGCCTAGCGTTCTTCCACTTTTTATGTCGGCGGGGTCACCACGGGGTCGAAAAATGTATTTTTGATACCGCATTTGTACATTAAGAAATCCTTTGAGAAAAAAAACGGATATGGGAATCATACAAAGATGCTGCTATGAAAAAAATTGCGAAACAGTACCCTCCAAAACAACAGCTGTAAAGCCACTTATTTACCATCTCACAAACCATCCAAGTAAGACGAACCTTTTAGGCAGTCCTGGAGATCTAAGAACCAACACCTTGCTTTCTATCTATAGACTTCTAATTCTTATAGGGTGCTATTTATAGACAGTGTTTCTTGTAAGCATTTGAACAAATGATGAATCCTGATTTTTATTGTATAAATTTTAGATGCCTTTAAGGTTTTAGAGCAAGTTGACTCAAATTGCAAATTATGTGTCATTATTCTCAATTTTCTGCCTTGCGTAGTGTTGCTAGTTTCTGAAAAAAACACTTCATCTGAAATTTTATTATAAGTCTGTGACTCCAATATGGAAAATTTACCGGATTTATTGGTTGTTACGTACACATTGTTGGAATTATTTTGATAGTTTAATTTAATTTCTTAAACTCCCTGGGAAAGAACTCTTCCTTTTTGTAAATCTTACCTTCTTTAAAATAATATTAATTGTTCCTCTCACAATTAAGTAAATCACTGTTTTTAGGGAGTTTATGAATAGCACACATACTTTTATCTTGCATCAAATTCGATTTAAAAGATGACACTTTCACCTAGGATTAGGTCTTACTGTTACTGCGTGGGAGTTAGAATGATTTTGATTGACACTTAAAAGTAGCACCTTCCATTGTGAAAACGATAACGGAAAAGCAAATGAAATAGTTCAATTATTTTATACGTCAGCTAAGATTATCATGAACTTTATCATGCCCAATTTAATATTCAGTATCCATTGAGGGACCGGGGTTCAATCCCACATCGAGTCATACCAAAGACTCAAAAAATGGTACTTGATGTCGCATGGCTTGACATTCAGCACTATAACGTAAGGATCCAGGGTAAAGTGGAGCAATCAAGGGATTGGAGTAGCGTCCTCCCCTACACAACGGTGTGGAAGGTATTGAAAAGGGTGACTTCGGGTCACCTTCGATGAAGGTCGTCAACTTTACTTATTTATCTATCAATCAATCAATCAATATATATATATATATATATGTATGTGTGTGTGTATGTGTGTGTGTGTGCATGTGCGCGCACGCATGTGTGTGTGTGTTTATAGTTCGGTTTGGCTTGGATTTACGGCATATCAAACATGTTAGTTATTTAATGCTAAATCATGTTTTTACATATATATTGAATATATTAAATATGATTTATAAACATATTTTGCAGACATACACAGTTAAATAATAAAAGAATTCTATTTCAAGAGCTTCAGTTTAGCATAAGTCATTTTTGGCACACATTTTAAATTTCCTATAGATTGGACCCTTTCAGGTATTACCACTCCGGTCAGATTGGACGCGTGAGAAATGGCAATGAATGGATTATTCAGCATTCCTCAAAGTTCCAGCATTACTTGAGCCTCACCATCAGATTGTTTAATTACATATCCAATATATTCGTCGGTGGTGGGAGTCGGTGAATTCTTCAGCCCTAGTCGGCTGGGCTAATATATAGTTATATCGTGCAAAATACGATATCAGCGATGAGATAATTCCGAGTGGAATAACTTATACAAACACTCATGCAATAACAATAGCGGGTTTAATGTACTAAAGGTACAAGTTGAACAGAGTCCACAACCGGTAACCGATACGGGAAATGGGAGCGTAGGTACTTTCCTTATGTCTTCCTTATTCTCTTACGTTTCTGGTATTGGTCATATGCCCCACCAAGTGTATAAGTGTGGCACAAGGCTTTTTTTAGGTGGGTCAAAGCACAGGACCATAACCCACACGCGTCCGGCAGTCTCAAAAATGTCTCAGGCCTCGTCAGCATTCCCCTAAAGAGGGGTGCTTCAGGTGCCAAGCGATAAACCTAAGTCCTACGAATAGGATTTAAACCTGGGGGGACGGCCCCCTGAGGCTCGAGGATGCCGGTTATACAAGAGCACACCCGGTCGGACCGTGGCAGGCCAGCACGGCCGACCAAAATGTGTTCCAGTCGTGGATCATAACGTAATTATCTTACGTTATGCCCCTTGTGCAGTGTATGTAACCATATTTGATATGGCTGGGCAGATCCACTGTTAGGAGTGATAGGTTCTTCCATTACAACACACACACACACACACATATATGTATATATATATATATATATATATATATATATATATATATATATATATATACGCTCCCCCATGGGGGTTGAGCACACTGGGGAAAGAATTTACGGCTGCCGTTCGCATAATGCAAAGCTCTTCGAACGAACTGAGCACTCTGGTATCCAGTAAGGTATAAAATATAAACTAACGAACGCCGATGCTGCTGTTGCTATTAAATACCTTATAATTCCCTAGCTGACTTGGTACGCTTGTTGGCCGATCGGTCTGATATAAAGCCTCAGGTAAAGTTGGGCGGGTTTCGATCCCAGCTTCAAACGTCCTACGTGTCTAGCCACACTGAAGACTTGTGATACAACAAAACAGGGTATATGTGGATGACAATATACAATTAATTTATATAAATATACTCAATAGTCGTAGTAAGGACTGAAATATTGAAAGTTTTACTCACCATTCTCTTTACTGTGATTGAGAGTTTCACGAAGTGAGAGTTGAATTTTTTGCTCCTTTAAAAGCAGTGATTAGGATATCTTTGTAGGACATGAGGATAGGGCGTCAGCAATGTATAGCTACTAAGTATGAGGATTTGGACAATAAAATCCGTCATGATAATTATTAAAAAAAATGTAATTTTTTAAATAGGATATTCGTTGTTTTTGTTCAAAATTAAAAAAAAAACAAACATTCTAAAAGGTCTTGTATTTGTAATTATCAGACCATGGTTGGTGAGTCTCTTCACACAGTAAATCCTTTACTTCTGGGCTTGTGACAATCTAAGCTATCGAAGATGAACAGACGCAGTTGTTATTTAATAAAAACGGAGAACAAATAAAAGGAACGCGCTCATTTCAAAATGCTGGCGCACAAACTAATCTCAACAAAAATGAATAACTCAAAGAAGGAAAGCAAACAAACATCGGGGGAAAGAGGCATGAAAGACGGAAAATATTCAAACTGCTGAATGCCTGAAAAGCATTATGATGTAAAAACGACTGTCATAAAACAGAGGAATGTAACGTTATATGATATAACCCAATATATATATATATATATATATATATATATATATGTGTGTGTGTGTGTGTGTGTGTGTGTGTGTGTGTGTGTGCTTTTGTGATTGAATTTAGACACATGCTGCCTATTATCTATTTCTACATTTCAAAGGTAAAAACAGTCAGTTTTTCTCGTCAAAACGTCGAAAATTCTTTAAAATATCTCGACATTGGTATAAGCAACGAATAGACTTTTCACTATAGTTAACTTTGATAAGATTTATCTATACGCATAATGGTATATATATATATATATATATATATATGTGTGTGTGTGTGTGTGATTTTGTGTGTGTGCGTGCATATATATATATATATATATATATATATATATATATATATACACATACAAGTTCATACATATGTATATGTATGTTTGGGTGTATAACTGCATATATATATATATATATATATATATACAGATGTGTTTGAAGATACATATACATATAAATTGGTATATATATACATATATATATATATTTATATATATATAATCGTGTTTGTATTCACACACACAAATACACACACGCACACACACACACACGGGAATTTGTTCATATATACATACTTATTTATAAATATGTTTTTATATATATATATATATATATATATATATATAAGTGCTTATGATTACTATAATTCTTCTACTGGATTATGCACAGATAATTTTGTTTTTTTATGATAGCAGTTTAAGCTCAGATCCCAATGCTTTAGTAAATCTGTAAAAATTGAATTCATACCACTGATGCATTCTTACACACATGCCTGCATGTATATATATATATATATATATATATATGTGTGTGTGTGTGTGTGTGTGTGTGTAGACGAATAGAAAACTTGTATATTACGGCAAGATGTATTTTATGAGTAGAAGTCTTCGTTCTGTCATGAGTTGATGAATTAAAATGGTGATTGGTAATGGCAGCCGGTAGAAATATAAACAATAAAAAGAATGTAAAGAAAGATAATGGTGTGAAAAGCGGAAGGAAACGTTATAATACGTAGTCTATGTGTTTTCTTATAAGAATTAAGTAGGCTGCTTTGAACGTGTAAAGAATGTGTTATTTAATTAAAGTTAGTTATGTGGTTTAGGTAGCTTAAGATGTGTATGCCCTTTTCTTATTTAAAACGGAAAATATATGTACTCTATAAGCAGGATTTGACACACCAGTTTTTTTTTTAGCGGAATTTGAATTGAGAGTTTTCTTTCTTCTAGGCTGGTTGCCAAGTTCTCAGTATACTCTAGTATATACCAATACCTTTCCGAATGTGAAATGCAAATAGCCTCGTCCAGTATTTGGATTCGAGTCATCGTGTCCAATTTCTAGGAAAAAAAAACAAAAAAACAACATTAAGTCACGTGCTGGAAATATATATTGTTTTTCGCATTTATTGTCAATTTAAAAAAAAATCGTAGCTATAAATGTAATTCAAAGCAGGTACGTGTATTTAAATGATTTTTTTCATGGTTACGATTGACTACTGAGTAAGAGAGAGAGAGAAAGAGAGAGAGAAAGAGAGAGGCGTATGTACTGACGCCTGCAACACTTGATCACTATGTTGTATACTGATAATAAGGGAAGATACATGGATGAAGAATGACCACAATATTTGGTTATATATATATATATATATATATATATATATATATACGTCTTTCGTATGGGATAAATCTTCTGTAATGGGTGGGACAGACGGACGGATGGAGACAACGATTAAGACAGATGGAAACTACTAGAAATTTCACCTACCTAGGAAGCAGTGCCTCATCAACCGACACAGACATTAACACGCGACTTACAAAGGCATAGACAGCTATCAATAGACTATTGGTCATATGGAAGTCAGACCTGGCTGATAAAATAAAACACAGTTTCTTCCAAACAGCGGTCGTATCGATAATGCTATATGGATGCACTACATGGACGCTAACAAAACGAATGGAGAAAAAGCTTGACGACAACTACACCAGAATGTTGCGAGCAATATTGAACAAGTCATGGAAGCAGCACCCCACAAAGCAGCAGCTATACGGCCACCTACCACCCATAACGAAAACTATCAAAATTAGATGAACCAGACATACGGGACACTGCTGGAAAAGTAGGGATTCACTCATAAGTGATATACTCCTATGGACCCCTTCACATGGACGAGCAAAGGAAGGACGACCAGCAAAAACCTACATACAGCAGCTATGTGCCGATACGGGATGTAACTCTGAAAACCTGCCGAAGGCAACAGACGATAGGGAGGGGTGACGAGAGATGGTCAAGGATACCCATGCTCTTAGCACGACATGATGATGATGAGGATGATGACTATATTGACCCAGAAATTCTTCTTCTCTTGACCATTGCACTTTGTTATTTTCAAGGACCCACTTAGGACTTCTGCTTCTCAGTTGGGGTTGCTTAATAGAAAGCCGCTGAGGGCATCGGTCCTCAGCAGGATGCTTTCACTGACTCAAGCTGGTTCTCACTCAGGCCCTTATTGACTCGACATCTGCATATATTATTTTATTACGCTCACTACTTCCGCGTCTGCTTCCTCTTATTTACATACGATTTGTTTTAATCAGCACATAGCATTCTTTTATAGTTTCCACGTTGCTTTTTCTTCATGGATTTGTTAAAGTCTAACAGTACTGACACACATAAAACTGCATAAATATGCATAATAACATTCGTCCATCGATCCAATGCTGACTATTAGATAAGAGGAAACATAGTCAACAAATTATAAAGATGCTTTTTAAAAGAAAAATGTGGTTAATAGTTGAGTGGAACTAAGCCCATTCTTTGATGAGCGAATAACAAAAGGATGATGTGTCATAGATTCTTCGAACAATAATCTTAAATTTTTGAATTCAGAATCTTTTCTTCCCTTAGATTAGTTACCTTACCAAGACTTAAGATTCCAATCTACTTAAATATCCAATGGCAGAGAGAAGAATAGGATTTGAAGTCGACTCGTCGACACCATTTCCAAAGATGATCAACGTTACCACATGATCGTTTCATATATCTTCTCATTGCCCAGTCGGCTGAGGCTGTAGAATACATCGACTACTTTTCTACAGAGGTGCACGAACCTCGCAACCAGTGTCCTGGATATGCCACGAAACAACATGCTGGTGAGGTTCCACTAATGCTGAAGTTTTGGGAAATTAGGAACACCCCTTTATTGCCATTGCTTCCTGGTCTACTCTTGCCGGCAGTGGTAGCTCCTTATAGGGTCCTATCTATAGGTCAAATAGAACTGATCTCTGTACTAAAGCTAAACTGAATTGTTTGAACTAGAACTGTTTTAGATATTGAACCTATGTACTTTATAAAAAAATTGAACTGTTTGAAATAGAACTGTTTTGACATTTAACTGTTTGTAAACAAAAACTGTACTTATACAAAACTGAATTGTTTGAATTTCAATTCCTCGTTAAATGACCTTAATATAGCTGATACGCAGTAAAACAAAACAACCAACCAACCTGCCTATATATCTTCTTATATATGCTCATACACAAAGACACACACAGAAAACGCACCGTTACCCCCAATACAGGATATTTCAGCGTGACCTTTTTGTTTAGAAACGGAAATAAAAAAAGCACAATAGATCCTATTAGAATTTTGATTTACAATAAGAATAACTATTTGCTATTTTGATATTATTCTTATTTACATCGACTCATTATTGGCCAAGTCAGCTGGGGTTGCAGAATACACTGACCTCTTCTCTGCAGAGGAATAAGACTCCCCAGAACGAGTATCCTGGATATGATACAAAACAATCTGATGGTGAGGCTTCACTAATGCAGTTGCTTTGGGAATGTGAGAACCCATTCATTGCCATCGCTCCCAGGTCCAATCTGTTTCGGAGCGATAATACCTGATACGATCCTACCTATGGGTCAAATAGAACAAACTTGCGTGATTTTGCTAAATTGAATTTTCAGAAAATATCTGTTTTTACATTTGTGATTTTGAATTGTATACTGATACTAAACTGAATTGTTTGAAATAGAAGCTTTTGACATTTAAGCTGCTACTAAACTGAAGTGTTTTAAACAGAATTTTTTAAAAATTTCCCCATGTGTTAAAAAAACAAATGTGTACTCATGCTAAACTGAATTGTTTGAAAGAGGAGTGTTTACATGTACGAAAATGTTTTTGCCATTAAATAATAGATGATATGCCATAAAACCAAACCAAACCAAACCATTTTCCACAAGAAAGATTCGATACATGGTCAGCCTATAATCGAATTAAAACCGGTATAAATTTAAAAAAAAATGTCAATATCCTCGACTGCTTGCCTTATCATGACTAAAGAAGCTAGTATGTCCCCGTATTTATATATAGCTAAAAGAAATAACAGATGGATACATGTCTTTGATCAAAGGAAAGTACAGTCTCGTGTAGAATTTGAACTAGTTCTTATGCTGGTTACCATTACTCAAAGTTTTCTTCACAGAATTTTAAGAGCCATTTTATCTGCATGCAATTCCTCAGGATCTAAACACTCCAGATATCTAAATCTTAAATTGTAGTGAACTTATATTGTTATTGCTTCTAATATTGCTGCTATAATTTTGATGAATGAAATATTTCTCTTCGACTTTAATCTGCTGCCTACGTGTAAAGACACGTGGTTTCAGGTATCCCCAGTGGCAGCTATTACGACTGGAAATAGATTGTGTGTATGCGCGTTTTATAGTAGGAACTATTACAAAAAGTAGTTTAAGTTGCTATTGCACAATGTTTGTAATTGATTTAGCTTCTTTTTTTTTGCTTTGTTTTTTTTGGGGGGGTTGTTTTGTTTTTTGCATGACATCATATCAACCATCGTAGATTACTTAATGCTAAGGTTATACTTTTATAAGAACAGCAGTACTACTATTTAAACTATACCTTGTGAAGTGGTACAAGAATAGTCATTAGCCTAAAAGTGAGTGCAGTTGTGTAACTGGAGTTCGAATTCACAGCAGACCTCACCTTTAGCCATTATGCCACAGAGTCTTACTCATTTTACGCTATCATCATAATTGATATGGCATGACTGAATTGCTCGTAGACTTAACGCCTGCTCGATACTGCTAGTATTTATAAGGTGACAATTTTGAATTCATGAAATCACTTTAGTTTTATATATATATATATATATATATATATATATATATATATATTGTCAACCACAGACAGACGGTTTCGTTCTATCAGAAATCTTCAGTGTGGCTAGACACGTAGGACGCTCGAAGTGTTATGTTTTGACCTTTTGACCCGGCCAAAAATGCCATTCAAGGTGATGCACCGGAAGGAAGTGACACATTCTAATGGCAGTTATGAGAGGAAATCGCGTGGGCGGAAATTGGCTGATGAAATGAGACGAGGTAAAAAAAATCCCATTATACTCTCATAGACTGACGCACTGGAAGAGAGTGACCTCTGAACTGTATGACAGTTATTTCCGCTCGATGATGATCACATAGGCCATTCCAAAGAAAGCGGAAGTGACACATCCAGATCGCCAGATATCGGAAGAAATTGTGGAGGCGTGGAGGCGTGTCCATATCACCACGTGGGAGTTTGAAGGTAATATAAGGCCGACGAATTGAACAGAAGGAGGACAGTTGAGTACAGTTGAGTAGAGTTGGAGACGGAGGTGGACCAGATGTAATAAGGAAAGCCAGCACCCAGTAGAGTGGACTCCAGAGAAAGACACAACGCTGACGGCCATAATTTTGGGGTCAAAATATTTCAATTTATGTTCGGTCTCCAGCTCCCTCTCACACGCAAACCTTGAGCAACCCTTTCGAACACTTGCAATAAAGTGAGAGGTAAATATTTTTATAAAGAAGTCTTCCTGCGTCTTTATCATGTGTGCGTCTTTATCCTTGCATCTGATTAATTCATTAAGTCGCTATGTATCCAGCATATATATGTATATTTCTGCATGAATCAGCAGATGACAATACAACAGAAGTTGGGATCGAAACCCATCCAACTTTACGTTAGACTAAATCTCAGACCTCTCGGACGACAAGCGGACAACGTTGGCTTAGGGAATTTTAAGGTATTTATTTAGCAACAACAGCAGGAGCCGTTTGTTTACATTTTTATACCCTACTTTCATATATATATATATATATATATATATATATATATATATATATATATATGAAAGTAGTTCTTTGTGTATGCGATAGATGCCAGATACTCATGAGAATGCAAAAAAAAAAAAACGTTATTGTCTTTATTCGGTTGGTGTTTATTTTAGTTCAGATTTATCATTTTCATAGACAATTTGTTCACATTAGATGGATTAAAGAAAAAAAAACAGTTATAATCATCAAATATTCAGTGCGTACATATTAAGCATTAGAACACTTGTAGAAAAAGAAGATTAGAAGTACTTGGGAATATTAGAAATGCAAAGTATGCGAGGAAAGCAGAAGAAATAAACAAGAATAAATACCTGGTCAGTCCCACTTCTAAGATAAATCTGTACCATTCTTAAAATGAACAAAGTAGGATCTCCCGACAAATAGGCCAAATGACAAAGAAAATTAATGAGAATGTATATGACCTTACATTCGATAGATGACATAGACTCTATGTGCCAAGAAAAGAAATAGAAAAAGAGCCAGCATTAAGAAATAGGTAGATGCAATAAATCAAGGCGACGATGAAAATACTGAAAAAGAAAAAAAGACAAATTAGTGCAGTCAGGAACATCAGCATTAGAATAAACAGTACAAAGGTAAAATATAGAAAACAAAAATGGGTAGAAATATCGAAAACCAAAAGGGGAAGAAAAACAACTGTACGAATAATTCAAGAGACAATCTGCGGATATTGCGTACGAAATAATCCGATCTTGGCAAAGAGGAAGAAACCTTAAGAAAGAAACTGAACCACTAAATAGTAACACAAAATAAGTTCATGAAGACCTATGATATCTGAGCGAAAATAGATAACACGCAACACAAAAGAAATGCAGGTTATGTTGTTAAAAAGATGAAAAGGTTAACCACGTTATAAGGGAATATAGCAAACTGCCCATCAGAAATACAAAATTAAGCACGGAAATATTCAAGTAATTAAAATCGGAACATATTACCAAATAATATAAGCACAAACCAGACCCCATCCTAGAATTGTCAGTGGCTGTAGAATACACTGACTGTACCTCTGCAGATGGGGAAGACCACCCCAATTAGTGTCCTGGATATGACACTAAACAATCTGATGGTGAAGTTCCAGTAATGATGTGGCTTTAGGGAATTCCGAGCACCTCTTCATTGCCTTTGCTCCCCGGTCCACCCAGGCCCGGCGTGGTAGCACCTGATAGGGCCTTATCTATGGGTTAAATAGAACTAACGGCATACTTATGCTAAACTGAATTGTTTGTCTAAACTGAATAGCTTGATATAGAAATGTTCTTGACAATTAAACTGTACTTACATTTAAACTGCGTGCTTATGCTCAACAGAAACCGTACTTGCAATTAAAATTGCGTGCTTATGCTAAACTGAGTTATTTGAAATGGAACAGTTTTTTGACATTGAAACTGTATTTACAATAAACTGAATTGTTTAATATAGAACTGTTTTGACATTTAACTGTGTGTAAACAAAATCTGTACTTATACTAAACAGAATTAGCTGAATTAGAACTACTTGACTCAACTGAATAGCTTGAAATAGAAATGTTATTCACAATTAAACGGTACTTATATTTAAACTGAGAGCTAATGCTAAACTGAATTGTTAGAAATTGAACTGTTTTTACATTGAAACTGTACTTACATTAAACTGAATTGTTATATATAGAACTGCTTTGACACTTTACTGTGTAAACAAAATCTGTATTTACGTTAAACTGAATTATCAGAATTAGAACTGTTTGAATAAACTGATTAGTTTGAAATAGAAATGTTTTTGACAATTAAACAGTGTACTCATGCTAAACTGAATTGTTTGAAATAGAACAGATTATTTACATAAAAATGGATTTGGCGTTAAACAACCTACAAGGGATGATATGCCATAAAACCAACCAACCAACCAACCAAACATTCATCCTAGAAAATGAAACCATTGAATTCTCTATAATTCACAGATAGAAACGGATCGTTCACAGAGAGCAGAGTTCATGGAACATTAGCTAAAAACATGCAGTCATGACTGAAAGGACTGTGCATTTTAAGGCATGTTTATATTGTTGCAGGCAGGCTTTGTGCATCAGTTATTGTCGTAGGAATAGAATCGGCAAACTGATTGCAAATTCTGGACGAAAGTGCTTGCTTTTAACTTCGTTCCAGTGCTCTCGGGAACGGAATGGTTATTCTTCTTTACAGCGATAGGTTGGGAAAATCTGGAGTCTTTAAACTTGGTATCCCAACCGCACTTGAAGAAAAAAAGGCCCTCAGAATTCAAAATCAGTATTATACTGCTTAAAAACAGATCTTGTATCGCATCCTACCCGTTGCATGAGGGTAGGTATATATGAATATATACGATGTAATGTTAGGTTCGAAGTTTATGCATAAATAGATATCCGCTATAGTATTCATTATTTCTTTTGCTCTGATAACATATAAAAGTCAGGTTATTATTATTATTATTATCATTATTATTATTATTATTATTATTATTATTATTTAGGTAATATGTAGATATCAAAACATGTTTAAAGTGTTTTGATAAAATATATGTCAATTAATTCATTAATTAACAATAGCTAGAATGCAGAAAGCAATTATAGAGAGAAGGCAAACTGTTACAAAATCGAGAGAAGTTAAGGTATGAGGAGACTTGATGTCACTTGATCCAAATCGATGGGTACTAGAGAGACGTCCGAAATAACAATGACATATGTGTGTATACACATTAAAATAACAACAATAAACGTTAGTGGGGAAAGAAAGTACATCAATAAAAAGTTCTCAAAATGAATGGCATCTAATTGTACTTGCTATCGCAAAATAGCAAATAGAAGAAAAAGAAAACAAAAGAAAAGGAGAGAGAGAGAGAGAGAGAGAGAGAGAGAGAGAGAGAGAGGAGAGGAGAGGGAAACGAGCAATCGATTTCTCTTAAAAGACCTTTCTGGGTTATAAATAAATAATGGAGACGCGTGAAACTCATTATTATTGTGGTTTGTTAAGGGTAGGGAAAGGGTGTGTATGTGAGAGGCAGAACGTGAGTGATTGAAAGCTAATCATCGATGACAACCAAACAATGCTGATTTCATTCACCGTTCCTATTTCGATATTCGACCTTCAAAGAATAAGTTAATAAATAAAATAAAGAATTAAAAAAAGAAAGAAAAATAACCTAGTAAAAAAAATCTATCCTCTTCTAAGAAGTCGACATTAATCTTCTGCTTTGAAAAAAAATCCTTTTATTTTCCTTACCTGTACGTGTAGATTCTCCTCCTTCCATGGGAACGTTTTTTTTTTTTTTTTCTTTTTTTTTTTTTTTTTTTTTTTTTTTAGAGTGATGACTTTTACACTGGAAGTAGAAACAGACAGGATATTGGCCACTATTTTCTTTTTCACTTACTTTGGTGCTTCTGCTGGGATGAGTAGTTTTATATAATTTATTACACAATACTTGCAATACAACCGAAGTCTGATCTATGTATCTCTATATATTCCCAAATATCTACTAATTTATCGATCCATGACTTCTCATCAGTAGCGTAATGGCTTAACTTTCGGGTTGCGACATAGTAACTGAGTTCGAACTCTAGTCTTCTTATTTACACATTTTCATCAGAACTTTTTGAAACGGTATTAAACCCATTATCTCCCTTCTATGGGTTAAATCGGAAAACTACTCTTCTTCTATAAGGATTGCTTTGGCATTAAATAAACCACGAGTGTTGATATGCCATTAAAGAGGACACATACCAATGAGTTTCGTTGAGTGTGTGACTACAGATGTACATGTTGATAATTACAAGGCAGGCAAAATATCAACATTAGCCTGGCAATATATATATATATATATATATATATATATATTATAGGTTGATATATATATATATATATATATATATATCAACCTGTAATATATATATATATATATATATATTACAGGTTTATATACATATATATATATATATATAAAGCCAAGAGACATGTTTGTACTTGTAGGTATTCAATATATGTTTCAATTTCTTTTCGTCCAGGATCATCCACAAATATCAATCTAAACCCTATCCCTTAAGAGGATCGATTTTTGTCAATGACATTTTTATTGACCTCCTTCAAATACATTATGAGGACATTTAAAACACTCTCCTTATGGATGATTCAAAGATTGATGCCATGTGGACTTCCTGATAACCAAATCAATTTATCAGGGAATGTTTTATAACCGATGCGCTGAGAGAGGCGTTAGGATCGAAGACATTTATGCCAAACATAGACCAGTGGGTCGATCAGGCCATGATTATAAACTACACCAATTTGTTTGAACTCAATTATAGTGTATCAACCATTCTTATCACATGCAAATTTGCACAAAATCGTATCGATTAATGTTCCTATTTAACTATAATAGTGTGGGTCTTGCCGGTTGGGGCAACTGAATACACTAACAGCATCTTTGCAGAGGGGTAAGACTACCCCAACGAATGTCCTGATATTAAATGATCTATCATGTTTGATATGCCATAAAACCCAATAAAACCCAACCAAACCAAATCACATATTGTACACACTATTCAATGGTTTTACATGCCTATTTCCCTTCAATGATAATAATTTGTTTGAACAGTTATATGATTGCAAACATTCCTATCCAATAATGATATTTTTCACTTAAACATTTTTGCCGATATATCGAAGGTTAAAGAAACTAACACAAGTGAACCTTAGATCCAGAACTGGAGCCTTGCCATGGGTTTTAGGCTCATACTGAGGATAACCTTCTTTAAAGATTGGTCTCATGTAGGATATATGGTGAGGGTATTTTAAGTCATGATGACCAATCATTTATGAAAATAGTAGACAACACAGGAACTTCAACAAATAGACCAGAGAACAAGAAAACTCACGACGATGTATAAAGCCTTATATCTCAGAGAAAAACGAGGAAGAGGACTCGTCATCACTCAAGATAGCATCGATGCGTTGATACAATAGCAAAAAAACTACATGGAAAAGCACAGAGGAAGACTAATTATAGCCACCAGAAACAATACTGATACAAGAATCTGAAGAAAAATAACCATAAAACAAAAATAGGAAAAAAATAACTGTATAGGTATTTCAAGCGATAAACAAGCGAAATCTTAAACAAGAAAACTTGGACATGGCAAAGAAATAGAAACTTTAAAAGAGAAACTGGATCACTTATGATAGTAGCACAAAACAACGCCATAAGGACTAACTATATTAAAGCAAGAATAGACAGGACGCAACAATATAGCAGACGAAACGATCAACACTTAAAAAGCGAATGCAGTAAATAAACGTAAAAAAGAGTATGTTACTAGACACCTCTGGGTAGGGTCGGTAATCCACTGGCAATTGTGCAAGAAGTTTAGATTTGACCATACGAACAAAAGTTACTTGCTCAACACAGAATATGTCCTAGAAAATGAGACGCACAAAATTCTTTGAAATTTTAAGATACAGACGGATGATCTTCTTGGCCAGCCGACTAGACCTTGTGATAGTCAACCAAAAACCTGACGAATGGTGGACTTAGCCTTTCCATCTGACTACAGGGTATAACTGAAAGAAAGCAAAGCGAGAGAGATAAGTACCTAGACCTTGGTTGAGCATTAAAATAACTATGGAACATTAATGTGATGGTGATATTAATTGTGATTAGTGTGCTCTGTAGAGTGTTGAAAAAGTGGGTTCAGGGACAGGAGGATTTGAAAAATAAAAAGACGAGAGCAGACTATCCAAACAACAGCATTGTTGAGATCGGCTAGAATACTCAGAAGAGTCCTTGATACTTGCGGAGACTTGCTGCCCCTCAGACTCCAGTGAAATCTATTAGCTAATGCGAGTATAAAAAATCTCAAATGAGTAAAATCAATAACATAATAAGCGAATGGAGCAAAGTAGCACAGAAGGAGTATAAGACTAGACACGACTGGGTAGGTAAGGTGATCCACTGGGAAATGTGCAAGAAATTTAAATTTGACCATATAAACAAATGGTATATGCACAACCCAGCATATGGGACTTTGGCATACAAACGGATCACTTAATCCCGACCGGAAGACCAGACCTTATAGTAATCAAAAATAAAAAAGTGAACTTGCAAAATTGTGGACTTTGCTGTACCGGCTGACCATTGAATAAAACTGAAAGAAAGTGAAAAGAAGGATAAGTCCCTCAAACTTCCTTGGGAATTGAAAAAACAATGAACGTGAAGGTGAAGAGTATACCAATCGTGATTGGTACTTTTGATACGGTCACCAAAGGATTATTGAAGGGATTGGGGGACTTGGAGGTTAGAGGACGATTGGATATCACCCAAAACTACGGCATTATTGAGGTCAGCAAAATACTGAGAAGAGTCCTGGGCACTTGAGGAGACTAGCTGTTTCTCAAACTTCTGTGAAATACCATCAGCTAATGCTGATGTGAAAAACTCTCAATAAGTAAATAATAATAACCAAAATAATAATAAGAAGAACAGACATACCCGAATGGATGACTAAAGGAAAGATCACATTGATCCAGAAAGACCCCTCAAAGAAACTGCCCCAGACAATTACAGGCCCAAAATACGCCTACTTATTATGTGGAAGAATTTAGCGGCATGACTAAGAGAAGGGATTTACGACTCGCTAAGAAGCCGTGGGTTGTTTCTCGAGGAACAGAACTGATGCTGCAAAAGAACCAGAGGTATAGGAGAGCTACTCTATATTGATCATCACATCCTCAACGAGAGAAAGATGAAAGGAAAAAATCGAGCTATGGGCCGGAGTAGACCTGGCAGCAATGGCAATGAAGGGGTGCTCCGCATTCCTAAAAGTCCCAGCATCATTGGAACCTCACCATCAGATTGTTTAGTGTCATATCCAGGACACTAATTGTGGGGGGTCTTACCCCTCTGCATATTTGCAGTCGGTATATTCTACAGCCCCAGCCGACAGGGAAAATAAGTTGTCAAACTGGAAAACTTCGAAATAAGTCGATAATTAGTGACCGTCCTGACTACAGCATTATTAAGATTGGCCAGAATATTGAGAAAAGTCCTGGAGAGTTTAAGAGAGTTTCGTCCACTAAAAATCCCGTGATGAACTATCAGCTAACGCTGTAGTGAAAAACTCTCATAAGAGTAAAATAATGATAATTAGGGGGAGAATTTACGAAGAGATACCAGCAACTGGATGACAAGGAAAATCGGCTAACGAAGATAACATAACCAGAGAGTCTAATGGAAAAACATGGAAAAAAGTTAGAAGCACTCGAAGAAAGTCCTAAGACGAAAATAACACTCAAAAAGCACAAAATAAAAGAAAACGCCACGCCAGGATGGTATAAATCGATAATGATTTATAGATTCCCTTCTAGCTCTAACAGATCTTCTATCGAAATGAACCGAGGCTTACAAGAAACAAACATACTGGAATGGATGGCCAAAGAAAAACACCCAGATTTAAAACTACCCACAAAAAGAAAATACCCCAAACAATTTCAGATCCATAACATGCCTACTAATGATGTGGAAAATTCTAACGGCACAGTTCGGTGAGGTTATTTACAATTCACTAATAAGCTACGGAATGTTACCCGAAGGACAGAAAGGATGCTTCAATGTAAAAGGAGAGCACGTGATCTACAGTACAATAATCAAGGACAGCAAAAGAGACAAAAAAATCTAGCTATGGCATAGATTGACAAAGAAATGGTATGCGATATGGTCCTACAAAGCTGTCTCAAAATGTATTCGGCGAAGTCATAGAGCTTATTGAGAATACCATGAAAAACTGGGGAGTGAAATGGACATCTGGAGGGAAACGTTTAGCTGATCTGAAAATCCATAAAGGTATATTCTAAGCCGATGCGTTATCACCATTACCCTATTAAACAGCCCCTCTGCTCAGGCAGGATATGACACAAGGTCAGTTTTAAAGCGCAATTTTACAGGCTTGAATTAAGAGTTTTCCTTCTCTTAGACTAGTTGCCTCACCAAGGCTGAAGAACCCAGTCTGCCCCACTATTTACCCATTGGTGGGTTATCGTCATTACTATTTGTGAGAGCAAGTATTATATAATTAGGAAATGCACTAGTGGACGCAAACTTAACAAATTGCAAGAGCAACTAAACCACCTAATGAAAATAGGCGACATCAAACTGTTTGGCAAAAATGAAAAAGAATCAGAGACCCTAGTACAGGCAATGACAATATGAGAGGGATTTGCCTGAGAAAAATGGGCCATGCTAATAACGGAAAGTTGAAAACGAGAAACGATGGCAGGAACAGAACTATCAAATCAAGAAAAATTCAGAACGCCTAAAGAACAGGAAACTTACAACTACTTGGGAATATTGGAAGTAGACACCTTCAAATAAACGGAGATAAAAAAAAATTGAAAAGAATACCTCAGGAGAACGAAAAAACTACTGGAAACCAAACTATACAGCAGAAATCTTTTCAAAGGGCCAATCATCTGAGCTGAACACCTCGTCAGATATTCTTGGCCATTCCTGAAGTGGACAAGAGAAGAATTCAACAAATGAATCAAAGAACAAGAAAACTCATGATGCTGCCTAGCCTTTCTATGCCATCTCATAGATCACGTAGATAGACTATCTGTGTCAAGAAAAGGGGAACCAAGACTCCCCAACATTGAAGTTAACGTCGATAAATCGATAAGACGTCTTGAAATGAGAGAAAAAGTTGAATGGATATTTTAAGCGACAAACAAGCGAAATCTTACACAAGAAAAGATGGAGATTACTAAGAAAAGAAAACCTTAGAAAGACGGAATCTCTACTAATAGTAGCACAAAACAACACCATAAGGACAAACTACATAAAATCAAAAATGACTAAGTTGCAACTAATTACCAAGTGTAAGTTACGTGATGATAGAAACGAAACGATCAATCACATAATAAGGGAATGCGGTAAATTAGCACAAAAACAGTATATGACAAGACTCGAGAGGGTTGGGAAGGTGATATACCGGGAATTGTGCAAAAAGTTTTAACTTGACCACACGAAGAAATGGTACATGCACATCCCAAAATCCCTCCAAAAAAATGAGACGCACAAACTCTTCTGAGATTTTGAGATACAAATTGAACACCTTATTTCGGCCAGCCTACAAGAACTAGTGATAGTCAACAAAAAAACAGGATAGGATGTGAAGCAATTTCAATTTTCAGCGAAGTTTAATTGGGTGAATGTCAATGTTTTCCTTTTCTTTTTACCAGCAATCACTATAAAGTAAATAGTCACACATACATCATGTTAAACATTATAGAGTAGATCGTCTCATGGGCGACCATGTTAATAATTATAAAGTAAATAGTCTCACATACGATCATGTTAACCACTCTAAAGTCAATAGTGTCACATACATCATGTTAAACATTATGAAGTAAATAGTCTCACATACATCAAGTTAAACATTATAAAGTAAATAGTCTCACATATATCATGTTTGAACATAATAAAGTAGATCGTCTCACGTGCGACCATGTTAATAATTATAAAGTAAATAGTCTCATATACGATCATGATAACCGCTATAATATTGTGATGTATCAAATTTGTTACGCGAATTGATTTGTAGTTGCAAAAATAAAACAGTTGTTGTTGATGTCTATACAAGTTTTATTTTTTATCAATAATATTCTAAGCATCTCTTCGATAAATAAGGATATAAATCAAAGAACTGATAAAGGAAGTAACAAAATAAAATAGATTAAAAATAAGAAAGGAATGGAAGCCCTGATAACCTCCAGAGACTCTGAAATCGATTAACTGGGAAAAATCGATTGGCAACAACTTCCAAATTTAAATGAAAGAAAACTTACGAGGAGTTCTTGCAACGAGATCCGAAGACAAGCAAGAATAACAATAGGTGAAATTAAGTCATGTTTGTGAATCGTTCAATTGTCACACACACACACACACACACACACACACACACACATATATATATATATATATATATATATATTTATATATATATGTATGTATACATACATATATATATGTGTGTGTGTGTATATATATATATATATATATAGTTTTATTATTTGGATAAAATCGATACAAGTAAGAGACTCTAGTATACAAAAACTGGTAGTGACGGTGAAGCACCAACAGAATAACCTGATGCTGCCAATATAGTTGAGAGGCCGTTTTAAATGTAGGCCACAGCATGTGGTACTCGTGTTAGATTCTGAGAATAATATAATGTTAGATACACTCATTTATCTGAGATGAATACGTGTGCGAAGATCTCTGATTTCAATAGTAATAAATTATGTTTTTTTCGGGAGTTAATACATTTTATTATTTCATTCAATTATGGGACGTTCTGATATTTTTTCTCATATAGTTGCAGTTTTTATATTCAATAATCTTTTTATTGACTTGAAAATATGACAAGCGTTCTGAAGAATCGACTCCTATGTGTTTTTTTGTTCTTATTCATCAAATTTCCACCTTTTCTACTCTTTTCATTTTTCTCCAATTCTTCTTCTTCTTCTTCTTCTTCTTCTTCTTCTTCTTCTTCTTCTTCTTCTTCTTCTTTGTAACCTGTTGTAATTTTTACTTTTATTTTCAATGTTCTTTTGTTTTTCTTTGTTTACTTTTTTTATATTAATGTCTTCCATCCTCTACCCCTTCACGACCTCCTGTTCTAATACAATCTACTCCGTCTTCGTGCTTCTGCTCTACAATTGTTCCTCCTGGTTGTTTCTTCTTCTTCTTCTTCTTCTTCTTCTTCTTCTTCTTCTTCTTCTTCTTCTTCTTCTATTATTATTATAAGATAGTGTAGAAGCACTTCATTTTACAATCAAAAATCCTACTTATTTCTTTATTCGAAGACAGACTTTCCGTTATCTTCCTGACTCTCTCTCTCTCTCTCTCATATTCTTTCTCTCTTTCTTTCTTTCTTTCTTTCTTTTTTATCTCTCACTTTTACTTCCACAGTAATTGTGCACCGCAATAAAATACAGCAGACGCATGTTCCTGTACATTAATCACTTATAACAAAACGATTTTACCTCCAACTTAATGGGAGAGAAGACGGATATAAGTGACCTGAATCTGTTTTATTTTCCCTTTTTATTTTCTTTTTAATTTGGTGGCGATCGCTAAGCAAAGATACTACATCGTTTAATCTCGTTTCTTCAAAAGATTGAACGTGATTGAAGAGGCCGCTCTTATCTTTAGATTGACTCTGTAAGAATTTGATACCCTCCAAGCAAAAGCCATCAGCAAAGAAGTAAAACCCCAGTAAAATCCATTAAGCCTTAACATATTTTCTTGTATCAAACAAAGGTTTTCGAAAACTATCGTTGAATAGAAAAAAAATATACACAGAAACTTAAGAAAAATATTCAACGCCAGATCTTTGTTTAATGTTATTTTGTTTTGTGAATAAAATTGTATACTTCACACACTCCCCACCACGTACCTTGCACAATATATATATATATATATATATATATATATATATATATATATATATATATATATATAAGGGTTATTCAGTAAATTACAGGAATGTTTGAAAAAGCAAAATACGTTTGTTTTTCAAATTTTGGCGTTAAAAATGTAAATTCTGTATTGTTCGGAATTGGTTTATAGCAAAAACTATTTAAATGTCTCTAAATTTTTGTTTTGAAGCTATTGAAATTAGTGGCAAATGGAGTGCACCAGGTTCGAATAGGGATCTGTCATCAAATGTTTGGTGGTTGAGACGTGCAAACTATGCGATATTTACCGAAGAATGTTTGCTGCGTACAAAGAAGAATGTTTTCATAATAAAATATTTACAAATGAACTAAACATTGGTTTTTCACAAAGAGACAAAGTAAAAAATACGAGACCGAGGTTCACTTCGTGTCCATGATCTCAAGAAGGCATAAATATGTCTCTTCTTCATCCTGCTGGTAAATAATGGGACATACAGGCTAAATTAGACTTGTTAACACGACCAATTTAGGAGAAGACGAAACTCTAAATTCAAACCAACTGTACCCTCAAAGAATTGACTTTGTGTCGTATCCAGACCGTGATGGACACGTTAGCTATGTGCTCAGTATTAAGATTAATCTGTTACAAGAAGCATTCCATACCCATAGTGGCTTTGTGCTTACAGCTTTCGCAATACTATAAATCCGGTCAATATATTTTGTCTGTAGCTTACAATTTTGTAAATATTCAGATTGTATATAAAGTGTTTATGTCGAACATTGGTTTTAGATCCATGTTTTTCATCTAAATTTAAATATGGTATTGTATCCTGCGGTTTGTGGTAAGCTCAGTAAAAACATTAAATTGAATTATCTTCTGAACCTGTTATATGGGCTATTTTCGTAATTCCTTATGCATTTTGGGAATGTTTTCTACTTTTTTGAAAAATCATCAAACCGATACATTTTTAGATTTGACTACCTTAGTATATTTTTATTATCTTGCATAATATTAAGTCTATTTTTATTACAATATTTCATTCAAATTGTCTTTGAGGCGAGTAATTCTCTGGACGCAAGCTAAAATAATAAAATGAAAAAAAGCATTGTTTGCATTCAGCGTTTGTCTGTATTTATGACATATCAATACTAGTGGCTTATTTAGTGCCAATTTCTGTTTATATATATATATATATATATATATATATATATATATATATATATATATATATGTGTGTGTGTGTGTGTGTGTGTGTGTGTGTGTGTGTGGGTGTGTGTGTGTGATTCGTAAGCAAATAATTTTTAGGAAGCATTATTTTCGGACGTGTTAGAGCTTCTTTGTTTGCACACAGTTAAGTTGTTTAAGTATTGCTATTTGATAGATTTTTAAAAAAATTAATCCTTTGTTTGCACACCATTAAGTGTTTTCCAGCATTGTTCTCTATTGTTAATCATTGTGTATAATATTAATCATTTTTTTGCACACAGTTAAATGGTTTCAAGTATTTCTATCAAACACTAATTATTCTTTTTGAAATTAATCATTTGTTTGCACCCAAATAGTTTCAAGTATTGGCACCTATCACAAATAATTCTAAATAATAGTAATCATTTGTTTTCACTCAGGTGAATTGTTTCAATTATTGCAGTCTAACACTAACAATTCTATCCAATAACACTAATTCGTTTTTAACCAGTTAAATGATTTCAAGTATTTCTAACACTAATTATTATATTTAATATTAATGATTTGTTTACACACAATTAAAAGTTTTCATTTAATGCTATCTTATACCAGTAATTCTATTTAACGTTAATCACTTGTTTGCACACAGTCAAATTATTTCTACAATTGATATCCAACAATAGTGATTTTAAATAATTCTCCTTAAGATTAATGGTTTCTTTCTACACAGTTGAATGTTTTAAGTACAGTGAATAATAGAATAAATCTATTTGACAATATAGATGAGAGTGTAAAACTCTGGATCAGAGTTAGCCTGGGAGAAATAGTAATGAAAATACTCTAAAAGCATTTAATCAGGTGAGATAACTATTAATCAACTTATATGACCGGGTACAAATGTTAAGTTATAGTAAGTATTCCTTGTTAGTCTTAACTGTTGTTGGGATTGAACCTGAAACTTCCTGATGATTTAATTGAGAAGCATCTTATCCAATGCATCATGTGTCATTGACAGAAAATTCTGAGCGAAGATTAGGGACTTATAAACTAAATGTCTTGTGCCCGGTAATCGGGCTTATAAACCTAACTCTTGCACCTGGTCACGACAAAGAGAATTTGAACGGTCTACCCATCTGGTTAAAATAGAAGATTCAATTTGAGATTCTACGTGGACTCGCAAATTCGACATGAAACACCTAAAGTAGGCCGAAAAACAAATGGACTGAATATAACAATAAGTCAAAAGTAAAGTTGGCGACCAAAAAGCTCCCTTTTCAATAGCTACTACACCAGGGTGTAGGGGATTGCTCCACTTTACCCTCGATACCTACCTTATATTGCTGAGTGTTAAGCAAGGTGGTATAGGAGGTGCTCCATGTTGTAATGGCTATCGTAGTAGGAAATGGACACGGCGACATGTGTCCAAATCCTGGACGAGCCTGATTGCATTTCACATAGCTCTAATACCCTTGGGAAAGGTATGTATCCAATAATTCTCCCTCTAGCTATGGGTAAATAGTAGAGCAGACTAGGTTCTTCAGCCTTGGTGAGGCAACTAATCTTGGATAAGTAAAACTCTGAATTCAAGCCTGTTAAACTCCGCTTAAAAATTGACCTTATGTCATATCCTACCCAAGCGGAGAGGTAGGTTAATATGGTTTAGCAAGGAAGTACCAATTTTAAAGTTTTTGGTGTAAAGTGACCTAAGATTGAACCCAGGTCTCCTGGACCATTGGCGAATACTGCCCGCTAGGCCATGGAGCCGGTAACATAACAATAAAGATGAGGTTAATTGTCCAAATGTTCTAAGTATTAACAATTATTAAGCTTCATGTCAGAGATTTAGAAAAAAATGTCAGTCTTATTTATCCAACTATTTCCGTTGATGTAAAATATCATTTCACTGAAATATCCTCAAGACAATCTTACTGAGGATCTTTTAGCGTGTTTATTCTTTGGCTGATAATCTCAACGATTCTGCTAATATTTCGAAAATCAGTGTTACTATTCACTAAAGGTCCAATCAAAATGTAAAAACCCTTTTAGTTCACTTGATAGGATACATATTTCCCTCTTTTTTAAGATCTAGTCCACAATCCAACATTTTTAGATGTTAATATACCTCAAGTGTATTTCGGAAAGTCTTATCAAGATTAAATCCTTAGCTTAACGTCACAGATGGTGCTTTCTCCAACATTCTTCAGGTGTGAATAAACTTTAAATTTTTCGCATTGTATCAGCATCTATTTAAATATTCTTTACGGTCTTTGGCCTTCTTTTGGAGATGCTATATGTTATAAGGTGAAGAATTATTCCTGAAAAGCTAAATACTTCATGCAGATATTTCTTTTAAATTATTTCGATGAAATATTGAGTTTTAGATGATGTGACGCAAAATCTGACTCAATCCACATCACCCTACTGAATGATGTAGTTTGGCTTTTATTTTCTCATTTCATTTGAGAAACCATAAACTCTTCTGTCCCGAAGTGTTCATATTTAGTTACAATAATACATATGCGTGTATGTGTGAGGGTGTCTATATGAATACGTATTCGTATTGGTTGCTTGGTTGCTTGGTTCGATTTCATGGCGTATCAACCTTTGTAGGTTATTTAATGCGAAATCCATTTTTATACAAATAAACAGTTCGATTTCAAACAATTCCGTTAAATAATAGTACAGCGTTCAATTGTCAAAAACACTTCTATTTCAAGGTATTTAATTTCGTCAAACAGTACTTATTCAAGATATTCAGTTTTGTATATGTATAGTTTTCTCACACACAGTTAAATGTCAAAAGAGTTCCATTTCGAACAATAAGTTTAGCGTAAGTACATTTTCAGTGTCAAAAACAGTTCTTTTTCAAACAATTCAGTTTAGCATAACAACGCGCGTTATATGTCCAAACAGTTCTATTTCATGTAATTCAGTTTAGCATAAATACCAGTTTAGTTATATTTAACCCATAGAGAGGCCCCACCATGTGCTACCACTCCAGACTAGAGTTGACCTTGCAGCAATGGTAATGAAGGGGTATTTCGCATTCCCCAAAGAACCAGCATTACCGGAACATCACCATCAGATTGTTTAGTGTCTTATACAGGCCACTCGTTGTGTTGAGGTTTCCCTTCTGCAGAGATGCAGTCAGTGTATTCTACAGCCCCAGCCGACTGGACAAGTATTTGTATTGGCTTAGCGTGAATGAATAAATAGACCTGGATACGAGCATATCTGTATGGTTGTGTGGGGACAAAGTTATTGAATATTTATATGAGCAAATTAAGAATATCTATGAAATAAAAGAGTTCGACAGATTTTGATAGATAATAAAATAAAAAGATAAGGAATTTTTCGACATAGATTAAAATATTTTTTAACGTTTATAAACTTGAGTCTATGTCATTAGTACAGACTGTACTGAACTCACACGGACTTCGTTTGTAAGTCCGAAGAGGGCCTATTCAATTTAGCAGTCAGAGGTTGGACAGATGAATGGTGAGCTGGAGCATAGAAAGTTTAGTTGGCTATTGGATTGGGCTACCAGGCTAAAACCTAACCCTCTGTCTACTAGAATTGTTCACAAGAAGAGTGAATCCAAGAAACCAGAATTGGGGTCTTCTCTATTGGCTGAAAAGTGAGGTATCATATCCTCACGCTCCACTAGAAGAGTGAATGTAGAAAAAAGTGTGTTATGTTCTTTTGTTCTATTTATTTTCTTTGTCAATTTGACTTTGGTCTTGTGCTGCTTCAGTCAAAACTTGAAACTGACTAATCTTTACGTAACAATAAACGTAAAGGGGTATTGCAATCATTTAGCTAGCGAAATTGGGCGTGTAACCGACGATACTATTACGCATTCTCTTTATTATATCTAACTCAATATTTGATTAAACAGTTCCAAACTTAGGGGCATTTTATTGGCCGTGAGCTAAATTTATTAAACACACTGGGACTCGTGTGTGACCATTTATAAGACTAATTGAATGTTATACTTATCTTTGAAAAAACACCGAGTGTTACTCTCAAATATTTTACAAGTAATTGCACAGCATTATTCAACATTAACAGAGATGCACATTCGTGGATACATATGCGTCAATGCACATATATAGATAAGTCGTTTGATTTCCTTGTTTTAGGACATGTCAATTTTTACAAGTTATTTAAAGCCAATTCAATCCTTGTGGATGAATAGTTCTGATATTATTTAACCCATATATGGGGTGGTAAGGAAGGTTGATCTCTTTTTCAAGGGTATTAGTCCAAAAGTGAGCCTGATACCGCGCCTGGAGTTCAAACTCAATTACTACGATGTTATCTTCTTATCTTTTTTTATCAATTATCTTCTTGTCTTATCTTTATGCCACTACATAAGGAGAGCTCCCAGCGTAAGATAGATATATGCACATTTTCTTTGTGTTGAAAGAGAACGCAAACTGCGAATGCTCAATATTTCATAGGGAAATAATAGCCAACCCCGCAATATATACATATATATATACAAGTCAAAATGGATGCCAATGAAAACACATCCATAACATATATATATATATATATATATATATATATATATATATATATATATATATGTTATGGATGTGTTTTCATTGGCATCCATTTTGACTTGTATATATATATATATATATGTATATGTATATATATATATATATATATATATATATATATATATAGATATATAGATATACATACATATATATATATATATATAAACAATTTAAAGACAAATTTAAAATTTGAAGCAGGAATTTACAAAAAAAGAAAGAAAGAAAGAAAAATAAGAAAAAAAGTATATAATACCGAAAAAAACACACCAATAAAACTTACCCAAAATTAATACACAGATCGGATGGTCTGTAATATGAACTACACACTTAAAATGAATGACACACTTAATACCAAATTACACCAACGGAACAATTATGACAATAGCCATGATTTAAGAAAAACGTCAATAATAATAGAAATAATAAACAATTCTCCAGAAACACTCGTTGAGTAGAGGTTAGTACAAACTGCTCTCTTTTTAAATAAATTAGATTTTCGATGACATGTAAAATCCTTTGGTGAATTTTTGTTGTATTTTAATTGAAGAGTGCCACTAATCGGCTTAATGTTTTTACCAGGTGAAATTATCTCCAGCTAACTGAAGAATTGTTTAAATTTACCGCACCAAACTCCAAAATTTAGCAGCATATCGAATATTTTATAATCTCTACCCCTCCTCAAACGACTTCGTATATTTCAATTTAATGTATAAAGCCAAGTGGACCCCCCCACACAAAAAAAAAAAGAAAACAAACGCAAAAATAGTCTTCGAATGGAATCTTCTAGAATCAGGTGTCATGTAAATCTTAGGAAAGATATAAGCCTCAACATAATAAATATATGGATTTATACACAGACTAAACAATTCTCCAGGATCATTCGTTGGGTAGAGGTTAATACAAACTGCTAATTTAAAAAAAAAATAGATTTTCGATGACTTGTAAAATATTTTGTTGAATTTTTGTTACATTTTAATTGAAGAGTGTCACTAATCAGCTATATATTTTTACCAGGTGCAATTATCTCGAGCTAACTGAAAAATTGTTGAAATTTACCGCGCGAAAATCAAAAATTTAGCAGCATATCGAATAGTTTAAAATCTACATCCCTCCTCTAATGACTTCGTTCATTTCAATTTCATGTATAAAGCCAAGCGGACCCAACCCCCCAAAAAAGCCCAAACGCAAAAATAATATTCGAATAGAACTGAAGAGTGTCCCTAATCTTCACCCTCCATATTGTCCAACGACATTCTCAATTAGTAGACGTTGTAACCCTGTATTTCGCCGTAAAATCATCAAAAATCTTATGTGAAAGATTATCACCAGCACATTTAAAACTAGGTTAAGTATAAGATATTACCATTAAGCTGGCATAAAAACATCCTTCAAGCAGTCCACTCTAGGTGCTTGGGAAGTAAAAAAAAAATAAAAGTGGGACAACGGACTTTAACTAAGTTAAAACTTAGGATTAGGTATTCCCCCCTTCTTTTTTGTGACCCACTGTTTATGAACAGTCAATATAGCTGCTCTCAGTTACATCTGTGTCAGGTGCGCAGATCAAAAACAACCCCTGGGTCTGGTATAGCCATAATATACCACCCCTGATAAAAATGTCCAATCTCAACATTACAAAACGTGGGACCCAGGCAACCATCTTGGGTGTCATGATCGGCAGGTGTTCTCCTGATAGCCAACATGGGAGATCCGATCTTCATCCCGCGAATGTTGACTGCTTTCTTTTCAGGTACATGAATGGTGATATTAGCAACAATAACGTTCAGAGATCAAAATGCAAAACATGGACCAGGGAAGGCAGTCATCTTGCACTACACTGCTTTTTTAAGAGCAACCTTTCACAAAGGGGGTATAGGAAAAGAATGATAGAGATCTGGCAAGAATGTGCTAGTTTTCAGACTACCTTAAAATATAGAGTTGGGTGTCCTCGTGGTGTAATGGTTAAAGCGATGAACTGCGGAATCGTAGTACGTGAGTTCGTACTCCAGTCGCGCTATTACGTTCACTTTCGGGCAAATACCCTTGGGAAATGTATGAACCCCCTTATTCTCCCTCCAGCTATGGGTAAATAGTAGGACGGACTAGGTTCTTCAGCCTTGGTGAGGCAACTAGTATAGGAGAAGGAAAACTCTGAATCCAAACCTGTTAAACTCCGCTTAAAAATTGACCTCGTGTCATATCCTGCCCAAGCGGAGGGGTTGGTAAATAGTACCTTGAAATATAGACATACACCAGAAAACACAGTCGCAAGACAATGCAATTACAAACACATTAAGTGGCGCCAACCAAAAACAACATTTCAGTAATGAACTGCCAACTCTTGAAAATGAATACGCCACAGTACCAAGTAACCCTAGGAAACACTATCACAAGAACAACAGACAAATCTAGAAATCCTAAAAAGAATTATGAACAGTGTGAGGACCACCCTTCCGTCATTTAGAAACATAGAATGGAGAACACTTAAAACTGAAACAAATAAAATAAATCAAATAATACCTTACATTTCAACAGATAATATTACTGTGTTAAATGATCTAATCTATGCAGGGGCGGAATTAGTGTGTGCGAAAATTGCGGTCCCCAAAAAGCACGAAGAAACCATCAAAACCATGATGAGAAGTTCGACTGAAAACCCAGATAAAAAAATCTATGAAAATAGGCCAAAATGGTAAAACAGAAGAATCCTGGAATATGTGGGAACAGAATGCAAAAGACAACATCGGAAAAATAACAGTACAACTTAAGGAAATAAACCAGAAGGTTCTGGCGAAAAAAGGGAGATTAAAACAATGCAGACAAAACAGGACATTCCAAAAAAACGAAAGAAAATTGTATCAACAATTGGAAGGGCATGACACAAAAACATACCAACAACCAGACGCCAAAGAAACCGAGCAATTTGGGACGAAAATATGGCAACCGAAAAAGCATAACGAAAAGGCTGAACTGATAAACGATATGAAATGTGTGACGGCAAAATTATAATCATCCCAAGACGGGAATTTATTTTTCGCACGTGTGAAGATGGGGCGGCCTGGTACTTGATCCCTCGCAAAATAAGTTCTAGTTAAGATTCCCTTTTTGGGCGTAGGGAAACTGGCAGATTATGTTGGGGTTAATTTGGGGCTAGACTGACCGCCGCTGGCAAGAGGTTTCCAAACTTCACGTTAACACACAAACCCACCAGGCCAATAGCTCTTCCTATCCCTGGGATAATAGAAGATATGGGACCTTAGATTTAGATATAATAATATTAATTAGAGTAGTCAACAATTCCGGTTTTTAAAGGAAAGATTAGGAGAATTTAGGCGAGAATAACATGAGGCGAACGAAGCTGAAAACGGAGCATGAAATAGACAACTTGACAGGCAGACAACACAATGAATAAATTTCAACACGTGGGGACATTAAAATACGACAAGGTTTTTAATACACGCGGACACACCTATTCAACGTGTCGGCTATATTATCGGCGGATAATACATAAATACAAATGTCTTCCTCTAATCTTGTCTTTCGTTCCTTCTTTAAATTGAGAGAGAGAGAGAGAATATGTAATAGCAGTACTTAGGAAGGGTGGAGGGAGAAAGTCTAAATGTTTATTTAGCTTTTGCCGGGTTCCTTCTGAGAGTATTTTCTCTTTCACAGGCAAGCGGAGTTTTTTTTTACATAGCTCGGCTTGAATGCGTCTGTCATGTTGTCCAAGAGCTTTCCGCTTCTTCACCCAGAGTTTGGCATGAAACTCCGTTCACTTCGACCTCCGTTCCAAAACTGATTTCCTCATCCCTATTTCCGCTGACGAAAAAGGGTGCTACTTCCGCTTTAGAATTCTGGCCAGTCATTTTGCCTCTTTCTTCTGTCAGGCGGTGTGATTCGGACTACTATCTCTTTCACCCGGTCACAGAGTGCAAACGTCAGTTGGCTTTCATTCTGACCTGGATTTGTTACTTCTGCCGCAAGGGATTGACCTACATTCCTTATTCCTCTTTTAACAGTCAATCTTTGGCGGCCCGTTATTCAAACACAGAGGGGTAGGGGAAAATCTCTTATTTCTCTCCTCTCAGTGGTAGACCACGTGACACAAGAGAACTTGAAGGACTCGAGGAAGGCCCCAAAGCAAAAATACACATTGAACTGCTCAAAAAGACACTAAAAATGATATAAAAATGGAAAACGTCCGGCCATGATGGAATACATGGATTGTGGTTCAAGAAATTCACCTCCATTCACGACAGACTAGCACTAGAAATGAACAGATGACTACAAGATACACAAGTACCTGACTGGATGATCAAAGGAAAGACCACATTGATACAAAAGGACCCAAGTAAAGAAACTGCACCAAACAATTATAGACCCATGACTTGTTTACGATGATGTGGAAAATATTAACAGCATAAATAAGGGAAGAGATATATTACTCGCTAACAAGCCGCGAATTGTTCCCTGACGAACAGAAAGGAGGCCCAGCAGAGTTACTCTACATAGATCAACACATCCTAAATGAAAGCAAGAACAAATGGAAGAATCTAGCAATGGCCTGGATAGACTAAAAAAAGTCATTTATGTTCCCGCAAAGCTGGATAATAAACTGTCTCAAAATGAACAAAATATCAGAAGAAATCATAAACTTTATCGAAAAAAATTCATGAAAAACTGGAGAGTTGAACAGCGGGAGGAAAAAGCTTGGCTGAAACAAAGATCCAAAGAGGGATTTTACAAGGAGATGCACTATCACCCCTACTATTCACAATTGTCATGATGCCATTAAACCACATACTCAGAAAATGCAAGGCCGGACACAAACTTAGTCAATCGCAAGAAAAGATCAACCACCTACTGTACATGGATGACATAAAACTATTTTTAAAAAATGAAAAAGAACTGGAAACCCTAACACGCACAGTTAAGATATACAGTCAAGTCACAGGAATGGAATTTGGCATTTAAAAACACGCTCTGCTCGTCATGAAAAGTGGCAAACGACATCTAACTGACGGAATAGAACTACCAAATCAAGACAAGATCAGAACGCTCGCAGAAAACGAGACGTACAAATACTTAGGAATCTTGGAGGCTGACACCATCAAACAAGTGGAAATGAAAGAAAATTAAAAAAGAATATCTCAGGAGAACTAGAAAACTACTTGAGACAATGCTCTCAAGCAGAAACCTTATCAAAGGAATAAATACATGGGCTGTACTCCTCGTTAGATACTCGGGACCCTTTCTGAAGTGGACCAGAGCTGAACTTAGACAAATGGACCAAAGAACTAGAAAACTAATGACCATGCACAAGGCATTACATTCCAGAGTCGACGTGGACAGACTATAAGTACAAAAAAAAGGGGGAGGAAGAGGACTTGACAGCATCAAAGACAGTGTTGACACATCCATACAACGACTCGAAATCTACATAGAAAAACACGAAAGATAATTGATTACGGCCACCAGAAACAATACAGACAACACGATAGATAACAATGACAAAAATTAGGAAACAAAAATGGGAAGAAAAACAATTCCAGTGGCGTTTTAAACGACTAATAATCATCTCACACGAAAAAACCTGGACCTGGCTAAGAAAAGGAAACTTTAAGAGAGAAACAGAATATCTCCTAATAGCAGCACAAAATAGCGCCATAAGAACCATTCATATCGAGGCGAGAATAGATAAGACGCAACAAAATAGCAATTGTAGACTCGGTGGTGACAGAGATAAATCCATCAATCTCATAATAAGCGAATGCGGCAAACTGGAACAGAAGGAGTACAAGGCTAGACATGACTGGGTGGGCAAGGGGATCCACTGGGAAATGTGCAAGAAATTTAAATTTGACCATGCCAACAAATCATATATGCACAACCCAGCACATGTCCTTGAAAATGACACACACAAACTCCTATGGGACTTTAATATACAAACGGATCGCCTAATCTCGGCCAGAAGACAAGACCTTATAATAATCAACAAAAAAAAAAAAAAATCTGCAAGATTGTTGACTTTACTGTCCCGGCTGACCACAGAATAAATCTGAAAGAATGTGAAAAGAGAGATAAGTACCTTGTCCTTTCTAGAGAATTGAAAAAAAACTATGGAACATGAAGGTGTGACGGCAAATTGACTAAAATTCCAAAACGGGACTTTATTTTTGCACGTGTGGAGACGGGGCAGGTTGGCACTTGATCCCTTATAGAATAAGTCCTCGTTCAGAGTTTTTCTCTCAGGCATATAAGACCTGGCATATTACGTGAGGGATTAATTTAGGGCCAGACTGACCACCGCTGGCAAGGGCTTCCAAATTTCACACTATCACACACACACCAGGCCGCTTTCTTCCTTCCCCTAGACAATGGAATATATGAGACTATAGGTTTTAGTCGTAATAATATTATATTGTAGTAGTCGGCAACTCCGGTTTCCCGAGTGATATTTTAAAGGAATTAATAGGACAATTCTAAGCAAGATAACATCAGGCAAATAGAAGCTGAAAAGGAAGCATGAAGTAACAACATAGACCACGTGGTAACATAAAAATATATGATTCCTTTACTACAGTTATATACACTTTCAAAGTGTCAAAACATATAATAATTTGACAGTCCACGAATATAAATATCTTTTCTTGACTTTTGTTTTTTGAGAGAGAGAGAGAGAGTGGTATATAAAATTTGGGTATAAAGGAGAAATGGGCCCAAAATTACATATCTTATTTTTCGACGGGGTTCCACTGGAGAATCTTTCTTTTTTCACGGGCTAATAGACTTTATTCTATTTTTTTTTTTTTTACACTAGCTTGAAGAACCTGGGGTCCCTCGTGTCTCAGATATTCTTTTGTCTTCAACCCGGGATACTGGCTATGGTTCGTCTGCCCGCTACGAACCCTGCCAAACAACTCACTTTCTTATTATTTACTTCCGCTGAGGCGGGGAGCCCCACTTTCGTTTTGGGGTCCCAGCCAATAGTTTGGCTTCTCTCTCTCTCCCCTTCCGATGTCCGGTGACCTGAGGTTACAAAGTACCAACACCTGTTGGTATCCCCTCTGTGACCCACATTCTCTCTTAACGGTAACTTTTTTTACGGTTAGATACTGTTAATTCAAACACGAGGAGTAGTAATTTTATCTCCCTTCTCCCAGTGGGATATCACGTGACGAAGGTGACAATAATACCAATTGTGATTGGTACTATTGGCACGGTAAATAAAGGATTATTAAAGGGCCTGGAGGACTTGGATGGTGGCGGTCGAATGGAGACCATCCAAACAACAGCACTATTGAAAACGGCCAGAATACTGAGAAGAGTCCTGGAGACTTGAGGTGACTTGCTGACACTCAGTCTCCAGTGAAAGACCATCAGCTTACGCTGCTGTGAAAAACACTAATGAGTAAATAATAATAATAACGAAACACAACTGCTTTCTACTCATTGTATCTTTAGCATATCGGTGACCACGCTGCTTATAGAGCACTTACAACTGTGAATGCACTCCCGCCAATTTATGACCAGGCTTTTACATATCTTCTTTCATCAATGTCTTAAAGGTTACTGATGATATGACGGATACTATATATATATATATATATATATATATATATATATATGTATATATATATATATATATGCGTGTGTGTGTGTGTGTGTGTGTGTGTTAGCGCTTAAAAACAATAGTTTCTCGCGTATGTGATAATCCGTGTTCAGATCTATGCTATCTTAACTTAGATATATATGCTGTATCATTGATATTGTGCACTATATATATATATATATCCTCACTTTCTTCTTTGCCAGGTTTACATTTATTTGGGGTTGGGATGATTAATCGATTTTCTCGATTCCCTTTCGACTGGGAAACATTTCTGTCTCATTTTTCATACTATCTTCTTTTATTCATATGAGGTCAGATTTTATTTCAAACCTTATGTATGCCACACACACACATACAATCAGATATACAAGCACCCCCCCACACACTAGCACAAAGAACACACACACACACACACACACACACACACACACACACATACATATATATATATATATATACAGAGAGAGAGAGAGAGAGAGAGAGAGAGAGAGAGAGAGAGAGAGAGAGAGAGAGATTTTTAAGCGTTAAGACCTAATTATATTATATAGGAAAAACAGGGAAAACTTAAAATTCCTGATCGAAAAGAAACATACACACACACAAAAACACCAACCCCCACACACATAATAATAATAATAATAATGATAATATATATATATATATATATATATATATATATATATATATATATATATATATATATATATATATATTTGAATTGGAAATCTTAATATTACCACGCTGGGGATATTAAGAAAAGGATAGTATTTTGTGATATGTCGATTGTTCAATAAACATTGAAACCCACAATGCATTTCAATGGAGTTGATTAAATTTAAACTAGAATTTTACTTATTTCCGATTAATAATTCCTCTCATTCTTATTCTATTCAAGATATATTCTTTATTAAATTAGACCACACACAGAGTTCTATTTTAAGTGAGATATTCAAGTGATGAAATTATTTATGACTGTGTTCAATAGAAGATCAATTTTTAAAAAAAAATAATGGAGATATATTTATATTGGCGAAATAAATATCGTCTATAAAATATTAAAGAAAAAGCGTTGGGCAAGAAATAATGAAATTGATGGATTAGTGTTTTTGTTTTATTAAAAAGAAAAGAAAAAAAGTTGATAATCTATGAGAAGAAGAATAGGATAATAAGAATACAAATCACAAAGGTCAAGATTTGTTCCCAGTTAATCTGTCTGTAAGGATGCTTTCATGATTAATATCAAGAAAAGAAATATAGGGAAAAACATGCTTACTAAAAAAAGAAAAAAGAATGTATTTATAGAATATAAGATACGATTTCTCTTGCTTTTGTTGTTTTTATTAATAATCAGTTTAGAGAAATCCTAAAATATTTTAAATTAGCGTAACTATAAATTCGAAACGTTCTATCCACTTGTAAGAACGGAATCAACAAGACAAATTACATCAGTAATTCCCCAGTGGGACATGGTAATATTTCAGTGGGACATGCAATATTTTTGTGAGGTTTGTTTAAAGACCAAGTTAATGACCTTTTAACCTTTCTTCTGGTGAATTGCTGTCTAATTTTGAATATGTAGTTAAGAATTAAATTTCACAAGGGAGCATCCGAATTTTAGAAATACCAGAGGCATGGCCCGAAATCGGTTGGTAAACACCGATGTATATGATACGTAATAATAAAGCGCTAGTGTAACTGAGGTAGCAGTATACTTATACTCACCGTGGGTTTGATACTTTAATTGTCAGTGGGTGTCTCTGAGTGTGTGCTTGCATATATATATATATATATATATACATATATATATATATATATATATATATATGTATATATATATATATATATCCTTTAAAATAGGAAACATCTTTTACATACCAAGCTATTTATTTATTTATTCATTTATTTTTCTGTCTCTTTCCTTTACTTTCTCTGTGTCATTTTCTCTATGTCTTTTGGTTTGTCTTTGACTCTGATTCTGTCTCTCTCTGTCAGACTATCTTTACGTCTGTCTGTCACTATATATATATATATATATATATATATATATATATATTAATTTTTCGTTTACATTTCTTATCTTTTAACATATAGATGCACACCCAAAAATCGAAAGACTAGACACATAAAAGTTGGTAAATAAATTTGATAATTTTTTATATCGTGATCTGTGTCAGTAAGTGTTGATTTCATGGCAGTTAATTTTTCAAGACTGCGAGTCTTATGGACGCCAATTGAACATTATGTTAATGTTATGTTAAGTCATTAAGATAACATAATGTTGAACATTATCTTAATGTGTAAGAATTATGCATTCGATGGTTTGTTGTTTAAAAATATTTTCAAATTTTAAATACTTCTTCTCAAATATGTCATAAAATAGGAAAATCTGCTTAGGAAAATTAACAAAATTTCAATTAATACATTTTTAGAAATATTTTAACATAATACTAATACTACTACTACTAATAATAATAATACTCCTATGGGACTTTAACATACAAACGGATCACATAATCCCGACCAGAGAGCAGACCTCATAATAATCAACAAAAGAAAGAGAATCTGCAAAATTGTTGACTTTGCTGTCCCGGCGGACCACAGAATAAATCGGAAGGAAAGTGAAAAGAAGGATAAGTACCTCAACCTTGCTAGAGAATTGAAAAAACTGTGGAACATGAAAGTAACGATTGTGCCAATTGGGATTGGTGCGTTAGGCACAGTAACTAAAGGATTATTAAAGAGCCTGGAGGACTTGGAAGTTGGCGAACGGGTAGAGACTATCGAAACGACAGCATTGCTGAGGACGGCCAGAATACTGAGACGAGTCCTGGAGACTTGAGGAGACTTGCTGTCACTCAAACTCCAGTGAAAAACCATTATTTAACGCTGATGTGAAAAACTCTAAAGGGGTATAATAATAATAATAATAATAATAATAATAATAATAATAATAATAATAATAATAATAATAATAATAATAATAATATTCGCTGAACATTATCTGGTTTAATTATCTTATTTAAATGAAAAGGTGAATCTCTGAATCCGAAATCTGCTGTATATGTTTGTTTTGGTTTATGGCATATCTACCTTTGTAGGTTATTTAATGCCAAATCCATTTCATACAAAAACAGTTTTATTTCCAACAATACCGTTTAGGATAAGTACACAGTTTAATTGTTAAAAATATTTCTATTTCAACCTATTCAGTTTACTCAAAAAATTCTAATTCAAACAATTTAGTTTAGTATAAGTATAATTTTTGTTTACACTCAGTCAAATGTCAAAACTTCTATTTAAAACAATTCAGTTTGGCATAGGTATGCAGGTTACTTGTCAAAATAATTCTATTTCAATCAGTTTAGTTTTGCATAAGTACGCAATTTAGTTCTATTTGACCCATTGATAGGGCCCTATCAGGTGCTACCAGTCTGGGCCAGAGTGGATTTGGGAGCGATAGCATTTCCCAAAGACCTAGAATTACTGGAAACTCAGCATCAGATTGTTTAGTTTTGTAGTTTTGTAGACTTTAGAGGGTCTTACCTCTCTTCAGAGATACAGTCGGTGTATTCTACAGCCCCAGCTGACAGGGCAATCTGCTGTCTATGAGTCGATAAATAAAAGCATATGTTAAATTTTGTTCTCTTTCAGCGTGTTTGTGTTTGAATACATAAGTTAGCGTAAAATTGTTGTATTCTAAAGATGTTTTGAATGCCGAATTAAGGAGGTGGGGATTTAGAATGGAAGGTTCTCGAAAATCACGTGACTAAATTTTTCCATTATAAAAAAAGCAATCCTAGAACAGAGTTTCCTCCACACCCTCATAAATTCGGCAGAACTACGCTCCGACAGAATTGGAGAGAAGAAAAAAATCTTTGCTGAATACTATCTGCGTTTTGAATGAAAAGATGAATCGGTTAGTAGAATTCATGTCTTTAAGTTAATTATTGAAACGAATGTGTTGGATTTTATTTTGTTTTATTTCAAATTAAAATCTTTGCAGAATATTATCTGTGATTTAAATGAAAAAACGAATCTATGAATTTAAAATCCGTTGTGTTTAGGTCAACTATCTGAAAGCACGTGTTAGATTTTTTTCTCTTTCAACTTCTGTTTGCATTTGAATACACAAGTTAGTGTAAAATTATTATATTCAGAAGAGGGCTGGAATCGTTAATTAAGGGGTAAGTAATATCCAAAAGAAGGTATACTAGGAAGTAGGAGGAATGATTATCTCAAGGGGACTAATTTTAGCAGTAACGAGATTCCAGTAATCCTTTGCTACAAAAAGCAGAAGCTGAAATGGCAAAACAGTAATACTAGCAAATAACTCAGGATTTTTTAATATCCTTTAAATTGTAAAAATACCCTTATTGTGTCCTTTAACTGAGTTAAAACTTAACCACTTTGATTTTTTTTGTGGCCGGCAGAAAAGTGTCATTGCCACCAGCGTTCTTGGTCAGATCTCTGTCAGGTGTGCTGATAATAAACACCTGGGTCTGGTATAGTTACAATATAATACACAAGAAAACATAACAAATCGAAGCATAACTGAACGTGAGACCCAGACAGCAGTTTTGGGTGTCGTGATCGGCAGGTGCTCCCTTGATAGCCAACATGAGAGGCCTGATCAACATCTTGCGAAAGTTGGTTTCTGTTTTTTCGGATGCACAAACGAAGGACTAAGTAATCACTAAAATCATAAACTGCAACCTAGAACATTTACTAGGGAAGATAACAAATTTTCACTTTACAGTTATTTTCAGAGCAACCCTGCGCAAAGAGGGAACATGAAAATAATTATTGGAATTTGGGTAGAATTTGCTAGATTTAAGATAACAAACCAAATACTCGCTGACCAGGTTTGGACAATCATAAAGAAAGGCTGGTTTTATGACCTTGACGTATTGGAAATCCACCAACAAATATATATGAAAATAGATCACCATGCCACTAATCCAGAAACCGAGACATTAAATACCGAAAAGCCAAAAAATATCACACTGAAAAACGTTAAAGAATGAAGCGATCTAATTAGTGTCAATTAGTCAGTGAAAAAATCAGAGTTCCCTTGAAGAACACGAACAGAAAATCAAAATCAAAATCAGGATTGGAAATTAGACTAGAAACACGGATATAAAATCTACGGAAACAAGGAAAAAACTTGAGAGAAAAGAAAAATACGAGAATATACCGGGACGAAGAGATAAAAGTAATACAAGTAGAACTATAGATACAACTCGAAGAGGTTCTGGTGAATTGAAGAAGACTAAAAAGATACCGAGACAGGACCAAAGAATAAACACAAAAAGACATACTAAAACAATGAAAGAAAATCCTACCAGCAAAATTAGGGGAAAATGTACAAAGACCTACCATCACCCAAATGCGAGGGAAACGAAACAATTTTCTATCAAAATGTAGGAACGAAGAGATCATAACAGAAAAAGGTGAAGGGATATACAACATGGAAAACAAGTTGATTATACTCGATGAAGGCCCTCAGGTGGAAATACATCTCGATTCACTTAGAGCAACACTGAAAATTTACCAAACCTGAAAACATAAGATCTTGATGGAATACATGGATACTGGTTTAAAAAAAAAAACTCTCTTTCGTCCACGACAGATTGACTATCGAAATGAATAAACGCTTACAAAAAAAGTATATACTGGAATGGATACCA
The DNA here is from genome assembly GCA_963585895.1 of Sepioteuthis lessoniana. Classification (NCBI taxonomy): domain Eukaryota; kingdom Metazoa; phylum Mollusca; class Cephalopoda; order Myopsida; family Loliginidae; genus Sepioteuthis; species Sepioteuthis lessoniana. The sequence continues at coordinate 88,755,277 of OY757912.1, forward strand.
AAAGAAAGACGACCTTCAATCCGGAGAGACCCCAAAAAGGAACCGCCTCAAACAATTATAGACCCATTACGTGCCTACCAATGATAAGAAAACTACTTACTGCACGAATTAGGAAGGGGATTTACTGCTCGTTTATAAGCCGAGGACTGTTTCCCGAGGAACAGAAAGATACCACAAGAGAATCAGGCGGACTGGAGAGCTAATATATATTGATCAACACATCCTCAACGAGAACAAAATGAAGCGAAAAAAAAATCAAGCTATGGCATGGATCTCAAAAAAGCTTTCGAAATGGTCTCTCCAAGCTGGATAAGAGACTTCTGGATTCGTGCAAGATATCCGATGAAGTCATAAACTTTATCGAGAAAACCATGGAAACCGGGGAAGACGAGTTGACAGCTGGAAGAAAACGTTTTGCTGAGTAAAAAAAAATCTAGAGAGGTATATTCTAGTGAGATGGCTATAACCATTAGTATTTGTTATTTCTTTATGCCAATTAATCACATAGACATGAAATGCACAGGTGGCTCCAAACTCATTAAATTGAAGAAAAAAATCAAACACCTAATGTATATGGACAACATTCAACTGTTTGCCAAAAACAAACAAAAAAAAAAAGAATTGTAAACTCAAATACATGCAGTGAGAATATACGGTCAGAATATAGGGATAAAATTCGACATTGAAAATAATGGTAAGCGAGAAATGACACATGACTGAAAGAAATGGATCTATCAAATCGAAAAAAAAAACAATACTGACAACACGAGGATCAACAAATTAAAAATAACAAGAAAACAAAAATAGGAAGAAAAACCATTGTATGGACACTTCAAGTGACAAACAAGAGAAATTTCACACCAGAAATCTGGGATGTGGCTGAAAAATGAAAACCTCATGAGAAGAAATGAATCTATTGTAATAGAAGCCCAAAACTACGCTGTAAGGGCCAATCCTATAAAAGCAAGAACAGATAAGAACGCAGCAAAATAGCAAATGTGGGTTATGTGGTGAGAGAGACGAAACGACCACTCACATGATAAGTGAATGAAGCAAATTAACACAAACATAGTATAAGATTAAACACGACTGATTGAAAAAGGAGATCCACTGGGAAATGTGCAAGAAATCCCAAATTTGACCAAGGGGACAAAAGTTATATTCACCGTCCAGGAGAATAACATGCATAAAATTCTCTGGGATTCTGAGATACAAACGGATCACTGAATATTGACCAGACGACCAGATCTAGAGATAGTTAAGAAAAATAGAAAACCTGACGAATAGTAGATTTTGCTGTTGTGGCTGATTGTAGTTGGGGCGCTCGGTACAGTCAAAAATAGAGATAAAGGGACTGGAGGACTTGAAAAAAATATGACGCATGGACACTATCAAAATTACAGCGTCGTCGAAATCAGCCAGAATACTGAAAAGAGTCCTGGAAAATTTGTCGAAATCAGCCAGAATACTGAAAAGAGTCCTGGAAAATTGCTCTCCCACAAACCCCAGCTGAAGGCCATCAGCTAACCATGGTGTGAAAAAAATCTAATTATAATAATAATCTTTTTTGTGACTTGCTTTTGAGTTCTCTTACTTAAAGTGTAGTAGGTCACATCTGTATCAGGTGCCCATATTTAAAACAACCCCCGGTTCTTGTATAGCCACAATATACTACTACGATAAAAATGACCAATTGAAATCAGTAAACATCACAGAAAACACCAGCTCGTACCCCTCGTAAGATACCCAGAACAATTTTTAAAGTGGAATAGAAAACTTCTACAAATGGGCCAAAGAACAAGAAAACCTATGATGCTGTATAAAGCCTTACATCCAAGAAAGAGCGTAGACAGAGAGTATGCTTGAAGAAAAGTAAGAGGAGCAGAACTTGCCAGTACTCAAGATAGCATCAATGCATCGATACAATGACAAAAAGACTATATAGAAAAGCGCGGAGGAAGACTGATTATTGCCCCCAGAAACAATACAGACATCACAAATATCAACGTAACAAAAATAACTAGAAATTAAAAACTAGAAGAGAAACAAGTATATAGACATTTCAAGCGACAAACAAGGGAAATTTTACACGAGAAATCTGGGACATGACTTAGAAAGGAAAACATTAAAAGAGAAACTGAATCTCTACAAATAGTACAACAAAACAACCCCATAAAGACTAACTATGTCAAAGCAAGAATAGAAAAAGTGCAACAAAAAAGCAGAACTAAGTTATGTGGTGACTGAGACTAAACGAGTAATCATGTAATAAGCTAATGCAGTGAATTAGCACGAAAAGAGTACAAGACTAAACATGACTGGTGGAGGGAAATGATCCACTGGAAGTATGTGAGAAGTTTAAATTTGACCATACGAACAAATGATATATTCACAACCTAGAATCCCTCTGACAAAAACTAGACGCACTGAATTTTGAAATACAAGCGGATCACCTTATCCTGGCCAGAGCCCAGACCTAGAGTTAATTAACCATATGAAAAACTTACCATCAAGAGGACTAAGTCATTCTAACAGAGGTAAAAGAAAGAAAGCGATAAGATAGACCAAGATTTCGCAGTTACCAAAGAAATGATATTAATGTAGAACATGAGAGTGAGGGAGATTCTAATTGTAGCGGATGCGCTTGGAACGGTCCACAAGTGCTTGGAAAGCAGCCTGGAGGAATTGGAAATCAGAGGAAAAATCGATACCATTCTTACCAAAGCATTGTCAAAATCGGCTAAAATACCGTGAAGATTCCTGGAGATCTGTTGAGATTTGCTGATCTTAAGTTTCCTGGGACTAACTACCAGCAAGTGCTTGTGTGAAAAACTCCCGGAGGGAAAAAAAATTCTCGCTGTTTTAAAACAGATGGAGTTTCCAGAACTGCATATGGTAACGTTTCCATAAGAAAGTACTATAAGCAAGCTTAAAGTTCAGTGAATGTCATGAATTTGTTTTTCATATCGTTAAACATGGGGGATTTCATGCCAAATAAAGCATATTTGGTGGAATTAGCAGGATGACCAGCTCGAACATCCATACAGCAGCTATGTGAGGATACGGGATGTAGCCCTGAAGACCTGCCAGAGGTGATGAATGATAGGGAGAAGTGACGAGAGAGGGTAAGGGATATCTGTGCTAGAAGCACGACATGATGATGATGACGATGATGATGACTTTATTCAAAAGAAATGTTTACCTGAGACGAATAGATTTTTTGTTGAGACTTACGGCGACCATGCATTGTCGGAAACATGTTGAGATTGGTTTACACGCTTCAAGATTTATAATTTTGATGATGGTTCACCAGTGGCCCGGGAGACCTGGGTTCAATCCCAGGTCGAGTCATACCAAAGACTCAAAAAATGGTACTTGATGCCTCCTTGCTTAACACTCAGCATTATGAGGTACGGATCAAGGGTAAAGTAGAGCAATCCAGGGAAGGAGTAGCGCCCTCCCCTACATCTTGGTGTAATAACTATCGAAAAGGGAGCCTTCGGGTTACCCTCGACTATGGTCGCCCACTTTACTTACTTTATAAAGAACACTCTGGCGCAACGAAAAAGTTTGAAAACGAAAAATTGGTGGGATTACATCATGAAGACTCATGTCAAGCGCAAGCTGCACAAGCAGAATAATTAGGAGGAATTCACATAACAGTTTTTAAACATTTGAAAGCATTAGGAATGATTCAAAAGCAAGAACAATGGATGCCGTACGAGTTGAAGCCGAGAGACATCGAACGGCTTCTTGTTACATAAGAAGAGCTGCTTCAGAAAAGAAAAAGGTTTTTACATCGTACGTTGACCGGCGATGAATAGAGAATTCATTCCGACAACCCTAATCGTAGAAGAACGTGGGGTAAGTCCGGCCATGTATCAACATCGGCAGCAAAGTCTATATCCTTGGTTCCAAGCTTCTGCTCTATATTTGGTGGGATCAGCTTGGTGTAGTTTTTAATGAGCTACTCAAACAAATCAAAACCATCAAGGGAGAACACTATCGATTACAATTGATGAGTTTGAGCCTAGCATTAAAGAAAGAATTACCGATATACGAGAAGAGATATGACAAAGTTGTTTCGCAATATGACAACGCTATGCTACATTTTGCAATTTTTGCAAATTTTATGATTTCAGGTTCAAGTAAACAGCTATAACAGGAATTCTAATACACCCTACTAAAACCTGATTGTCACGGCTGGTGAATATCAAAAATGCAATCTGGGCGTAAGGACATTTTAGAAGAGCGATATGCAATAAAATTCTGTTTTAAACTAGTAAAAATGCTACAGAAACGTACGGAATGCTTTAGACTGCTTTTCGACCATCTTGAATGAATCGAACATCAGTTTTTGAGTGGAATAAGAGATTCATGGAAGGCAGGAAGTCAGTGACGGTTGATGAGAGGTGTGGGAGGAGTAAGGAAGTCAATACACCAGAGTTGATTGGCCAACAGGTTAGGGTTAGGGTTGTTATGTTGAGGTTTTACGAGAGTTCTGGAAGATATTCCGTCGGAAGAGGCCAGCACTCTTCAAATCGGGTCAGTGGTATTTCCACCAAGAATATACGCCAGTCCACAACTCCATCTTTGTCACAGACTATTTGACGCAGATAGTCACCAAGACAGTTCCTCACTCTCCCTATAGTCCCGACCTTGCTCCCTGTGACTTTTGGTTGTCCCCTAAGCTCGGAAGCTGTCGTTATGAGGCAATTGAGGAGATGAAAGAGGCTGTGATAAGGTCATTGACACGCTCACACAAGAGGACTTCCATGGGGCCTTCTAGAAATTGTTGGAACGGTAAAACAAATGCATTGCAGCCGGAGGAGATGACTTCGAAAGGGACTCGAGTTCAATAAAAAAGCCCATACAAAAAAAGTCTGGAAACTTGTCGTATGCCCCCCGTACATTTAGTGACCTATTTTATAAGTTTTGAGAATAAAACAATACTTTTCATGAAGAATTCATGATAACTTATTCACACACACACACACACACACATATATATATATATATATATATATATATATATATATATATAAGGTTAGGTGGGTTTCGAACCCAGCTTGAAACGTCCTGCCAATCTAGCCGCAATGAAGAGATTTGATTCAATGAAGCAATCTGTCTGTGTATATATATATATATATATATATATATATATATATATATATATATCTGATAATCTGAATACTGAGAAATTTAAGGTTTTTATATTAAGTGCAAATTATATTTGGTCTGGTTCAATAGAATTATGTTTATGTCACCATTACGAATACTTAAAACAGATAACTTATGAATAATAATATCTTGACAATTTTAGTTTGTAAACCGACGTTAGAGGTCTTAGTAATAAAATAATGGCAATATTATTTATTTTAAAGTTGTTTATGCTGCCGGATGTTTCCAAGTGGAAGAGGTCATAAACAGCGAAACAGACGGAACAAATAAGTATTGCGTTGATATACACACCAAGTATATGTGCAGACCTTCGTCAGAATGTTCGTAAATAGTCTGGAGAGAAATGTAGAAGAAATAAACCTTTAAAAACTAGCCACCTTTTCCCCTAAAAAACCCAAACTTTTGAAAATATGAAGATAATCATGTTCACTGTTTGTAATTTGTGAATGTTTGTTCTAATAACCAAACTGTCACACCAACAATATCTGCTTCACTTTCATTTACAATTCATTCTGTGTATTTAATTTTGCATACGTTCGGGGTTTTTCCATCAATAACAAAGTTATATAGGAAAAATGATGCAATTTCCTTATCAAAAGAATTTTCTGGAAAAAACGGATCAAAATTGGCGCAAAAATCTCCAGCTAACGCCCGCTTAGATGTTACAAAATTAACAAATTGAAAAAGGTTTTTTGGACCAATAGGAGGTATCTAAAATACGCGCCCAAAGAATGTCAACGCGTGTTCGCGGGATCCACCTTGATGCAATAAAAACACACAATATTCCAGACAACACAGACCAGTTACTCACGCCAACCCGATGTGATATGTACTAACTGTTTCTCAGCGGCGCCGTGCTCGTTTGATCTTCAATTAACGGTGTCATGTTACAACATCAAGTTGGATAAAGATCTTTATCCATGCTGGACTCAGAACTGGTCTCTCCGGTCGTGACCTGATACACGAATCACTGTATACCCTTCTACATTTCAGCTCCCAACAAAGACGTAAATTTCTTTATTTTTGTAGCACTATTGTTAGTATTGTCTTTTCATTCATTAACATTAGTACGCTAGAGTTACAAGGATATTATTATTTCGAGTGGAATACTACGCAATCTAAGATTATATATATGTTCCGTCTGATGATTGTGTACTCCACATGAAGCAGATGGAAATGAGCAATCATTTAAAATCCTGGCTAAAAGAGCCGTATAACAACGAAAAAGCATTAGAACTTGATACCCTTGAATTAGTGAGGATAATAAGAAAAAAGATATTGGTTCGCAGTAATACATTACTTGGCTTGTGGATTTCCCTTCGAAATCAACTATTGGAATTCTAAGAAAAAAAATCTTATTTCTTTGATTATATATCTGAAACTGAAAATGCAATGCATGTTTATAGGTCTAATAAGGAAATATGGGCTTACACTAAAAAAAAAAATCGGCAATATATAGGCAATACCCCGCAGATACAATCACAGATGCAGAAAACGCAAATGATCGAGCACTTCTCTTCGATACCTTTGTGGAAGCCGAATTTCAGATGCATAGGTTTGAGTAGGTGGCAATGAGCATCAGCTTTTACGGGAACATGGATACAATAGAGTTCAAATGATGTAAACTAGATTGCGCCATCTCCACCTTATATGACAAGTATTTAAAGTTAGCTGGCCGTTTTCATATTGCTCAGTTGTAAATATCATCTTCTGAAAGTGAACTCAACTGATTCATAGGAAATGCATGAACTGCTATCGACAGGTTATCGACCATATGGAAATCTAATCTCTCAGATAAAATAAAATATGATTTCTTCTAACCTGTGTCTGCGTCAGTACTACTGTATGTTTGCACCATCTGGACGTTAACAAAGCTTTTTCGAGTAAAAATAGAGGAGATACTACGAAATCTATTGAACAAATACTTTCACAAAAATCAGCTGTATGACTGCTTCCTTCCTATATTATAAACCGTCCGAGTAAGACGAACACGAAATGCTTGACCTTGCTGGGGATGTACATACGAATTACTAAGTGACGTTCTACAGTGGGCTCCCACCCATCGACACACCGGAGGGGACCAATCAGTAAGGACATATACTCATCTGCTCAGTGACTACATTAGATGCCGTCAAGAGGAATTGCCAAGAAAGATGGATAATAGGGACGGATGTCGAGAGATTGTTAAAGGAAATAGTGTTATCAGAGCGACTTGATGGTGGTGATGATGATGATGATGATGATGATTATTTGTTAGGATATTTTACTGTGAAGAGCACAGCCTCAAACACCTGATCAGATTTGTATGAAAACTAAAGACTACTATCCACTCAAATTCATTATCCCCAAGTCACGCTGACATCTCTCGCTATCTGTAACTCTCATCCATCACTACAAGCAGATTCTGCAAACAACATCCCATGTCCACACAGAGCTGATATATGTCTTAGCTGGTCGACTAAAATTGGAGCGTCTATGTGTAAGTGTCCAGAAGAAAACATCCCTCATGATTTCATCCTTGGTTCTCCAGCGTTCATGTCTTGTTTGCCTCACCTGGATCCATTTTGCGATGTGAAGTAAGGGACAGTAATGTAGCTGTTTTATGGGGTGTCGCTTCCAGGATTTGTTCCAAACAGCACGTAAAATTTTTGTGTAGTTCCCGTATAGTTTTTTCTCAAAATCGTTAGGTTAGCTTCATTGTGGTTCGTTCATGTATTAGTACGAACACAGCCACCGCATGGAAGAAATTTTATTTTATTTCATCGGTTAGATTAGATTTCTATATGAAGGATAACCTGCCAACAGCAATCCCTGCATTCGCTAAGCATATGTTGACTTCAATTTCAGTAGGTGAGATGTTGCTGTCGGGGTATGTGAACATGTCTACTAATTTTAGAGGCCTGCTACTTAAAATGGGGGTGTCGCTTTCTCGTTTACAACACATGAATTTTGTAATATCTGTGTTCACGTAGAAGCCAATGCCACCTACTTCTTTCTCTAGGATTGACAATTAAAAATCTGATTGGTTTCGTTTAGTTTTATAGCATTTCAAATTTTGTTGGTTATTTAATGTCAAATCTTATATATATATATATATATATATATATATATATAATTTTAAGGAGAAAAACAATATTTGGTCACATTAGGATAATGAATTTATTTCGATTCTGTTAAGAGCATTGATATGAATCAAAGACTCCAAAATAATTTTTAACAGGACTTCATCTGATCCAACAAAAAAATAAAATAAAATACAATAAGATAGGAGGGATAGTCAATGGGAGAAGGGGGCGGAGAAAAGAAATCGATTTCAGCTACGTATAGCATTTACCCATGTAAGGCTAGATCCGTTCCCTTCTCGTTTCTAATTAAGACAACAACAAAACCAATAAAATTAACAATTTAGCAATTTGAGTAATACATATCCAAATTTAAAACATTTCTAACAGAATTATCAATTTTAATTTTTGTATATCATTATTTTTTCTTTGAAAACCCCTGCCGTTAATGGTAAGACTTCTTTAACCATGTTAAAATATCTATATCAATTTAATAAATTATTGTTAAATAATTTATTTGTCTTGACAGAATTGTTCCCTTCTCCACATTAACTGGATTAAAGAATATATATTTATATATATATATATATACTCCCCTACCCCCGTAGGGTTGAGTTCTCTAGCGAATAGAAGTAATCGTGTTGCCATTAGCGTTTTATTGCAAGTCTCTTCATATATGAATTGAGGTCTCGGTAGTTGTTAAGCGGATGTATGTAAACAATAGTAATTGGGATTCATAACCGTTTAAAATTTACGTTGCTGCTACTGGCTCCTCGTGGCTGAGGGTTAGAGACTTTGGATTGGCGTTTGAGTCAGCCGGGTTTCGATCTCAGCTACGGGAAGCTAACATTTCCAGCAACGCTGATGAGTTCTGATAGAACGAAAATGATCTGTCTGTGGTTGACTATATATATATTTAAACGAGCTTGAGCTCATTTTTTTCACTCAGCTAAACGGTTTCAGTTATCTCTATTTAATATAAATACATTGTTAAATGATCCCACACTAATGAGTATTAATAATAAACTGGACATCGCTAAGAAAAGGGAACTTTAAAAGAAAAACCGAATCCCTTCAAATAGCAGCAAAAAACATGACCATTAGGACCAACAATGTTAAAGCGACAATAGATAAGACGCAACAGAATTGCAAGTGTAGTTTATACGGGTATAGAGAAGAAATAATTATTTACATGATAAAGCGAATGCAGCAAACTAGAGTAAAAAGTGTATAAGACTAGACATGACTGAGTGGGGAATTTTACCCACTGGCAATTGTGCAAGAAATTGAAATTAGACGATCCAACCAAATGATATATACTCAAACACTAATCCATACTGTAGAAAGAGACGCACACAATTCTTTAGGATTTTGAGATACAAACAGATCTCCTAATCCAGGCCAGAAGGCCTGACCTACTGATAGTTAACAACAACAACAACAACAACAACAAAAGATAACAACAGAGAACCTGGCGGACAGTGGACTTTGTTGTACCGGCGAGCTACAGAGTGAAAATCAAAGAAAACGAAAAAAAAAAGACACAAGTACTTAGACCTTACCAGAGAACGGAAAAGCTGCGGAATATGAAGTTGACGGTAGTACCAATTATAACTGGTGCACTCGGAACGATCTCTAACGGCTTTGTAAATAGGTTGGAAGTGTTGGAAATCAGAGGACCAGTTGAGACCATTCAAACTAAAGCATTTTTAAGATCGACCACAGTATTGAGAAGAGTCCGGGAGACCTGAGGAGATTTACTGTCACTCAGACTCCAGAGAAAAGCCATCCGCTAACGCTTGTGTGAAAAATTCGCAAAGTGTAATATAATAATAAAGCAATTGTAAAGAAACAACAAAAACTTAACAACAAATGCCGATTTTTCTTCTATCTATTTAATTGTTAGTCTGCTTACCGCAATGTTCTTCGTCGTCCGAAAAAAAAAAAAGAAAAAAAAAAGAAAAAAGGTAAGAGTGAACGGTACGCATCGCTTTTGCAAGTAAATTCCCCTTTCTTTATTTACAAAATTCACACGCTCTTTATAATGAAATCAGTTGTTAGGAAAAACTGAGACAGTCCACACTTTTTTTTTTCTTTTTGGTTTGTATATTTTTGTTTTTTTATCGATAATTCCTTGTACGTCGATGTTGTTGGCTCCGGGCAAGTTCTAGCGAGACAGTTTTCTGCAAGACATAAGTATTCTTGTATCTTTTTACATATGAAACATTTCCTTACATAAAATCCTTGTAAATAGAAATAATATTTAACTTCTATGACTTTATAGAACTATGTGAATGGACAAACAAATTTAGTTCGATCTATGTTTTATACTTATCTCTCATATATACGTCTATGCATAACAATATTAAGGGGCAATTCCCTCGGCTTTATGGGTAACATGTTGGACGGTGACATAAGAGTCAGTTTTAAATCTCCAGTCATTCTATTGCGTTAACTCTTAGACAAATACTCTAAAGAAAGTTCTAAATCTGCTTATACTAGCCAGATATGTGTTAAATAATAAGACACTTGTTCTTCAGCAAGGATTACTTTGGCTTTAAATAACCAAGGAAAGTTTATATGCCGTTAAACAAAGAAAACCAGTTCTAATTTAAAAAAAAAAAAGACAAAACATAATTTTATTCTTCAACAGGTTAATTGGTCGATTTAAACAGTATATCAGACCATTTACGGTTATTCATTTCTGATGTGTTAGCATTCATTGTAATTTCATATTTATATTTTTTCTTTTGTTGTTTCTTAAGAGTCTTTTTTTCTCTGTGGACACTGTCCAAAAAAAATAGGAAGGTTTTAAGACGGACCTATTCGACTGTTTAATGCAATCCTAACAGTTACTATCATTACGGATCAGAGAAGAGCAGAAAATAATAGCACTGGAGCAGGATTCCACATTGCTTCTAGCTCCAAAACAAGAGTCTCACGATCAGATACAGTTTAGTGCCAAGTCTAAAAGACACTTTCTTGGAGAATAATCTTTATCGTTTTCAGGATGTACGGGTAAAATGATCTAAGGTCCACCGATATGACGTCTTCATGTCAGGATTCTATAAACTTCAATGGAACATTTTACAATTCAGAAAACATGTATTATTACCAAACTCTGAAGTAAAAAATATCTAAAATTATAAAACGATTAGTACAATGCTAAAGAAAATCTCTAGAATAATCATAATTATCTTGAATATAGATTTCCAGTGATATAGAGTTTCGTAATTAATTATAAATAAACATACCTACCTATTTTAATTCTATGAATTTACCCAGCATGGATATGCTGTGATGTAAAGTTAATTTCTACGCAAAGTCGTTTATTTTTTAGTTTTCCTTCTCTTAGCCTGGTTGCCTTACCAAAGCTGCAGAACCCAGTCTTCCGTACTTTTTACTTATTGCCTAGGAGAGAACAGACGGATTCACACTTTTCACAAGCACATTAGCAGGACAATTTTGATTAAAGTAATGTTCTATAATAATAGCTTCCTGATACCTTTGTTAGTGGTGAAAATTAAACTTTGATCTTATTTATAAACGGTTGGTGTGTCATTTCTTTAAGCGATACAGTATTTATAGTATGAATAATCATCATCACTATCATCCTTTGGCACAGCTTGCAAGGATTTCCCTGACTCTCGCTCGCCATTCGTCTCTATCATCCATCACTTCCAGCAGGTCTTCTAGAATTCAGTCTTTGTTCGTACAGAGCTGTTGTTAATAGGTTTTAGTTGGTCGTCCAACACTTACACGTCCAAGTAAAGGGTTCCATAGGAGTGGTCGCTTATGAGTTCGTCCCTTCTTCCCAGCAAGGCCCTGAATATCTTGACTCTCTTATTTCGATGGTATTAGAGATTAGACATTGGTGGCTGTAAAACTGCTATTTAGTGAGATGTTGCTTCCTGGAATTATTCAATATTGCTCACAGCATTCTTGTGCTATTCCCGTCTATCTGTTTCTCTATACGCTTAGTCAGCGTCCATAGGGTGCGTCCATATAGTAGAATTGAAATGGCTGCTGCAAGGAAAAAATGTATTTTATTGGATAAGTTCCATGACTCTCTCACTCAAAAAATATTAATACTGTGTTAAATACTCTTTGATTGTCCATGTGAATAAACAACGTAAATCAGGGGTGTCACAAGATTTCTAGAGGTTGTATATATGTGGATCATTAAATAAGTTTCGGGACTTCTTTCGTATGGGTACTTTTATTGATAGTCCACGCATGAAACTCCTGTCCCCTTCGAAGTAATCTCATCCGGCTGCTATGCACTTGTTGTACCGTTCCAACAATTTCTGGAATACCCCATGGAAGTCCTATTGTGTGAGCGTGTCAATGACCTTCGTCACAGCCTCTTTTATCTCCTCAATTGTCTCATGACGACAGCCTTTGAGCTTAGGGAATAACCAAAAGTCACAGGGAGCAAGGTCGGGACTATAGGGTTGGGGATGGACTGTCTTGATATCCATCTTGGTCAAATAGTCCGTGACAAGGATGGAGCTCTTGATACTTATTGAAGGCACCACGTATCTTAGAGCTAATTGAAGTATTGCAGCCCTTAGTTTAAAACTTTATGTTACTATGTAGGGAAATATTTCTAAATTAAAAGTGTTCCTCCTCTAAGACCAGTTTCTTTACTATGACTAAAATACCCTGTCTAATGTAATATGGGTCTGTGTATATATTATTCGGCGTGTGTATCTGCGTAAATCTGCGCGCTCACGCGCGTGTGTGTGCGTGTGTGTGTGTGTGTGCAGTAATTGAGGAAAAATGAACTTAAAAATAGGAAATGCATATCTTATAAATCTTAGTATGGCATATATATATATATATATATATATATATATATATATATATATATATATATACAAATGATTATATAAAATTAATGTCCAGAGACAATATGTTTGGAATTATTCAGGTTTAAGATATGGGAAATTTCATATAATCCTACAGGAGGGTTCGAAATATGTCAAAGGCGACTAAGTTTAATTAGGTTAATTTCGAAGTCCCACCTGGTTCTTTTCGTGGTATTTGGGGAGGGGGATCATTTGATTTTTTTCCTTAAATAACAATGTTTTTGTAGCTTTTGGATTTTGTAAAATGTTATCTGATGAGTGGAATCTGCTATAGCGTAGTAACTGTCCGTTGAGATTTCTTTCATTGATATATATATATATATATATATATATATATATATATATATATATATATATATATATATATATATATATAAGCAATGTACTCCTGTGGACTTCTTCACACGGACGAGTAAAGGCAGGATGACCAGCTGGGACCTATATAAAAAAGGTCTGTGGCGATAGGGATGTAGCCTTGAAGCCCGGCCAGGAGCAATGGACGAGAGAGATGGGGGTTGCGAGAGAGGGTCAGAGAGATTCGTGCTGACGGCGGGACATGATAATGATAATATATATATATATATATATATATATATATATATATATATATATATATATATATATATATATATATTACCTCGGAAAACTGCTGCCAAGTAATTTTAAATGTCCCTGTTAATGTCTAAGTTGATCAGATAAAATATTTGGGTGAAAATATAAGCACCTTCTATAGAAACATCAGAAAACTAAAATCAGACCAAATAGAATTGCGAGCAAAACACTTGTAGATTTAAAATGTTTGAAAGTAATTTAAAGTCAATGAAAACACCTAAGGTCTGGAACAAAAACAGAAAGAAAATATATAAAGATTGAAAAATAGATAATCGTTCGCTAGCCGAATGTAGATTGGTTTTTACTGAGATTGCAGATCATATTAAGATGTTCAAGTTTCTCACTTTGCATCACTCGGGAAAATCTTAATTAAAATTGTACTGCGAATATATTTAAGAAATAAAAAAAAAAACAATTTTATACCCAACTCCTTCAAACTGATGTCTTTTCGATTTTGTTTTTTATACATCTTAGTTGAATCTCTTTATTTTCTTATATATTTACTTATATATTTTTTAGTTTTTTATCTTTTGTTTTCGTCAATCTCTGATGTTTTGGTTTTAATTTAGAATTCGCTTTATACTTTAAATGAAGATGTTTTCTTTGAGATTAACAGACTTTAATATTTAATGCTATTTGGTACCATCCCAAAGTTTTTTTCTTTGGATAACGCACACCTACACACACCACACACCACACACACACATACATATATATATATATATATATATATATATATATATATATATATATATATATATATATATATATATATATAGTAAATCAGTTTAAAACTGAATATTCCAGATTTCTTTGTTCTTAGTGGGTATATACATAAACTCATTTTAATTACCAGATTTCCTGATATATGAAAACGTTGATAGCTGACAAGACCCTAACAACTAATAAAAAGTGTCATATAACAAAGGGCTTATCTAAAAAATATAAATGTAGTATCCTTTATTTATATAATGTATGAGGCGAATTGATATCCATAAAATTGTTTTTTTAATAATAATTTTCCAGTCTTTCGGCTGAACAATAATTTTTTTTATAAATGCTTTAGTTTCTTTTAATCAACTGAGTTTTGGGGGCGAAATTTTCCAGTTATTCTTTAAATATTTTTAACCACATAAGCTTTTCTAAAACTTCTCCTTAGCTAATTGGTGGACTTTCTTTTACATTGTATTTTAAACCTTTATAATAGATGATGGATGCTCGATCAATTCTGGGTTTTATCTTAAGCGACAGAAATATAATTTTAACTCTCTTTAAACAAAAGTACGACCAAATATTGTTTAATTTACTATCAATCACCGAAATAAGTTTGCAGCCTATGCGTTTTGAATGTGCTGTTTAAAACTATGTGTCATAATTGCAAGTATGTTACTACTGTAACAGCCACGATTGCAATGTGAAACAAATGTTCAGCTAATTGAAATTTCTTAAAAATACCTCACACTATTCTATAACTTTACTACTCTTAGGTCACTATCGTTATCGAACTTGCCCAGTTTCACTAGCTAAACGGATTCAATCATATTTCAAACTGAAATACCAGTTGTATTGTTTGTAATATAATGGCCGAGGGATTTCGTTTTATATATCTTGCCTTTGGGTTTAGTTAGACTGAAAACCTTTCGGCTCAGCACATGGGTTAGTAAGGTGCAAACTTGAGCACAAGTGTTGACGCGCGTGCGGGGAGGACGTGTCGTTCACATATGGTAAAATAAAAATCCCAGAGAAAGGTTGACCAGTGAATGTGAATGACGTCATGCACCGGAAGCGCGCGCGGAGGATTTTAGGAGATTTGAAAAAAGTTAATTTAGTTGAGTTCTGCTGCAGGAGAAGACGGTTGGCTTTCGCTTGCTCGCCGAAGCTAGACCAGAGGACTTGTGGCGGATGCCACACGTGTTGGCTGGGGGTGAGATGGAAAAGTCATGATAGAAAGATTGTGCATCTCTCTTCCTTATGTCGAAACCTTTAACCCAAAGGTAATAAAAATTTTGGTACCTGAACTAAGAAGTCGTTACGTGCTTTTCGTGTTTCGTGATTCCTATGATCTATGTATAATTGTAATGAATATTCTATGTAGGTTTCACATATCTATATTAATGTATGGCTATGGCACATGTTGTCATAACAGGTTTGTAAACTTGGATTTATGATAGAAAGTTATATCAAAGTCATTTGATATAACTTTCTATCATAAACCCAAATTTACAAATTTAAACGGCTATTTATGTTTGAAATTAATTTCTTTTAATGAGTCATTCATCTTTAAATCATACCACCGAGGTGAATGTTCAGTTAACGAAAACAAAAAAAAGAAGAAAAATCAGAATTAGTTGTGGAAAATATGGAAAGTGCTGCGACTATATAACATTTTAAATGTCTTCATTGTTTTGATTGGCGTACTGTCCAAATTTTCTTCAATGGTAAAAATGCATTTTTGTAATGGCAAGGATTATTTTAATTAAGGTTATCAGGGGGGGGCCTTTTGACTTGAAAGTTCTTTGCCAGAAGTTAGATCATAAGGTGCCATTATTAAAATAATGTCTTGAATACATAAATTCATTGTTTTTTTTTTTTTTAGTTATAAAGTTCCAGACTTCCTATTCACTAGACTTACTAGTATAGTCTGAATCTAGGAGATAGGGTATTTCATTATTGCCAGTGACATAAGAAAATATATGTCCATCTTTGTTCGCAAAATCAGCATAGTTCTATGCTTCTTGCAGATATGAACTTTCCTAATTTTACAAAAGTTTGGAAAAAACGATTGCTTGTAGAAAATATAAAGTATGATATTCCAAAATCCCAGAAAGGTTAGCTGATCTCATCTGCTCAGATGAAAAGGCTGGAAAGCGTATTGACAACATATTGTGGCCATAACAATATGTCTGAAAATGATATTCAAAATGATTCATAGAATAAAACAGTCGATTAAGTGAAATAGATTTGTCCGATTTTTAAAGCCCTCAGTCTTATATTGTCTTTCAAACTCTTGCTGAAATTTGGACATTATTACACTTCTTAATTAAAATGTTTCATTGAATAAATGAAAGTTTGTCAAAAAATAAATGAAATAAAAGGACAGATGAATGAAGGAAATATGAAGAATGAATGAAGTAAGAAAAAATTCTGAGGAGAAACGAAAGAAAAAAAAACTTAGACTTTAATCAAAGAATGTAGAATGGGAATAGAATATTATATAGAATAAGAAAAGGAAAATATAAAGATGGAATATGCACAATATCGTAAAAAATAATTGAGAAAATACTGGGATGATTGCGATTGTATAAGGAGGGTAGAAAGAAATAATGAAAAAGAATAGAAAGGAACGAAAGGGGAAAGGCATAAGAAAGAAAGAAAGAAAGAAAGAAAGAAAGAAAGAAAGAAAAAAAGAAGCCACTTGAAAGAAAAAAGTATGGAATCAAAAATAGGCATCAAAAAAGAAATAGATATAAGCTAAAACTTATAAGAAAGTAGAATAGCAGAGAACGGCATTGTAAAGAAAGAAAAAAAGAAAGAAAGAAAGAAAGAAAGAAAGAAAATGAGAAAGAAAGAAAGAAAGAAAGAAAAAAAGAAGCCACTTGAAAGAAAAAAGTATGGAATCAAAAATAGGTATCAAAAAAGAAAACGATATAAACTAAAACTTATAAGAAAGTAGAATAGCAGAGAACGGCATTGTAAAGAAAGAAAGAAAGAAAGAAAGAAAGAAAGAAAGAAAGAAAGAAAGAAAGAAAGAAAGAAAGAAGTCACTTAAAAGAAAAAGTATGGAATCAAAAATAGGCATCAAAAAAGAAAACGATATAAACTAAAACTTATAAGAAAGTATAATAGCAGAGAACGGCATTGTAAAGAAAGAAAGAAAGAAAGAAAGAAAGGAAGAAAGAAAGAAAGAAAATGAGAAAGAAAGAAAGAAAGAAAGAAGTCACTTAAAAGAAAAAGTATGGAATCAAAAATAGGCATCAGAAAAGAAAACGATATAAACTAAAACTTATAAGAAAGTAGAATAGCAGAGAACGGCATTGTAAAGAAAGAAAGAAAGAAAGGAAGGAAGAAAGAAAGAATAATATATTGTCAACAAAAAGAAAGAAATGATAAAATAAAAAAGAAATAAACATTTTACAAAGAATTAAAACAGGACAAAAGAGTTAAAAGAAAGTAAGAGAAAGGTAGAAAATATTGTGAAGACAGAAAGTGATAATAAAAAATGTGGAAAAAAAATGTGACAAAATAAAAAGTTAGAAATAAAGACTTTACTAAGAAAATAGATAAAAAGAAAAGCACGAAAGAAAACAAGAAAGAAAGAAAGAAAGAAAGAGCAAAGCAGGATAAACGATATTGTAAATAATGAATGAATGAATAAATGAAGAAATCGGAAATAAAGGCTTGAGACAGCTGATATAAATAAGCCAACAGTTGAAGAAAGAAAGAAAGAAACAAACAAACAAACAAAGAAGCAAAGATAAGCTTTTAAAATTTCAATGTCAAGTAGAAAAGAAAGTTGAAAGTAAAACCCCCAACGAAGAAATATTCATTGCGATTTTTTCCTTTTTTTCTTTCCTTGTTAACGAGTTTATTTTGGCTGTAATTTCATGGCGTGTGGTAAGAACAAAGCCATGACATCATTAAAATTCATGATAAAACTTTCACGGACATTTTATTGTACAGCATGTTTAAACTTTATATGTTTTTTAATTACTCCGTTCAAACCAAGCAATTTCTATTATTCTTACGCAGTTTATCTTATTTTATATTCCAGTGCGACTTTTTTTTTATGTATTAAATATTTTGTTAAAGACGTCTTTTATGTGTTAATTCTTATTTTGCTTTTATATATCCTCATTTCGAATTTTTTGATTGAGCTTTCTAAAAATTTTACTTTCTTTTCTCAATAAACAATTTGGAAGGGCGTAAACGACTTTTGTCATTTAGAAAGTCTTTTTTTTATAGCACTGAAAATGGATGGAGGCAATTATATCATGCGTAAACCCGTTTTTTAGTGTTAGCAAACGAAGATAGAAAAACAGTAAAACTAATACAATAAATATATAACTGAAAGGGAAGACGAGGCTCCTAATGCCTAAATAAAATCATTTAATTATACATCTGAATGTGAAAGACTTTTAGAGAAAGAAAACGAAATAACTTTGAGCAAAGTAAAAATTTAAAAGATTGTCTATTAAGTAAATAAAAGAAAAAAAGTCTATTAGGCATGTCAGGTTTACGAGTTAGGGAATGTTAAGATGATTCTAATTTAAAATAACATTACACTTTTACAGTATTCTTTTCTAAACACTTCGAAGTTGTTATCTTTCAAATTATGTAAGGGTTGGAATAGCTCAATGGGTAAGGAAGAGCATTTTGATTTTAGGAGTTCATATCTAAATAGGTATCTTTTCTTTTTTCTTAAGATTTTTTTCCGTTGAGAACCTGATTCGATAAAACTAAAAGCTGCCAGAATATTCTTTCTAAAATGCTGGTTGTTCAAGTAATATATTGATTATTGGTACAAAAAATGGATTTAGTGAACTAAGCTGAATCAGACATAAGCTTTGCGAAGGCTTGGATCCATATCTGCCATAATTAGCATGGACTGAATTTTTATCCATGTTTGGGATACATTTTATAAGACGGACATGCAGAAATGCAAGATCTAGAATTTACTTCACTCTCCTTCATTGCAAATTCAGGAATGAAAACGATTTGAATCTCTAATGACATCTGACTCTGTTGGTGGTAAATAGAAAGAATATTTGTGGCGTGGATAACTGCCGGTCTATCATTCAACAGTCCATAGACTTACAGATAAACATGGGCACAAGTTTATAATCTGTCGAGACTACCATCATCAGAAAGTGTGCATTTTGGATATTTGTACTTGTACAGACAATATTAGACTAAGAGGAGAAATATTGGGCATTGTTAAATACATATTTATTAAGACAGAAAAGGTACAAGTATGAATATTCCGAAACGTACATGTCAAAATGCCAAGTTAGTTAGGAAGAGACATGATAAAATTTTAATATATTTCTATGATTGGTCTAAAAACATACCTTCCATCTTTTTTCAAGGGTGGGTTTGGGTGAAACAAAGAACTGTGTAAGTGCAACCACCATATTCGTTACTTAGTACTTGTTTTGTAATGCAGTGACCATCTTGTATGTCTGACATAAGAAGCGCTATCACTATCGCAAGAATTATTGTTGTAAGTGCAAGAAACGTTCAAACAAGAGGCTTGCTGAGAAAGTACTCTTTGTAATTTACGTACCGGGACAGTTACTAGGGACAACCTAGATGACCGAACAAGGCGAAACTGCATCTAATTGGGTTTGGTCTAGATGTTGTATACTCATATGCAGATTCATGCAGAAAGAATCACAACGACACGATAATAATTAAACAGACGACCGAAGACTTCTTTAGAAAAATATGTACCTCTCATTTTATTGTAACGTTTGTGTGTGAGAGGGAGTTGGAGACCGAACAAAGACAGCAACATATTGACCCCCACTCTTATGGCCGTCAGCGTTGTGTCTTTCTCGTTCTCCAGGGCTGCTCAACCGGAGGCCCAGGGGCCAAGCTCTCTGTTGGATGGTGGCTTTCTTTACTGCACCTTATCACCAACTGGTCTCCAAAACAACTGGGGGCCCCGAGGGCCCCTTCGGCTGGGTGTGGCTTTCCCTACAACACCTCGTCTAACTCCGTCTGATCTCTAACTCATCAGGACCCCAAGGGCCCCCTTTGCCGGGCTTTCTCTACCACATCTTATCAGCAACTTCTCTGGACCCCAACTGTCTCACTTCCTGTCTTGACCGAGTTATATAATAGTTCAACGCCCACTCAATCTTTGGAATGGCATGTTTGATCGTCATCAAGCGGAAGTAACTGTCATGCAGTTCAGAGGTCA
>OY757912.1:88780924-88913424 GCA_963585895.1 Sepioteuthis lessoniana
AATGTCGCTTGTAGGTTTTTTGCCCGTACACCTTCAAGGATTCTACGGATGGTTAGTATTTGTGAAGTCGTGAATCTATTTCTTCGGAAGCCATTTTGGTTTTTCCTTAGTATGTTGTCAATTTTGGGTTCTATTCGGTTTCGTAGTAGGGCATTGTAGATTTTGGCTGCTATGGATGTAAGTGTTATGCCTCGGTAGTTTTTGGCTAATCCGAGGTCCCCCTTTTTAGGGAAGGGAAGTATGCATCCCTTCATCCATCTATCTATCAATCGGATTTTGATTGTATACTGCGTTGCAGTGTCGGAGCAGTATGTCGTCGAATTGTCTGGTCTTCCATACTTCTGGGGGGATCTCGTCAAGCCCTGCAGCTTTCCTATTTTTAATTTTTCTGAGAACCGAGTCGAGTTCTTCTTGTGTGAACCGTCTTAGTTTAATGTCTAATTGCTTACTAATTATTCTGGTGATTGGTACATATGTTATTTTCGGTGGGTTTCCTAGTAGGTTTTCGAAGTGCTGTTTCCACAGTCTTATTCTTTCTTGTTGATTTGCAGCTTTCAGTTTTGCTTTGCCTGTGTTCTTTCTTCTACTCACTTCGTTTATTGTTTGCCAGGCTATCCTAGATTGTCTATCTTCCACCGAGTCTCTGATCTTATCTATCTGATTTTGAATGTATTCTGTCTTTTACTTTATATATGTGCCTGCTAATTGATATTGTGCCGTTTGTAGTTTTAAGGCATTTGTGCTAGTTGGTTTTTTTCGATAGTTTTTGGAGGCTGTTTTCACTAGTGCACGTTTTTCTCTCACCGCTAAAGTTTCCCATGGGACTCTATATTAAGTTTTGAGTTTTGTTGGAATGCAATTCGCTGATGCCTCGAGGTGCGCATTGACGAAATTTTCATATTTGTCGTTTGGTGAGTTTTTTTCCGTCTTCTCTTGTAGTGTTTCGAACCTGTTTTTTAATTCTAATACGTATTTATCTCTTATATCTCTGTTGTTCAAAAGGGCCCAGTCATAGTGTTTGGTGGTCGCTGTTCGTTTGGCGTTTTTTCGTAGGCTTAGCCGTATTTTCGCCGTGACTATTCGTTGATCGGAGGACACACCCTCGAAAGAGGAGTATGCCTCGCAATTCATTATACTAATATTCTTACAGTAATAAGAGTTCAACAGTTTTCGAGGCGGTGTGATTTAAACTTTAAACTAAAATGTTCTAAATGTCTGAACATAAACTATCCTAATCTTATTTTTGAAGCTTTAAGATCTTTATATGTTTTGATTTTTAAAGCACCTCATAATATGTTTAAGAATAAAACAAACAGATATAAATAATATATGGGGTTTATAAACGTACAGACAGTCACACACACACACACACACCTATATATATATACATTCATATATATATATATGTATGTATTCATGAATATGTGTATACATGCATATATGTATATGTATATATATATAACAGGTTGCTAACTTTACTTTTACTTATATATATATATATATATATATATATATTCACGTGCAGACTCACACACACACACACACACACGCACACACACACACACACATATTTTTATATATATGGGTGCTTTCTTAAAACATGGATAACCTACATGCTTCTCATATTTTGTCAGATTATTATTGTTAACGAGTGTAATAATAATAATAATAATAATACAAGTGTTACACATGAGTGTGCTGATGATACCAAATATAGTTGGTACACTTGGAACTCTTTTAGAAGGCCTGAAAAAATGATTGGAAGAACTACAAATCAGAGGAAGAATCGACACCATCCAGTTGCAGCATTCTTAAGATTGACTATGATACTGAAAAGAGTCCTAAAGACCAACGCAGACGTTCTCTGACCCAGACTCCAGTGAAAGATCAACAGCAAGTTGTGATATGATATATCAATAATTAATAAGTATAGTCTATGCGGGAATAAAGATCATCAATTAATCATCTAAATAAGTCCGTGTCGCAAACTAGTAGATAAAGAATTCAAAATTACATATGTAAGTGTGATCCACTGAGAGTTTTTAAAGAATCTGAAATTTCACAGACTGACAAATGGTTTATAAACAAGAAAATCTTCTTAAAAATTAAAGGCAATCAACTCTGGGAGACATTAAGGCATAAAAGCATCATCCAATTCTAAAAAGAAGACCCGACAATTCGAATTTTAAAAAAGAAAAAAAGAAAAACTCTGTCTTATCGTTGATTTTTCTTTACCTGAAGATATACGTGGACTTACACCTGGACCTTGTGAGAGAGCCGAAAAAGTGAAAGTGACAGAGATACTAATCATATTGTACCGTTATATGGCACAAATAGACAATTATAACATTTCATGGCACAAATAGAAGTTTGCATCGCTACGGTGTTCAAATTATCGTTTGTGCTGGTATGTTTTCAATAAATGTTTGTACTACTACTGCTACTGCACATAGACATTTGCCTCACTTCGTGTCGAACGGGTTTATGCATTTAGCACTACGTCTTAAGTGTCAGTCGCAACCCTGTTGTAACCTCTCTATAAGAAAAATAACGAAATCACAAAATCTCCGTCTTGGTTAGTTAATACTAAAATTTATTCGCTATTAGACATCTGAGTAGTCGTCGAGAAGACTGAAACAATATATGAAAACTAAGTCGACCGCGTTAGCTAGACAAAGAAAAACGAAATATCATGAGGAGAAAGAGAGAGAGAGAGAGAGAGAGAGAGAGATAGAGAGAGAGAGAGAGAGAGAGAGAGAGAGAGATACAGAGACAGAGAAATAGAGAGAGATGGGGGAGACACAAAACTTGTATTTTTGATTTCCTCTTTGTCTATTGCTGTTCTCCCATGTGCTTTTTCACGGGGTTCGTCCTCAATGCTTCACGTATGTGCTCCAGCTATGATATTTACATCGTCACATCTTGCAGCCAGTAAAGGTTTTTTCCCGTTTGTTACACGCCCATTCTTAACGGCTTTTTCTTTAGAGATTCCTCGAATCAATCAGAACTCGTAGCCAATTAGCTGCTGATACATGTCCATTTTCATCTTGGGGTGCCTGTTGCTATGATGATCTGGATTTTGGGAACCTACCTCTTTTTTTCCTATTCGTTTTTCCTTTCTCATTGATGTTCCTTTCTTTTACACCGACTCATCTTTGACCAGTTAATCTCGCGACGAAACAACTCACAATCAACCAGAGTCTTGAAGCAGTTCCTATGAACCTGGAAAAGAGCTGGAAATTATAGGGAAAAATTGAAAGCATACAAACCACTGCACAACTAGTATAAATAGAAAAGATTAGGAGTTCCTGTCACTTAGACTCAATTGAAAAACCCTTAGCTAGACATGGTTTGAAAGCTGGCAAAAATTTAAATAATTCACTCACCAGTACTTGGTATTGGAAACAAAATAGATTCCCCAATCATGGAAAAGAAACTAGACGTACTTGTAATCAAGAAGACGAAAAATACCGTCTACGATTAGACATGGCCATTCAACAGATTATGATATATAGTGAAAAACCAAAAACTATATAAATACCTGAAGTTAATCAAAGAACTTAAATGCTTTGGTCAAGTGTAAAACCGGTACGTAAGAGAATAGCAAGCATTGATAAAAAGGAAAACATCAAAGAATAAGTGAATGCAGCTGACACGAAAGTAATACAATAACAGGTATGAATAGGTCGGAAAAGGTAATCCACTGCTTATGGGGCATGAGACTGACGTTTATCTATAGTGACAAATAATATTTATAAACACCAGAATTTGTCTTTGAAAATGAGGTGGAGAACTCTCTGAAATGTTCAAATACGACCGTAAATCATAAAATTCCAACCAAATAACTGACCTCGTTAAATTTTGGATAAAACTGGAATTTGTCAACTCGAAAATTCTTCCGTTCCTGCAGCCCATAAAATAAAAACTGGACTAATTCATAGATTTTGCATAAGAACTAAAAATGTTGTGGAACATGAAGACACGAAGATAGCAATCGTAGATGGAACCATAAGAATAGCCCACTCAAAAATGGAAGAGATACACGAGGAAGTGAATACAGACAAAGAATCCAGACCATCCAAATCACAGTAGTGCTAAAATTACCTAGAATACTTAAAAGAGTCTTGTGGATCTGTGGAGACTTTCTTTCACTCAGATTTCAGGGAAAACCCTCAGGTTTAAATAGAATGAAATACTCAAAAGGAGAAATAAAATCATACAATCTCGGCCAGACGACCAGACCTAATGATTGTCAACAAAAAAAGAGAACCTGCCGAATAGTGAACTTTGCAATTTTGGCTGACACAGGGTAAAACGAAAAGAAAGGGAAAACAGCGATAAGTAACTAGACCTTACTCGAGAACTGAAAATTTGTTCATGCTCCAAAACAAGAATCTCAAAAATGTCAACATGGCATTAAACAAAGAAACGAAACCAGAACCTGTCCAAGAACATGAAACATGCAAAAGTTCTTCAGCATTTTGCAATAAAACTGGATCACCCATTTTCTGTAAGAACTAGTTTTAATAATATATGATCTTATCATCTAGTGGATTTTCACATTCCAGCATAGCCACCTAAAATATAACGATTCCAGAAATCAATAAAAACAAATGCAAAATGATAGATGAATAAATAAATAAGCAAAAAAATAAATAAATAGATAAATAAATAATGATAACTATAAACTCTTATGCACGCCGTTAGAATATAGTGTCAGGACATAGGAATGGAATTTGGTATAGAAAAATGTGCCATACTCGTCATGAAAAGTTGGAATTTGTACACAACTGACCGACGAGTAGATGGTCTTCAACAAAAAAAGAAAACCGGTTTTAATTAAACGGAAATGGAATCATGTCGTCTTTTTTCGGGTGACAATTTTATCGTTCCACCCTGTATTATATATAATAGAGGAATTGATATATTATTAATTAAATTACCAAGACCAGAAAATCCAGCAAACATGCGACATACGGAACACTGAACAGGTTTTTCGACCTTATTGGTTCTCATCAGCAGTGTATACCATAATCTCCACCACTGCAGATCGAACAAGCAAACTCAGAATGTAGAAGCCGAACTTCTACCAATGGGCCACCAAATCATGCCACACGTAAGCGATGCCAAATCAACTAGTCAGGATATATATATATATATATATATATATATAGTCATCCACAGACAGATCTGTTTCGTTCTATCAGAACTCATCAGTGTGGCTAGACAGTAGCTTCCCGTAGCTGGGATCGAAACCCGGTTGACTCAAACGCCAAGCCAATGCCTCTATCCCTTCAACCACGTGGAGCCATTAGAAGCGAAGTAAATTTTAAACGGTTATGAATCACAATTACTATTGTTTACATACATCTGTTCATATATATATATAGTTGACAGGCGATGGACTAATGTAATTTCATAGAATGCATCAAGATAAACTTTATCATATTTACCAACCCCTCCGCTCGGGCAGGATATGACACAAGGTCAATTTTTAAGCGGAGTTTAACAGGTTTGAATTCAAAGTTTTTCTTCTCCTAGACTAGTTGCCTCACCAAGGCTGAAGAACCTAATCTGTCCTACTATTTACCCATAGCTGTAGGGAGAATAATTGGATTCATACCTTTCCCAAGGGTATTAGTGCTATGTGAAATGCAATCAGTCTCGTCCAGGATTTGAACTCGTATCGTCGTGTCCAATTCCTATGACGTTAACCATTACACCACGGGCACATCAAGATAAACTTTATCATTTCATATAATACCCTTTCCGGCGCATTAATTTCTATCGATTCGTCGGTGCTAAGATCCTATTGGTCAAAAATTCATCAACAGCAGGAACCTTTCAGTCATTGAACTTTCCATCCTATTTTCGTATGTTATACTGAGCTGTTGGCTAGAGTTGCACCTCTGTACAGGGGTAAGCTTCCTTCCCCACTACGTAGCTATCTGGTAGCGGAGGTGGCAACTTGATGTCAGCACCCTGGTTGCTGAGTAATCCTTGAAAAGGGAACCGAAGTGCTCAAGTGACTTATAATACAACAGTTTAGCCCTTACTGGATTACAAGGATCGTCCAAGAGGGCCGATCTAGTCATGACAAGCCCCAGCACCTACATGATTGTCGCAACCGTATTCTTTAAATTTCCCACGTGGAAAACAAGTATGCAATTCAATTTTATATTAAAGTTGATGGAAAACGGTTAGTGAGTGTCAGTTCCGCTACGTTTGCAATACTTGAAACCATGAAACCAATGTTCAAACAAATGATTAATCTTAAGTGGAATTATTGATTTTGTAAAATAATACTTGAAGCCATTTCACTGTATTCAAAGAAACGAGCTCTGGCTTGTTACCAACAAATCATTCACCTTCACATAATGTATATATAAACAGGATTCGACATCAAATTATGAACAGGGGTTGATATGACATAAAGCACACCAAAACTAAGTCATATATTACACACACACACACACACACACACGCACGCACACACACACACACACACATATATATATATATATATATATATATATATAATGAATGAGAGAGACAGAAGGTGAGATAACGAGGTGGGAGAGAGAGGAAGACAGTTGTAGAGACAGATTTATGGTGCCAGGAAAGCTACCGGGACATCAGCAAAGTCCATACTGCATTCCAAATACAGTTTTCTTATTCTGCAATGAACTTTGGAAACTTTTAATGTCCTACTTCACATTTCTGTCGAGAGGTAACAAGGAGGTTATAAATTTTCACCAATTTCTCGACACGAAAAAAATGTTTGGCTGTATTAGCACTTTAAAATTCTTAGTCAAAATTTGCCGTTGACAGATGTTATTGCGAAGCTAATTTATTGGCGACGGACACTTGAATAATTGATAATACGTTGCAAATGAGGAATCATAAGATTCTAAAATTTTGCCAGTTCGTTTGAATAGCTGTCAGGTTGTCGGCTAATAATTATCATTTCTTTTCACTGATCTCTTCCTGTATTAATCAATCAATCTATTCTTCTTTTGTGTATACTCAAATTGTCTCTCTGTCTTTTTCACTGCCTGTTTAAGTCTGTTATTCTACCACAAATCTGGTTTGGTAAAAATATATGTATCGTTAATTATTCGCATCTGAAGATCTCAGCATTTTCCAATTTTACTCCTCTCATTGGTCTAATGTGTAGAGTGTTCGCCAATGGTCCGGGAGACCGGGGTTCACTCCGAAGTGGAGTCATACCAAAGACTCCAAGAATGGTACTCGATACCGCATTGCTTAACACTCACCCTTATAAGGTAAGGATCAAGGGTAAAGTGTAGTAATCCAGGGAAAGGAGTAGCGCCATTCCCTACACCTCGGTGTAGTAGCTATTGAAAAGAAAGCCTTCGGGTCACCCTCGACTAAGGTCGCCAACTTTACTTTTTGAATCCACTCAACTTATTTCAGCTAGTTAAATTATATCATAAAACCATCCCTCTCTGTCTTTCTCTGTCTCTCTGTCTCTCTCACTCTCTCTCTCTCTATATATATATATATGTATGTATGAATGTATGTATATATCATCAAGTCGACAAAGAGCAGGAAGTTTCATGAATCTTTCTCTCCCTCCATTTATCCCTATCATCAATAGCTCCCAGCGGGTCCTCCTAAGTACTTCCAGTGTGTCCGCACGAAGCTGATGTATGGTCCTGCTTGTCGGCCAACACTGGCATATTTTCATGTAAGCGTCTGTGGAAGAACGTCACTTATACTTTAGTCCTTACTTCTCCAGTTGTGTCCTTCAAATCTTGTTCGTCTTACTTGGATCGATTGTAATATGGGAGGTAAGTGGCTGTACAGTTTCTGTATTGTGGGATGTTTCTATGAGGATTTGCTCAAAACGGTACGTAGCATTCTTTTCTAGTTCCTGTCTGGCTTTTTCTCAATGCGTTTAGTTAGCGTCCATGTTATCTATCCCTAAAATTGTATTTGACACAGCGAAATCTTTGAATCAATCCCGTTTTGTTCATTGGATAATTCCAAATGATCGATTACCTGTCGATAGCACTACACTATTTCATTAGGCGTATGTTGACTTCACTTTTAGCAGATAAAATATTGCAGTTGAGATACGTAAACTTGTCTACTAATTTTATATGCCTCCTACTTAAAGTGGAGTTTGCTCATTCACCTTTAAAAAACGTGAAATATGTTTTATTTTCGTTAACGTAGAGACCAATACCTCTTGCTGCTCGCTTTATGTAGTAAGGATTCGGTTTGTATTTGCGAGAAGCGTAACATAAATTAAGAGTTTTTTTTTTTTTTAAGTAAGCACTTTATACTGACTCACGGTCAGTTTCTCGCCAATGAGATTTTCAGATCAATGATGTTCCCACTCAGTGAACGCTGACGGTTACCAAGCGCCATTGAATCTTTGACTTCCTTATACTAACTTAGATATTTATGATCTATGATTTATAAGTATTAATATTCATTCATGAAGAAATTTAACTATATATATATATACATATATATATGTATATATATATATAGTTCTCAAAGCAGAAAAATACAGAGTATTATCATAATGTATTTCAATCATAGTAAAATAAGATATAAATGAAAATAAAAACTAACATCAATCTAAATCACTTAACACTGTCCGATGGCAAATGGGAAAGTAATTATAAACTTTCATGGCGGCATTTTGGTGCCAACTTAAATCTTTTATACCGCAAATTATTTTAAAACTGAAAGAATTGGATACAGCGTGATATGCTTATAACGTAATGGTTTCGTAACTAAAAAAGTGATAGCCCAGTCGGTTAGGGGCTGTACAATACCCTGATTGCATTTTTATAGAGAGATAAGACATCCTCAATGTCCTTGTATGGCACTAAACAATCTGATAGTGAGGTTCCTGTAATTCTGGAACTTTGGGGAATGCGGAGTATCCCTTCATTGTCATCACTCCCAGGTTCTGTCTGTCCTAATGTGGTAGCACCTGATACGGTCTTATCTATTGCTTAAATTGAACTATTTGACATTTAATCTGAGTGCAAACAAATGACATGTTAAATTGTTTGAAATAGAACTGTTGGCCCATTTAACTGTGTGTAAACAAATGACTGATATTTAATTAAATTGGTAGTGATACATAGCAATACATGGGACCATTTAACTTTGTTGACTTATGCTAAATTGATTTGTTTGAAATAAAACTATTTGTTCATTTCACTGTGTGTTTTCAAATGACTGAAGTTTAACTGAATTGTTAGTGATACATAGTAATACTTGAAAACATTTAATTGTGTGCAAACGAATGAGTAATATTAAATAAGATCATAATTGTTAAATTACAATACGTGAAACTCTTTAACTGTGTACCTATATTGAATTATTGCTATTACATAACAATTAGTTGGAAAATTCGCTTGTGAATGAATAGTGCTCAATAGAATAATTAGTGTTAAATAGCAATACTTGTAACTACTTCACTGTATGCAAACAAATGATTAATATTGAGTAGAATTATAAGTGTTCGCAATAATTGAAACCTTTTAACTATTTAGAACGTATGTACGCCCCATGTTAATAAAAATGGATTTGGCGTTAAATAAAGTAAAGTTTCTAGTATTGCCAATTCTAGAATGCGGACAAATTATTTGGTTGTTTGTTTGGGTTTATGGCATATCAAACTTTGAAGGTTATTTAACGCCAAATCCATTTTTATTCACATGGGGGGGGTACATACATATTTTGTGCATGGCTGCTAGTTGAGAAAGGCTAGGTAATATAAATGAATACGATAAGTGGAGATGGTCATATAAGCTTTGTAACACCATTCAGATCGCAACTTGAAAGAGTTAAATCTTATTATCATCAACTATTTTACAGTGCCCTGGAAACGTATAGCCGGGCAATTTTATTTGTTTGGCCTTATCGGTGGTCTATGTCCGTAAGTAGGAAAGATTTGACCCTTCATATATACAGGAAGTTACCTCATTGGACGATTAGTTGATTAGCAATGATCAGAAATACGAGTAGTACGCAGGAGCAATTTGTTTGCAGTGATCACACATATCCGCAGGGGCAAAATAGAGCTCATACCGTATGTCAGAAAAGGCGTGTAGTGTAGAGTTATTGGAAAGTCCTGAAGTGTCACTCCTACCCATCCGTGAGCAAGTCCAGTCTTTCAAATTTTGTTTTTGTCTCTTCTTTTTCTTTGTCCGAGTGATACAGCTGTCTCCTGAGTACATGTTGATACCAATCCGACGAAGACAACATTATATTGCAACTGGTTAGAATTAATGCGAGAGGTTCTCAGAGCAGAGCAGAGCAGACTTGGTGGTATTACATTTAATTTCCTACTAATATTTTTGCTAAAGGAATAAACCTGGTCCTGTTCTCAGTTTTGTATTAAATAACTTACAATATTTTATATACTTTAAAAAATGAACTGGTATCAAAATAACAAGGTAATTCAGCAAGATTCTTTGGAGTCTGAAGAAAACATATATTTATGTCTACACTATTACCGGCCCATTGACTTGTGGGTAGATTGTTAGCCAACGCCTTTGGAGATTGGGATTCAATTCCAGGTGGATTCATACCAAAAACTCAAAAATAGTACTCAATACCTCCTTGCTTATCACACAGCATTATAAGGTACGGATCAAGGGTAAAGCGAAGCAATCCAGGGAAAAGAAGCAGCGTCCTCCCTTATAAATTGGTGTAGCAGCTAATGAAAAGGAAGCTTTCGTGTTGGCTGCGACTTTGGTCAGCAAATTTACTTTTATGTTTTATAAAGAATATATACCAAGCGTTCGTGGTATAACGGCTATCGTCTTGAGAAATGGACTCAGCGACCCGAAATTAAAAACTGGATGTGGCTAATTGCATCTTATAGAGTCCTAATATTACTAGAAATGGTATGAATCTATTCTCACTTCAGTTATGGGTAAATATGAGAGTTGATTAGACTCCTTAACTTTACAATGCCATTGAGGCTAGGAGAAAAAAAACTGATTGAATTTGTGTCACCTCCTGTTCACTGAGGATTGTTTGGATGAATACATATAAGGTGTGATAAAAATGTTTGAAGAATAAAATTTTGATTTTTAAAAAATGTTTAAATCTTAAATTCCAACCAAAATGTGTGCAGAGCTCAGCGATTTATAAGATAAGTTGATGATATCTAGTCATCTAAACAATACAGTTGCTTATTCTTAATATGCTTTGATAAGCTATTTCAACACTTTTTGATCAGCAGCTTTTTTAGGGGACGGCAAAAACACATGATTGTCCAAGAGTAACAAACATTTTACTGACCAGACTTAGGTTAATGCAACCTCTTGGTTTGTTGGGTGAAAAATTCATCTAAAGAGTAATAATTTAGGGCACAAATGATATGAAAAGAAATAAGACTGCATTACGTCGTTTCAATTTCAATAGTCAAATGTCAGATGTTCTTCGTCCAGACACGAAACACACTGGAATAGGTGATTTCAATGTTAAGATAATTATTTTGAAAAAATAAAGTCAAACAAAATACAAAAAAAGTTTCCATTCTTTGGATTTGAAAAATTGCTGAAAATGTAAAATCCTGTAATTTTTTTTATCTAACTACATGCTGTAAAAGAAAAGAATATAATACTCTATAGACAATTTAGAATATATTGATATTATAAAATTCATAGAAAATTTAGAATTTCAATTTTTTTTTTAATAGAAATGTAAACGTAAGGAATTTCCAACCGATTTTCTAGCCGGCCTAATATATTGTACTTCTAGTAAGTTGCACAGCAACTGATCACTCGGATTCAAAGGATTAATATGAATGCATTTTCAATAAAAAATACTGTTCTTTCGAGAAAGAAATACCGCTCTGTATTTTGGGGTAAAACTAACATAGGAGGCCATAATCTGAAAGAAAATATGTTAATCTTTTTTTTTCTTTTTTAATATTGATTAGGTCGGAAATTGGATAGACGGTCATCAAATATTTTTGGTTTGATTTTTAATTTCATAATGAAACAGATAGATAATAGAATTTTCATTATATTACATGGACGAAGGTTTGTATAGAAGAACGAAGTTTGATCATACTTTTTTGTAAATTGTTGAGATTATTTTGAGAAAGTTTTGGTAAAGTTTTAATTACTTAAACTTTGCTGTAGGCAACAAAGACGTATGTTGTGTTAAAATACGTATCTAGAAGGGAATAATTAGGTTCGCATACAGTACTGGTTATTATCATTCCAAGTCCGATAATTAATGTTTTGAAATAATCAGTGGGGGTTTCCCTATCGAATTTTGCTGTGATTATTTAATCAGAGCTAATTTCGTAAAAATAAATTTCAGGGAAAATATAAATTAAAAACCAAAGACAAAACGTTCGAATAAAAGATAACTCGCCATATATATATATATATATATATATATATACATTAAAAAGGACAAAATTATAGGTGTAACAAAGAGCATATATTTCTTTTTGTAAAAAACATAAAATAAGATGATTAATCAAATATCATATTTGTTAATTTTAAGTGTTGTCTCTGAGTAAAATATCAAGAAAAGGCACAGCTTTTTTATCCGATTTTTTCATGTTAATCATTTTTTATTCTTTATTTTTGGTAGATTTACACAAACAATGGCTAAATTAATCATCACTCCAAAAGGTTACATCGATGTGTCTATGAGAAGTCATAACGGTTTGGTTTGGTTTGGGCTCTTTGTTTAATGGGATATCAACATTAGTAGGTTATTTAATGCCAAAGCTATTCTCCTAAAATAACAGTAGTGATACTATTTAACCCATAGCTGGGAGGATAAGGGTCTTCATACCTTTCCCAAGGGTATTTGCAGGAATGTGAACGTAATAGCGCGACAGGAGTACGAAACCGCAGTCCATCGCTTTAACCATTACACCACGAGAACACCCACCTTTCCCAACGGAACAAGAAGAATAAATGCATATTTTGGAATTGGGTAAAGATGAGGTTATGTCAATAAAAGCGTTGTAATTCAACAATCAAACGAATAATAAAATTAATTGGGCATTTTGTTAAGATAGATGAAAGAAAAATGTTAAAATTGAAAAGCTAAGATAAACAAGAAGAAAAGAGTATAAATATCTCAGGCGAAAATGAATATTTCTCATGGAAAAAAGAACAAAATTAATCAAAACACAACAGTTAAACACAACAAAATGAAAAAACATGAAGTGTAATAAAAACACATGATGTTCTAATAATGTTACTGAAGAAAAGATGATCATATCTATTGATTTCAAACGCTTTTATTATCACTTTACCCAGGGAATTATATATATATATATATATATATATATATATATATATATATATATATATATTTAGGCAGCATTTCTTCGTTAATGCAAATTTCATTGAACATAATAGACATTTTATGCCTACATATTCTCTTTTGGATCCGTTCGAATTCCCGAACGATAAAAGTAATACGGGAATTCGAACGGATCCAAAAGAGAATATGTAGGCATAAAATGTCTATTATGTTCAATGAAATTTGCATATATATATATATATATATATATATATATATATATATATATATATATATATATATGCTTTTTACTTTTTATCACATTTTATTCAATGGTCAGCTGAGTTTTGCAATGATACGATGAATTTATGTGTTAAATGAAGATTGACTGAAAATGTGGAGGTGAGCTGATTCCAAAATTAAAATGAATGGCTGGACTAGGATTACCTCAGGCATCTAAGGACCAATAAGATACTTATTGTTTAGGGGTGAAAGGGCTGGGAATCATCACCCGTTGAGAACATAGATAGGGATGTTCGTTCCACACTTACGCTGTTCTTGGAACTACCGTTTTGATGGGATAAAAGGCGCACTTTTTTTTTAGTAAAAATATCTTTTAAAATTACTCTGTGTCTTATATGCCATATGTAGGTTTCGAATTCGCGATAGTCGGCCGAAATTAGCAACCTGGTAAGTTCTGTTAGCTTATACTTTAGTGTAACTTTCATATACCTATTGTCATTATTTAAAAGGCTATTATGCCCGATTTAAAGTGTTATCATCGATAATATTCATTATATTAATTTCATCACATTTGATATTAATATTTCCTTTCACTAGTTTTTTTTTATTGATTTGCGCTGTGGAAATTAGGGTGCGTCTTATACAGCGATGCGTCTTATATGCCATCAAATACGGTTAATTGTTTTGGTAAACATGCATCAAAAAGAGGCGTGGCAATAAAGCACAGACAATATTTTAAAGTAAGTGTAGGGAGCGTTTCTCCATTCCCTGGATTGCTCCACTTTACCATTGATACGTACCTTATAATACTGAGTGTTAAGCAAGGCGGAACCATGTACATTTTTTGAGTCTTTGATATGACTTGACCTAAGATTGAACCCTGGGCTCCTGGACAATGGGCAAACACTCTACTTATTAGGCCAATCAGTGACATGGGTTCTCTGCATATTGAGACACCCAATACGTTTGACAAAGGTATGAATCAAACTCTTCTTCCTCCAGCTATGGATAAAATAGCCGGGCAAATTGGGCTCTTCATCTTGGTATGGCAACCTGTCTCGAAATGGGAAACTCCTTATTCAAACTAGTTGCCGATCTTCCAAGCTATTCATACATAACAAACACTACATGACGAGCGTACTCGTATGGACTCTGCCAGGCTATTCGTACATAACAAACGCGTTATAACGAGCGTACTCACAACAAAAACAGGTTAATTATATATCTTTATTTTCCTATGATTATCATCAGTATTTATTTATGTTTAACTGAGACATTATCAAACATGAATAATGCCTTATGTTCTCCTTTATCTAAATGTTGATTTGATTGCTTATCACAACTCACTTGAACTATCAATCTACGAAAACGATAACAGCGCGTGTCAGAAATAATGGTCAAATGTAATAAATATTATATTCATCGGGCGTCTGCTATCGTCATTTCGTGCCAATAGAACCTATCGCAAAAGCTTTGGATCGTTATCTTGTCCTTCCAGCTGAAATGTCGTTAACTGACCATCGTCCTGATCTTGTAAATTAGCCAGTTAATTCAACAATGTATGTATTGTTGAATCAGCGGTTTCATTTGATGAAAATATCGACCAGACATATCAGCCTCAGCTGGACAATTACAAAGATGACTGTGGGAGAATAGTTGAACGATAAAAATATATTTCTTTTCGAAGACAGGTGCTTTGACTTTCTGATTCACCTACAGTATACCTGAGTAGATGTTTACTTTGTGTAACAGTAATAATCTTCGGAAATGGAACCGGAGAATCGAGTTCAAGTACTGGACGAAGATTTTTGTGTTTTAGTCCGTGCTATAAAGTAAATAAAGTAACAAATCATCAAACTGATATAATATAAACACGTGAATAAACTAGACCACACTGTTATATAATTGCAGAATGATATTTTTTTTTATTATCATTTTTCGTTGGTTATATCTTATCATTCGTTTTAGTTAGGCTTAGAACTATTCGGCTTAGTTCACGTGCAGGTGCACACATTGAATGCAGGTGCACACATTGAGTGCAGGTGTTCATGCTCACGCACGGAGGATATGACAATCACAGAGGCCATAATAAAAACCACAGATAGGAAATGAGACTGGGGTGCAAATGACGTCGTACCCGGAAGTGATGGGCTGTGATTCTTGGTGATTTTGAAAAAAAGCAGTTTGTTAAGATTTGACGCTGGACGAAGCGAGTTGAGATTCGGACCGGGGCAAGGCCAGTCCAATTGTGGCCTACAGGATGCGCCGCGCGTTTGTGGGGTCAGATTGAACAGTCAGCATAGTAAAAATGCTCTCTCTCTCTCTCTCTCTCTCTCTCTCTCTCTCTCTCTCTCTTTCTTCTCATGTCCAAAAACTAAAAGTCAAAAAAAGTCAATAAACGTTTCATACATGAACTAAAGAAAGTCGTCAGTGTTTCGGGATTTTTATGCATGTGAACATTTTACATATCCGCATATTTTACATAACCACATCTGGCTATGTTGCAACACTTCCCATAATGGTCCACCGACTAGATCACCCTTCCGATCATGACCAACTATATATAAACCGATACAAACCACGAGAGGGTCTATTCATCTTAAGATCACATGAGTGAGAAACTGATGGCTACCGAGCGCCGTAAGATGTCTCTACTCAATTCAAAACTAGTTCTATCTATATATCCATCTTGATTATGAAATTTAAAAAATCACAAACAATAGCAGCAATAACGATTCTCTATAGAAACACCAAAATGAAAGTACGATCACCAGATGGAGGCACAGAATACTTCGACATTGTTGCAGGAGTACTACAAGGGGACACGCTAGCTCTATACCTCTTTATCATTTGTCTAGACTACGTACTTAGAACGTCGATTGACAAAATCAGAGAGAATGGCTTCGAGCTGACAAAGAAAAGAAGCAGAAGGTACCCTGCAAAAACAATCACAGACGCCGACTACGCCGATGACATAGCGATACTGACAAATACACCCAACCAAGCCGAAACAATACTACATAGTTTGGAACGAGCAGCCGCAGGCATAGGCCTCTATGTCAATGCACACAAAACGGAATATATGTGCTATAATCAAACAGGTGACATCTCCACACTAGACGAAACCCCTCTTAAACTAGTAGACAAATTCACTTACCTAGGAAACAACGTCGCATCAACCGAAAAAGACATCGACACGAGGTTAACGAAGGCATGGACAGCTATCAATAGGCTATCGATTATATGGAAATCAGACCTAACCGATAAAATGAAACGCAGTTTCTTCCAGGCAGCGGTCGCATCGATACTGCTATATGGATGCACTTCATGAACTCTAACAAAACGGCTGGAGAATAAGCTAGACGGCTATTACACATGAATGCTTCTAGTAATCTTGAACAAGTCCTGGAGGCAACACCCCACAAGACACCAACTGTACAGCCACCTGCCTCCTATCACGAAAACTATCCATGTTAGACGAACCAGACATACAGGACACTGCTGGAGAAGCAGGGACGAACTCATATGTGATGTACTCTTATGGGTCCCCTCATTCAGCAACTAGGTGAGGATACGGGATGTAGCCCAGAAGACCTGCCAGAGGCGATGAACGATAAGGAAAAGTGGCGAGAGAGGGTCAGGGATATCCATGCTACCAGCATTACATGATGTTGATGATGATGAAATAACCAATAACTTAAATCGATCTATTCTTCCTGCGACCATACATAACTTGTAGGATAAACTTTATATGACAACTAACCTCTGTCACGGAATTCTATAAATTCCAATCAACTAAAAGTTGACCTTGAGTCACATCCTAACCCACGGTTAAAAGGTTGGTTAAACATTTGTTATATTAAGGCTTGCCATATTGAGTGGAGATTTAGAGTAATGACACTAGTCGAACAATAAGTGGGGACCAGAATATGGGTTGTCCAGTCGGCTGGGGCTGCAGAAAATACCGATTACATCTCTATAGAACAGTAAGCTTCCCCCAAGGTGTGTTGGATATGACACTAAAAAATCTGATGGTAAGGTTCCAAGAATCCCAGAGCTTTGGAGAATGCAAAAACACCTTTATTGCAATCGCTCGCAGGTCTACTCTGGCCTGGAGTGGTAGCAACTGATAGGGTCCTATCTATGCGTCAAATAAAACTAAACAGCTTACTTATGCGAAACTAAATTGTTTTAAGTAAAACTGTTATTAAATTTAAGCTGTATACTTATGCTGAACTGAATTGTTTGAAATAGAGCAGTTCATGTGTATAAAAATGGATTTCACACCAAATAACCTACAAAGTTGATATGCCATAAAACTAAACTAAAGCAAACCAAATTAAATCAGTATATGGAATACTTGGCGTAGTTTTCAGCACGTTGCGCTATATACATATTTACCGGCCCCTCCGCTCGGGCAGGATGTGACACAAGGTCAATTTTTTTAAGCTGAGTTTATCAGGTTTGAAATCAAAGTTTTCCTTTCTCCTAGACTAGTTGCCTCACCAAGGCTGAAGAAACTAGTCTGCCTTACTATTTTACCCATAGCTGGAGGGAGAATAATTGGATTCATACCTTTCCCAAGAGTATTAGTGCAATGTGAAATGCTATTAGCCTGGTCCAGGATTTGAACTCATGTCACCGTGTCCATTTCCTAAGACGATAACCATTTCACCAAGGGCGCTATATAAGATTGCAACGATTCCTGTATGAATCAAATAGGCATAGTAATCACTTTAGGTTCGTTTTTCTTTTCGTTCAAAGGCATAATAGCTTTCATGGATTATCTAATGCGAAAGTCATCCTTGAAGTATGATATCTCTTATGCTTCCAGCTATGGTACGATAAGTAAGATCATACCTTACTCAAATATATCAGTCCAAAAGTGAACGTTAAAACGCCACTGGATTTGAACTCTTGCAAGGCTGTCACACTTCAGTCGGCCAGCCACCACATTACATAGAATTCTCCCACACCAATCATTACAAGCATTCATCTAATCGTATGGATGTCGGAGAGAAGTAGTGAATGAACAACGCAAGGATATTCTTCAATATTTTATATTTTATTATTTTTGGATTCATATTTTCAGAGAACAGAGAAAAAAGAGTGAACAATGTGTGTTACAAAATAAAAATCTGTTCGGGCTGAATTTGTTTATTGAAGGTAAAATTTGTTTCATTCTTTCTGTATTGTCAGTGGTAAACTTCCTCAGGTTTTATTTCGTATCCTGAGCCCTACTTAATACTCATGCAGACTTTATTCTTCTTTTTCTTTTTTTTTTTACCTTTTGAATAACTTCACGCCAACATTTTCTGTTATCCTTTATACACATACACACACATAATATAGAGACTGAGAGAGAAAGAGACGCAGAAAGAGAGAGAGAGAGAGAGAGGGGGGGGTAATATTGAAGAAAAATCGATACAAGAAAAAAATTCGTTACAATAAAAACGTTAGAAGAAGAGCTTAAATGCTGGTAAGAGAAACAGTATAAAAATTGATATAATGATAACTTTACAATTCGTTTGACTACTGTTCTTGGAAGATTCATGCTTTTTTTTCCGCAAAGCAAACACAAGCAAACAAATTAACACAATAAAAAAAGATATGAGAAAAAAAAAAAAAATAAATAAATAAATAAACATAAAAAAAGAAATAATTATGTATTTTCCTTCTACATCACGTTGAATGTGTTCTTGTCTTTTAATTAAATAATGCCTGAAACTGCCAGTAAGATGTGGGAGGTGAAACTTTTTTAGAATATATATATATATATATATATATATATATTCTAAAATAGTTTTTACCTCACAACTCTTTTGTGTGTGTGTGTAGATATATATATATATATATATATATATATATATATATATATATATATATATATATATATAACTTCCTTTTGATTTCCAGCTTTCTCTTGAATTAGTTTCTTTTGTTAATGGCATATGAACATTCTTGGATTAATTAACGTTAAATATATTCTTACAGAATAATAGTTTCTATCATTCTTAAGAGTATTACTCTGAAATTTAACGTTATTGCCCTATGTGAGTTCGAACACGCCTCCACACACACACACAATATATATATATATATATATATATATATATATATATATATATATATATATATATATATATATATACCCAGGTTGTGTCATACCAAAGACTTTAAAAATGGTATTTAATACCTCCTTGCTTAATACTCAGCAGTACAAGGTGCGTATCAAGGATAAAGTGGAGCAATCCAGAGAAAGGAGGAGCGCTCTTCCCTAAACCTTGGTGTAGTAGCTATTGAAAAGGGAGCCTTCTGGTCGCCCTCGACTTCGGTCGCCAACTTTACTTACTAATACATATATTCGTGTGTGTGTGTTTTGCGTGTATACGGGCGCAGATACGTGTGTGTTAGGGGATATTTGAATACTTTCGTGTGATGTAAACTCGTCGAAAATATATATTAAAATATATTTAAATCACATGCAAATCGTTGTCCAGTCGGCTAGGGCTGTAGAATACACCAACTGCACCGCTGAAGAAGAGTAAGACACCCTCAACCTTTTTACTGGATATGACACAAAACAATCTGATGGTGAGGTTCCAGTAATACTGGAGTTTGGCGAATGCAAAGTACCCCTTCACTGTTATCACTCCCAGATCCACTGTGGCCCGGTGTGGTCGTACCTGATAGGATCCTATCTATGGGTCAAATAGAACTAAACTCTACATATGCTAAACTGAATCGTTTGAAACTGTTTTGACATTGAAACAGTACTATGCTAAACTAATTTGTTCGAAAAATAACTGTTTGGACATTTAACTGTGTGTAAAAAAAGACAAAACAAAAAATATACTTATGCTAAACGAAATATTTGGATTACTTGAAACAGAATTTTTTTTTCACAATTAAACTGTGCACTTATTCTAAACTGAATTGTTTGTAATAGAACTGTTTTTGTATTAAATTAGATTTGGTATTAAATAACCAACGAAGTTGATATGACATAAGCTCAAACAAATAAACAAACTAACATGCAAGTTGGAATTTACTTTTCATTATACTAGAAGAAACGTTTAGGGATATTCCTATTCAGAAAATGTCCAATATATACAAACGAATGTATTTGTATTTTCTTACAGACCTTCATTTAAAGCTCATTTCATATTTATATCTAAAAGCAACGAATGCTTCTGCTTGATTTTTTTTTATTAAGAATGAACCTAATTGTATTGGTTGACTCGGGGCGGAGTCCCCGTAGATTTGTGACTAATATGCAGAACTAACACGTTGTAGTAAATGAGTTAATTCAATTTCGGATTTATACTCTTTGCAAAGGTGGAGCCCCTTTATCCCCAAGCTATGAGTGGAATATTAAGTAAGTAAAGTTGACGACCTTAGTCGAGGTTGACCCGAAGGCTGCTTTTTCAATAGCTACTACACCAAGGTGTAGGGGATGGTGCTACTACATTCCTTGGATTACTACACTTTGCTCTTGATCCGTACCTTATTATGCTGAAAATTAAGGAAAGCGGCATCGAGTACCAATTTTTTGAGTCTTTAGTATAACTCGACCTAGGATTGAACCCTGGTATTCTGGACCATTGACGAACGCTCTACTCATTAGGCCAATGGCCCGGATTAATAGTACCACACCTGTTTTTCTACAATGGTAACTTTGACATTAAATCACCCTCGGTAGTTGGTATGCCATTAA
Organism: Sepioteuthis lessoniana; assembly: GCA_963585895.1. NCBI lineage: Eukaryota > Metazoa > Mollusca > Cephalopoda > Myopsida > Loliginidae > Sepioteuthis > Sepioteuthis lessoniana. Next base: position 88,802,163 of record OY757912.1, read on the forward strand.
ATGAAGAGACCTAACCAAAATGTTTGCCTTTTTTTGTAAATATTTTATTTTGCCGATCTCACATGTTGAGATGCAGACAATTCTAAGGCATTGTTTAAACACAGACATAACACCCGAAAAAGTAGCACAAAAGAATCGGGAAGTGGAAGGAAATAAACAATATTTTAACATACAGTACTAAATTGATGTAAGGTTTTTATGATAATGATTTGTCTCTTGAAATAAATCTCGGAATTGGACGGCCATAAGTTGTCTATTACGACAATTTAAAATGCAAGAGAGAAAAGAACCTGGCCATTAAAAACAAAACTTTCAAGATAAAGGCGTTATCGAAATAAATCATTTGAAGATTATTATGTAAACTTAAAACTATAGTGAGCACTCGAATGTTTTCCTATGAAATTTCAATAGATTGACTCTTTCACCGGCTGATAATTTAAATCCTTCTAGAATGGACGGACATTTTTTTTTTAAACATTCGCTAAATAGAGAGTATTTTCAAACCAGTCAATATATCATTTGTAAAGATATAATCAAACAAAACATGAGGATTTTATCAGCAACTGTGTGTTACACTATATAAATAAAACACTGACTTTTAATAATAATATTTTGCAAAAAAATCAGATCAATATCGAACATTACTGAATAGACTATCAATGTATATATACAATAACATTAATAGGTCGATGAACGACGACATGCCCATGAGACCCAATTCTTGCGCGGCTCCCTTCCATAAAACAGCCTTATGCCATATTCTAATACGGTGGGATGTGAGGGAAACCACACAAAGCAGCCAATAGGAAAATGCTTTACATTGAGCTACAGAAATGAACGTCAAAGATGTCAAACTGCCCGACAAAAATGTTGCTCTGACTGTAAAAGCATCAATATTTTTAAATACATTTGATAAAACCTCATACATTTGGTCGTAAAACGATTAAATCTCTTTCTCTCTCTCTCTCTATATATATATATATATTATGAATGCCAGCAGCACATGCATTTTTGAGAAATAAGGAAATTTAAATATTGAAAGAATTTAATAGATTTTCTCTGCTATTTGGATCACTGATTGAATTTGTTCATTAATTTGCTCCTTATGAAAGCAATTTGCTCAAATATTTTTTTATTCAATTTAGAATCAGTGACAAATTATCATGGAAGTAAATTTTATCCTTCTTAATTCAACTATGATGGAAGAATTGCAAACTTTTTGCATATATATATATATATATGTATATATATATGCGTAAGACTGTTATATAATGATTCAAAACAAGGGACATAATGGTACGGCTGCTCAAGAATATGAGGTACAGATTTTTAAGCGATGCTTTTTAACAGGGGATAATTGATTAAATCATTAAATATAAACAGAAAAATACTTTATATATATAAAAACTGCCGCAAACAAAACAGCTTTTCTTCGAATAAATTCCGATGATGGCCCTGGGTTCAGGCATGGTTTCGGAGCCGAAGCAGCATTGCCACTAAACCAGGGCGCCCCAGTAGTACTACCAGGCTTTATTGGATGGTGCTTGATCAGTACGAATGCCATATTCGCTCAGATGTAGTCACAGTCTTGTTTTGGATCTTTTTTATATATCCCCTCTTCTCTGCTGGTGAAATTCCGAGTTTGGTTAAAAATGTAGAGGTTTAGTTCGAAATAAAACCTCGACATCCAATCTCAAGAGGAAATCTGTCCGTTTACCAGCCATTCTTAACACACTGTTCACGTAGGTCTTCGTACTTTTTCAAATTACGCTAATGCACCAAAGTTGGTTTCGAAAGGTATCGTTTATTCAGGAATGATAACTTTCTTTGAATTAACTGACGAAATAAAAAGATCTGGACGCTAGTATGTTGATGTCATTTCCATTGGAAAAGCAAGATGTCGATCTACATAAGCAATAACGCTTCAGTCCGTGCAACCATCAAACAATGTTGATTTGTGCCTATTTCTATGTGGAGTTTTAGAAACGTTTCCTTCTTTATCAAATTGTATACTTGTTTTTATACGAGATGTTTTATTAGCAGTTTCAGAACACATTTTTACAATCTGAGCAATAACCTCTAAGATTTCATTATGTCTCCACATGTAACTTCTTAGAGAATACTGACATCCAATTAGAACGTATTTGAGATTAGCAATTTTCTCACATGCTTTTCAAAGGTTGGATTAACTTAACCCCCAGAGCTTTAAATTTACTGGTATAGGTAATATCTCATAAACTGCCTTAATGAGGAAAACTATTTGTTTAGGCTCCATTTGCTTGATGTCGCTCAATGTGATGGTCCTATCCCTGGTATTTTCCCACCTAGCCCATGCACCTTACTTCGCTTGCGCCACAGGTATGGCGTGACGTTTGCTTTCCTCAAAATGATGAATCTCTTTCGAAACTATTCTTCGTTCATTCTTTGTGATCTCTTATGACCACCACCGTTGTGGATGAAGACCAACTCCGGCTCTCTCAGTTGCCACAGATCCGATTACTTCTTTCATTTTGAGGGAAGATTCTTTGGTCTCTATTGCATATTTATCATTTCATTTCTGAATAATTATAATGGCCGGTTGTGCTAAACACACCGCATGTAAAATATTAATGAAAGAATGCAATTTCACCTCGATAGAGATTTTCAAGCTTGTTCGTAAAATGAAAGACAACTCTTCATCAAGGGTTTTCCATTTAGCGTCATTAGCTCTTGGCCAATTTATACAAATTGCATTCTTTTGCACATTGGGTATGTTGGGTTGACAACCAAAGGTAACTGTGGTACAGTGGTAATTCTCCTGACTATTATTCCTTTCCCTCGATTTACTTATCTCAGGTTGAGATTTACGTGGTTGTCTACTTAGGCAACCCATTCTTTGTAGGATGGATGCGCATTCCTTTAATGGTCGTAAAACTGCCTCTTAGCAGCATTATATATATACATATAGTCATCCACTGACAGACTGTTTCGTTCTATCAGAACTATTCAGTGTGGCTAGACACGCAGGACGCTCGAAGCCGGGATCGAAACCCGTCCAACTTTAGGTTAGACTGTTTTTCAGACCACTCGTCCACCAAGCGGACCACGTTGGCTAAGGGAACTTTAAGGTACTTTTATTTTTAGAAACAGCAGCAGCAGCCTTTGTTTACATTTTTTTATACCCTATCGGCTACCGGAGTGCTCAGTTCTTTCGAAGAGCTTTGCATTACGCTAGCGGTGGCCGGCAATTCCTTCGCTAGAGAGCTCAACCCCCATATATATATATATATATATACCAAAACACATGGATTAATAAAAGGCAAAATATTAAAAAAATGCATGTTATTGAATGTTATTGAATGTTTCACTTAATGGTTATCGACCTATGGAATAAAATGTGTGTGATTCCAGTTCAAATCATTGATGGACCAGTAACATTTACATACTAGCTAATACACTTGGGAGAGGCATAAATCTTTGCTGTTTGTAAATAGTTAAGCAGATTTTTAAGGTATGGGTTGGTAAAAAGCCTTGGTGAAGAAAACGCTAAAATCGAAGAAGAATTACTCTGCTTAGAGACCTATTTTCTGTTACATCCTCTCCATGTCCAAGGAGTTTAGAAAATGCAAACAAGAATGTTACTATTAACTAAAATATCTATGGATGAAAATCACAGATATTAGTCAATCATCCAGTCGATATAGTTATGTTCTGAGTATGGCATTAAACTTGATCTGATGGCAAGGCTCTGATCTTGGAATTTAGGGTATGTGGAATACCTCTTCATTAGCATTATTCTCAACTCCTCTGTAAGCAGATTTTAACATATTTCAATTCAAAATTTGTCTTCTTCTAGATGTTATATTTTGACCTTCGACCCGGCCCAAAATGCCATTCAAGGTGATGCACCGGAAGGAAGTGACACATTCTAATGGCAGGTTAGGAGAGGAAATCGCGTGGGCGGAAATTGGCTAACAAAATGGGACAAGCTAAAAAATCCCATGATACTCTCATAGACTGAGGAACCGGAAGAGAATGACCTCTGAACTGACAAGTATTTCCGCTTGATGACTATTAAACATGCGATTTCAAAGATCGAGTGGGCGATCGAGTGGGCGTTGAACTATTATATAACTCAGTTGAGTTCGTGTGACAGTTGCAGTTGAGTTCGAGTTGGAGACGGAGATAGACGAGATGTGGTAAGGAAAGCCACACCCGGCCGAAGGGGCTCGGATCGCCTGATTGAGTTCGGGTCCAGAGAAGATGCTGATAAGATGCAGTAAAGAAAGCCAGCACCCAGCAGAGTGGACCACAGGGCCTCCGGTTGAGCATCAGGAGAACGAGAAAGACACAGCGTTGACGGCCATAAGAATGGGAGTCAAAATATTACAGTTTATGTTCGGTCTCCAGCTCCCTCTCACACGCAAACTTTGAGTAACCCTTTTCGAACCCTTACAATAAAGTGAGAGGTACACATAGTTTGTTAAAGAAGTCTTCCTGCGTACATCTTTATCATTGCATCTGTTATTCATTGCGTCAGTATGTATCCTGAATGAACATGTATATGAGAATGCAACATAGATAGGTCGCCTAACCAAGGCTGAAAAATCCAGTATGGCCTCCGATTTACCCATAGTTTGAGGGAGGATTATTGGATTCATATTTTTCCCAATGGTATTAGCAGAATGTGAAATACAATCAGCCACGACGAGGATTTGAACTCATGTCGAGGTGTCCATTTCCAACGATGATAGCTATTACAAAACAGGCACTGTATATATTAATAGAATTTGGCATTACATAACCTACAATGGTGGATATGCCTTAAAACTAAATCAAACTAAATCATACATTTAATATATTTGTATATATATATATATATTTATTATATATGTGTAAACAGGATCTAGCATTGAATAACCTACAAAGGTTGATATGCCTTAAAATCAAAACAAATCTAATCAAACCATATATATTTATTATATATGTATAAAGAGGATTTAGCATTGAATAACCTACCTTGGTTGATATGCCTTAAAACCAAACCAAACCAAACCAAATGATATATATTTAGTATATATATATATATATACAATTTGGCATTGAATAACCAATAATGGTTAATATGCGATGAAAACATTGTTTAGTTTGGTTAATTTGTTTAGCAGTATCATCATTATGTCGCATTGCTAGCACGGATCTCACTGACCTTCTCATCGCCACTCGTCTCTATCGTTTATCCCTCGCGGGAGGTCTTCCAGGCTACATTCTGCATTGGCACAGAGCTGTTGTATATACGTTCGAGCTGTAAAATGATCCACTGGAGTATATCACTTACGAGTACGTCCTCACTTATCCAGAAGTGTCCTGCATATCTGGTTCGTCTAACTTCGATAGTTGTCGTGATGGGTTGTAGGTGACCGTACAGCGGCTGTTTGTGGAATGTTGCCTCCAAGACTAGTCCAATATAGCTTGCAGCATTTTAGTGTAATTGGCGTCAAGGTTTTTTCTCTATATGTTTAATTAGCGTCACTGTGGTGCATCCATATAGCAGTATCGATACGATCACTGTTTGGAAAAAACTGCGTTTTATTTTATCGGTCAGAACTCTTAATTTAATGCCGAGATTCAATCTATCTTAAATGCTAAATTGTTATTATAACATCATTTTAAAAGTTGCACAGAATTTCTTTATATCCCTTTAGCAAGTCAATAATAAATCATTTGAAACAGTTATATTGAAATAAAATTATTGATTTTCGTTGATAGTTTTTAGTTGTAAGTTGATATCTAGCTACACTAAGAGGTCAACCAGAGGATAGTGAAAAAGGTACATATGCGAGAAAGAGATTTGGGGCTGTAAGAGAAAGAGTAAGAGAGAGAGAGAGAGAGAGGGGGGAGATGGGCACAATGAAAAAGGTCAGAGACAGAAAGAGAAAAAGGCTATGAAAAAACTAAGGGAGAAACGAAATGGATTGAGACGGAAAGTAACTAAAAAAATCCAGGCCATGATAGCAGCAGGCGCCGTAGTTAAATGCACATACATCAATGTAGCCTGATTCTGTGATTGGCTGAATCAAATTAAAACGAGTTGTCATTAAAGTGGGCGCGGAATAGAAAACAGGAAAAGGTTGTCAGTTATACACCTGCTGCTCATTCCAGACTATGTAACAGGCTTGGATGGGTGTATTTGTTAGAAGCACTATGTCATCGGCATAATCCAAATCTGTAATTGTTTGTGCGGGGTATCTTCTGCCTCTTTCTTTTACCAGCTTTGAACTGTTTTATTTCATTAAATCTATAGACGTTCTAAGCACGTAGTCTCGGCAAATAACAAACAGGTATGAGGCTAATGTGTCTCTTTGCAGCAGATCTGCAACAATGTCGAAGTAGTCTATGTCTCCATCCAGTGAGCAGACTTTTACTTTTCGGTGACTACTACGAAAGGGTTATAGCTAAAAAAAACCCTTCGTACCAAGCGAACCAACCGACGGTGTTTTGTGTTCGTCACTTTTCATCATTGTGCAGTTACCACGATGTCTGAATGAAACCTAATGTGTAGTGATACACTCATAGACTATTTAAACCTTGGTGCTACATGCATCTAGTTGTTGCAGAGGTGTTACAATGTGATATCAGATATTCATATCTAGCACGAATTTATTTCAAACTTATCTATCTATCAGTATGTATATTTTTCGTTTTTTTCTCTGTTTTTTCCTGTTTTCAGCCTCTTGTTCTACTTTAAAATCCAAACGAAATTCCAATTCCAATCAAGGGTGAACGGTAGTGGCTCACCTAGTAAACCAACCAAATGAACGCAAGTAGTTTGATTTTCTTATACTGCTATTTACTTTCGTGGCGAAATGGGAGCAGGAAAGACAAAAAGAAAAAGAAAGATATACGCATATAGAGAGGAGGGTTGGTCCTTGGTTAACATTTGGTCGACAACAACAAACTTTACCCTCTTTTAGTCGAATTATTTCTTACCCAGCAATTCTCTGACGACTTAGCGTACCTACTGTCTCTAACAGTATGAGCTCCAAAACTATCTAATTTATAATGATTTTCCATAAGTCATTAAATCAGATTGTTTATCTGTTTCATTGGCTTTCCTGTTCCAATGCCCTGCATCTGATGCCCTGCCTCTGATGCTGTCAGTTTATTGATTTTCTGTAATGGGCTTCGTATTTATATTATCAGTTACCTATTCAGAAAAGTAATTTCAATGTCTTAACCTGAGAAATAATTCTAGTATCTTAACATCTTTGAGTCTCTTCAAAAGGGACAGATTAAACTGGTTGACTCATATCCCAGACATATCTGCTTACAAGTGAAAAATTAAAAAAAGTATTGCCCAGTCAGCTGGAGCTGTAGAATACACTGACTGCACATCTGAAGAGGGGTATGACTACCCGATGAGTGTCCAGGATATGACACTAAACAATATGATGGTGAGGTTCCAGTAATGCTGGGGCTTTAGGGAATGCGGAGCATCGCTTCATTGCCATATCTCCCAGTTCCACTCTTGCCCGGCGTGGTAGCACCTGACAGGGCCCTATCTATGGGTTAAATAGAACTAAAGGCATACTTATGCTAAACTGAATTGTTTGGCTCAACTGAATAGCTTGAAATAGAAAGGTTTTTGTCAATTAAACCGTACTTATATTTAAACTGGGTGCCTATGGTAAAGTGAAACTGTACTTACATATAAACTGCGTGCTTATGCTAAACTGAATTCTTTAAAATAAAACTGATTATTTACATACAATTGATTTGGCGTTAAATAACCTACAAAGGTTGATGTGCCATAAAACCCAAAGAACAAACAATAAAAAACAAAAACGTAGTTACAATCCTTGCTCGCCGGTGGTTCAAAACACATTCTATATTTATTTACTCTTGACTAAAGCAAAAATTCAACAATTTAACTTAATTTTAAACCAGTTATGCCTACTGTGCACGTTGATTGTAGCTGATTTTTTAATATGCTTTTGAACATCACACCTCAAATTGTAACTGTTTCTGTTGAGGTCTCTTTCCTAGAGAAGAGGATCGTGGGTAAAAGTTCACTTTATAAATCCCCACTCATCTCCAGAGATCGTCGAATGATTCAGGAAACCTCAGATCAAATTTTAAGTGTCTCCATTTTTTCTACCGATTTTATCATTTCTCATAAAATTGTCCTATTTAACGTCATTAAAAACTTTGTTGAGTTATTGATTATTATTAAACTTTTATATTTCTTAAGATTTTATGTCTTGGCATTTACACACTTTATTTTCTTTCAAAGTTAATTTAGGTTTCTTTCTAAAAAATTTCTAGCTCATCTAACCTGTTCATCCATGTATGCATAACTGATGCGACACCAGCAACAATCAGCAAAATATGTCAACCATCCTCTACGCCAAGACCAGACTGGTTTTATCTATCTATCTATCTATCTCTTATTTTTATCTATTTTTTTTATCGTTTTGTCGTTGAGAACTTAGCCACTTGAGAATACTCTGTGTTTTTCTTTATAACATGCGTATCCTATTCGACGTCATTAATGTTTTGTTCCTTGTTTATCATACTCATATATTTCTTAAATTCAAGTAGCTTGGGATTTCACCCCAAATTTCAGATCACTTCATTCAATTTTCATCCTATGATATTTTTTTAGCCTGTCAGTCTATCTATCCATCTCATTGCTGTGGTGACATCCATCACCAAAATTTGTTTATGATTCTATATGCCATGATAAGATTTCAAATAATATTGATTAAAACTATCTATTATTTTTATTTGTATCTTTTTATTATTTCATTTGGGTCATTCTATTAAAAAATAATATAAATTCTGGTCTGAATAATTTAGAATACATTTGAAATGTCTTCCTTATACAAACGATCAATAAAATGCTATCTCATTATAAAGACATTTTATATTTCTTAATAACTGGAAATATGGCAATATCGAGTTCTCTATCAAACCATGTGATCTTCTCAAGTGCTGATGGGTCATGTAGAGTCGAGTTGCTGTCGAGTCGAAGTCCAGATGTAATATTGACCCTTGTTTATTTTCTCAAAGTTTCTTGAAATAGTGGAATTTCGAGGGTTATATGTCACTTGTTATTAAAGTTTATTTCATTTTGCGTTTGATATTTAGTCATCCCTTAGTCACCTTAGAAGAATAGTCTTTTCTTCTAAACTACAGTGTGACCCTACTCTTTTGGTCTGTCTCTGTATCTGGGTTTGTATCTTCTCCTGTCTGCTTAAATCTGCAAGCCTACTTATTATCAAGCACCCTCCTACTGGCATCGTTATATGCATTGTCAGATATTCTTACATAAAAATTAGTGGTTTAGAGTTTCAAAATTCTTGTTAAATTCAAACATTCATTTTTTACAATGTTACCTGTCATTTCCAAGATAATGACACGTATTTCAGCATTTGGCGTAAACCATTTTTATAAAACTTTAGTCACTAAACTTTCTTTGTAATATATTGACTTGAGCTGCGATGAACCGGGCAGATTGATAGTTGATATATCCGGCTGTATGTTAAATCAACTAAATTGCCACTGATAAACAAGCAATGCGTGCGTCTAAGCCATGACTAATGAACAACAAGCATTGCGTGGGTGTAAAACATGCACAATGAAAAATAAGCATTGCGTAGGTGAAAATGAATGAATATGAGGATTGCGTGGGAGTTTTAAGACTATAAAAGGCATATAATTTTGACTGATGTCAGGTCTCGCTGGTTGTTTAAACTCCCGATAACTCCTTCGCGAGTGAGAACTCGCTTCGAATTTTCTGCTGCCCCACATAATCTTCCCCGTTGACGAGTAAAAATGTAAGGTTCTATTTTTGTATATTTATATTCCTTGTTTGTTAGTCATGATCCAGCTGTAATATACTACATTAGTACATTACATTTGTATTTTCTATCTTTTCTGACCATTCAATTTAGATAGAATACTTTGGCATTCAGCATAAAATGTTTTCTAAGCTGCAGCCAGATCCTTGCCCAAACTTTTGAGATCAGTATTTTTGTCTTCTTTTCCAGTCTTCTACTCTTGTGAACAAAATATGAAAGCACCCCCTTTCTCTCTCTCTCTCTCTATTTATATATATATATATATATATATCCCAGTACCGTGCTATTGACATGGCTATATGCAGCGTCAGAGATTTTTCTTAATATCAAACTTATCGAATTTTAGTTTTAAAATTCATTTTAGGTATAAACATCTCTATTCACAGTGTGGTTTATCACTCAGGAGATCATGACACGCATTTGATAATTTGGTTTAAACAACGTTTACAAACCTCTAGTCACTCCGTTTTCATTTCATAACATCTGTATTTGACGATTTTTCTGACTCCATTCAATTTATATAAAATGCTATAGCATTCAGCTTGAACGTGACTGGAGAACGAAGATAGAAAATAACTATGACACGAACTGAGAAAATTGATGTTATTATTCAAACGTTTTTTTTTGTTTTTTTGTTTTTTGTTTTTTTACGAGATTCGATAAAAAATTTCTTGAAGTCAGTTCGAATAGGTGCAATAAGACAATTAAATATGTATGCATATGCACCCACATACACAGATTCCTCGTTGAATACTCAAAACATGAGTATATACACAAATGCAAATGATATGAGGACGGTCCATATTGAATACGAGCAAAGTATTCATTTGCACAAGAAGAAATTTTTTATTTCAGATTTGTCGATTGGTTTACGAAGTGTTTAAAAATAGGATACCATCATCTTTTTATTAATCCGAATTTAACTTATTCAAAATGCAAACAATCTCCCTGTCTGGGGAAAAACCAGTCCAACTCTGTCTGCTTCTCTGTCTGTCTGTTTGTCTGTCAATACCTACACATGTCAAAGGAACAGAGAATATTAGCATTAGTTTCCAATAACTTGAATTCGGATTCGGAACTTTGAGGGTCACATCAATGGAACCAAAAAAAAAAAAAATCTTTATCATTACTTCTTTGAGTGTTTTTCACACCAGCGTTAGCTGTTAGTTTTCCAATGGAGTTTGAGTGAGAAAAAGTCTCCTCAAGTCTCAAGAACTCTTCTCAGTATTCTGGCTGATCATAATAATTCTGTAGTTTTGATTTTTTCCCCACTTGTCTTCTCATTTCCAAGTCTTCCAGTCCCTTTACCAAACCTTTGGAAATTATCTCGTGTGTACCTATTAAAATTCAATTAATATCAACTTCAGATTCAGGTATTAAAGCACACAGCTGTGTGAGTTTATTTATATTACATAAGAATACTTGATAAATAAAATTACAGATTTTAAAACGGTAAAACTATTTAACTGTGTACAAACAAATGATATATATTGAATATAATTACCAGTGTTAGATAGGAAGACTTGCAACCATTTAACTGTGTACAAACAAATGATTAATGTCAAATAGAAGTATTATTGCTAGATAAGAATACTCAAAACCAATTAAATAGGGCTAAAAAGAGCTTTAATAACTAGCTTAAAAATAAAGCTCTCTCCGTCTATTCTATTACAGATCATATATATATATATATATATATATAGGATTAGGAACTAAATAATCTGTTGAGGTTGAAATGCCATAAAATAGCAAGAATAGATTTAAGCGACCAAACTATTTTTTATTTTGGTCTTCTCGAACAGCATTGTTGCCTTTGACATGGTAGCTCAGTTTGTATCGATCTGACGGTACCGTTGGTATGTGTCGGATTCTAGAGATACTTACGACTATATATGTGTTTCCTGTGAGACATATTTACGAAAAGTATTCCTACGTTAACATCTAAAATTATTGCTACGTTCAACGTGGGATCTATTGATAAAAACACCGTAAACAACAATTGTCATATTTCATGAGCTTAGCGGAAGAAAATGTAAAAGAATCAAAAGAGAATATAGCAGCACTAGTGTCATGTCGTGGCAGATTCCCTCGACTTGTGACCTGGGCAATCGGCAGAGTGACTGACAACAAAGACTCAATCACGAGAACTCTCGCTGTAGGTGGGAGAGGCAGTAAGACATGAAACTTAGATTTTTTGAAAAAGGGCAGTTATTAAGGTAAAAGGAGAACGATTAGGCACAATTCAAATTTCGAGCTCAATGAAACCACTCCCTTCTTTCACTGAGGATGGACTATACTTGTGAAAGAATGGAGTTTTCCCTGATGAGTTTCGATTTATCGCTTGGTTTCTTTCTGCTTTTATTTTTACGGATCCACAGGGAAGTTGAAACATCGGCAGAAAAGTGAGTGGGATTTTTTATGAGCCAGTGTCTATCTTTTCCTAATCTTAATAAGAACAACCTATTCTTCTCGTCATATCTTCACCTTGTTTTTGTCTCTTCGTCTCCTGCTTTCTTTAAGACTCATGCAACACTAAACTAGTTTAGTTTCTATGTCAACCAATACCTGTTTATTTCAAAATCCAATTCGTAATAAACACCAAAAAAGCCATACATGTCTAATGACAGTTTCCTCAGTATTCTTGCATACTGGTTACCTCAACAAAAGCGTGGATCCACATTATTTCCTGAAAGATGGGTCACTATGTTTAAGGAAAGGTTATATTCACCTCCCTCTCTCAACCTCTCTCTATTTTATTCTTTCTCACAAATTGTTGAAAAATAAACTAGCTTCGTTTGAATTTCCTTCCGGGTTAATTAGCTATATATTGGTTAGCTGATACTACAAGGACAATGTCTTTAGGCTTATCACAAATTATTCCAAGCATATATACCGGAAAAGACAAGTGCTGTTGAAAAGCATTTTTCCATAACTTTTTTCCATGAATGTAAACACTCCATTGTTATAAGTCGGTTCATGGCAATAATTGTTTTACGTAAAGTTGGTGATCCCAGTCGAGGGTTAGCCGAAGGCTCCCTTTTCAGTAGCTACTACACCGAGGTGTTTGGGAGGACACTACTCTATTCCCTGGATTGCCCCCTTTACCCTTGATCATTACCTTATAATGCTGAGCATTAAGCAAAGAGGCATCAAGTACCATTTTTTTGAGAATTTGGTATGACTCGACCTGGGATTGAACCCTGGTCTCCCGGACCATTTGTTAACACTCTATTCCTTATAGTGGCCCAGTTACTTTTCAACAATTATTTTAATCACTCAAAAATATTTGGTTTGAAGCTTATTCAAAATAGCAGCAAATTAAACAGTGTGCTCCATGCTTGAACAGAGGTCTGTGATAAAATTTTCGGAGGCTGAGAAGAGAAAGGCATGTGGTATTCATAGAAGAAAGCGGAATATTACGTAGAAGCAAGGTTTAGCATAAATAATTTGTAAATTGTCTATACTTGGGTTTGCTACAATGAACCTGAGTGGAAAACATAATCAATGAAATGGAAACACACTGATTCTCCGGTAAAGTAAAGGGTCCAGGTTCAGCAGTCTTTGAAAAGGTCATGCTACCAGTTATCGGGAATATAGAAGAACCCATCACTAATGATTTTCTTTGAATAAGGATTCCATTTGTCAACTCCTTTGGCGATATTCACCTTATTTATTGAATGATCCTCGTATTTTCCTTTTTTTCATTCGTGCTGTATTTTGTATTCGTATGTCCATATACGTCTTGTACATGCGTAAGCGGGTGGGTCAAAGATGGTAAGGCATCTTTGTAACATGAAATCTCAGTTGACGTCATTGCCGATTCGGAGCGCATGAATCCCTTAGACCGTAGGGATACAGAAAGTCGCTTTCATAAGATTAGTTCTATTCAAGATGGCTGTGGTCGAGGTGAACTTGATTGACAGTCAGTCTCGTGTTTTGAGAGACTCGCGAAATACGAAACAATATTAAACCGGGCAGAAACTCGTGCCGCTACTGAACAATGGATGATGGCGGGCATTGAAATCTTTTCAATGGATCGGTAGAATTTTTATAACGGAAAGTAAAAAAAAAGAAAAAAAGAAGAAGAAACATACTGGTAACTAGTATAGAAGTTTATGGTTTCCTTTTTTTATTTTTGTGATTCAAGATTGATTATTGAGAGAGAGAGAGAGAGAGAGAGAGAGAGAGAGAGAGAGAGAGAGAGCGTATTTTGCATTATGTTCGCGTTTAACTAAAAGATACGAACTCGTTTGTATTGTCTGTAAAATGTGCTTCCTCTATTTTTCATGGATTTGCATCTGAGAACGAAATAATGGATCAGCTAAAATATCGTGTTAACATAATAAGAAATACGGTGAAATTATTCACCTTTCCCTCAAAAATATCTGGTTTGGATTGATCTGCTTAGATACTTTACAATTGGAGATAATAAGATTATTATGACTGAATCTAAATTTTCTTCTGCTCTAACGGCAAGACGTAAAATACGTCGACAGTATCCCCTGTAGTTTAGTAGGAGCCGCCCCCAAAATGGAGTATGCTGGGTAAAACAATACACTGAATCTAGTGATGGGGGATTCACTTCTGGAGCTCTGGGGAATAATTTACTAAGCTTTTTGCTTATATATGGCACAAGGCCATATGAATGGGGCACCCAATGATACTCGAACTCACTAGTGGAGTTTTTTCTGGAGCTCTGAGGAGTGTGTAGTATTCCATTGACATTGCTCTCACGTCTTTTCAGACCGAAGGTGGTAGTACTTGTTAAAATCCCATTAATGCCACCAATAGCAAATTATTCATAATCAACAGGAATACTTGCAACCAAATCAAAGTGTGAAATAAAATTGAAAAATACACAAAACTCAGTATATATAAACGTACAATATACGCGATCCCCTTTCTTCTAAACATAAAATTACCCTTCATGTGTTGATACGATTTTAAAATCAATCAGTCAACGTGTTTTTTTAAATTTTGAAATATAAGATTTAAATGGTGATAAATGCAAAACTTAGCAAATTTTATCTAAGTGATGATCCACGATACTGAGATAACAGTCTAGAAAAAAATGTAGTCCAATTAGTAACAATTTGGGATTATTTTGGATCAGCAGACATGATATTGATCAGTAGATTTTGCTTTGATTTTTTTGGTGGGAATTAAAAGATCGCTCAAATCCTGTATCATTTAAACTCACTAGAAATAGCCCCGTGCAACAGCTGCATGCAATACTTTTTTTTATCACTAACTGAGGATTCATCTCCAGAATAAGATTTGGAGACGTAGAGGATATTAAAATAAATACGAAAGTATTTTTACATCTTTGTTATTTTTAATGGCATATAAATGTTTGTGGGATATTAAATGCGAAATATATCTTAGGAAAACACTAATGGTATGATCCAATTCACAGCAGCGGGAGATAATGAAGTTAATACCTGTCCTAATGGTATTAGTTCGATAGTAAACGTAATAGTTTTACTGAAGTTTAAACTAGCTTACTAAAACGTTATAGTGCGGTATGTTAACCCTGACGCCATGAGGAATACCTCATGTTCATTTTCACATCAAATGATATGAATCAAGACAAAATAAGTATGCTGAATACCAGTGGGGGAAGCACGTTGAAAAATATGTCATTGTTAATTTCTGCCATGAATATTAATTAGACGATATACAATTAAAAAACACCTCATATTCAAGCTTTCGTCATCATGCTAATTAATTATAATTAATTCTCCATTTCATTTGTTGGTTGCTATTGATGAGGTCCAAACAGCATTATGTCTCCTCTGCTGCTACCATATACATCGTCGTTTATTCAGATTTAAACGTTAAAATCATCATTACGCTTTTAATCATATTTATTCTACTTTCAGTTTCCAGTTCTTTGTCTTTTTGCTAAAATATTCGTGGCTGTTTTGTAAAGGTGAGTAGGAAGTTTATCAAATTTTTGTGTTTGCTAGTTTTTGGCGTTTATATAACGTGACTGCAGTAGTTCAAGCTGTAGCCGGTGATCGCTGTTGTTGGTAGTGTCCTGGTAGTCGGTTCGCTGACACGTTGTGCTCTTCCTCATTCCGTGTTCGATTTGAAAACTGCACAAGTTCGAACTCGTAAGTCTCAGAATTAGAAGACGTTAGTCTAATTCCGGAACTTACGTGTTCGAACTGGGTATCACAATTTCAGAAGCAAACAAAACAGTTGTTGTGCGATAGAAGAAAGTTAACTTTATAATTACAATAAAGAAATGCTTCAAGAAATTTTGCTCGAGTTGCGAGAATGTCGACGATTAGGCCATATCAGGTAGGCTTAAATTCCTAGATTATGTGGCTGTGTTACGTGTAGCAGGAGAATGGTATCAGGTATACTCAGTGTGACTCATCAACTTACCGACCTCAGCAAATCTGGTGAGTAGTACTCGGAGAATATCAGGCGAGCTCGGCATCTCACAGTCCAATATGGGTCGTCTGCTTCCTGACCTCAGTAAATCTGGTGAGTAGCACTTGGAGAATATCAGGCGAGCTCAGCATCTCACAGTCCATTATGGCTCGTCAACTTCCCGACCTCAGCAAATTTGGTGAGTCGCACTCGGAGAATATCAGGCGAGCTCGGCATCTCACAGTCCAGTATGGCTCGTCAACTTCCCGACCTCAGCAAATCTGGTGAGTAGCACTCGGAGAATATCAGGCGAGCTCAGCATTTCACAGTCCAGTATGGCTCGTCAACGTCCCGACCTCAGCAAATCTGGTGAGTAGTACTCGGAGAATATCAGGCGAGCACAGCATCTCATAGTCCAGTATGGCTCGTCAACCTCCCGACCTCAGAAAATCTGGTAAGTAGCACTCGGAGTTTATTAGGCAAGATCGGCATCTCACAGTCCAGTGGGAAATGTCTTCATCACGACATCGGCAAACTTAATTGTAGTTGTGCCTCACAAATATATTGCAAAACATGGTATCCAAAATAAAACAATTAGAAATTGCTTTGTCTGTCTAAAACGAACATGGGGGTTCTGAATGTTGGTTTCAATGTAGAACAGTGTTGTGTAACACTAATCTTCTACACTTGCACCACCACGGTTCTCGGCAGACCCTCGTAGCCCTACGGCACTACATTGATGTTTGTACCTCCCCGGGTATCACTACGCCTTAAGAGTCAGTCGGACATCATGATAACCTTCACCGTGATGAAAAGAAGTGACAAACACTCCATAACACTGTCTTGGTTCGCTAAAACAAACATTTATTCGTTACGAACCTATTAGTAGTCGTCCAGAAGAGATAAACCGATTATGAAAAATGAGTCCACCACTTTAGCTAGACAGTGAGAAACAAATCGTTGTAAGAAGTGTGTGTCTGTGTGTGTGTGTGTGTGTGTGTGTGTGTGAGAGAGAGAGAGAGAGAGAGAGAGAGAGCAGACACAGACCATGAATTATCTTTCGTGTTTTCTGTTGTAGTTCTCACGTTCTTGCTCGCTGCGTCCGTCTACACGGCTTCGCAGCGGTTGTGGGACCCATTTGTGGAACTCACTCATAATAGGTGCCTTAATTTTCGGCTATCCTTATGTTATTTGAAACAGATACATTTCTCTTTCTCACACGAGCGTCTGCTGATACCCGACTGATACTTACGGAACCCCTGTTCACCTTCCCATTCTTTTTCCCTTATAGTTTCTCTCTCTCTCTCTCTCTCTCTCTCTCTCTCTCGCTCTCTCTCTATCTATCTATCTATCTATGTCTCAGTGAATGCCTCGAACCTCTATCTCATATATGTCCTTCCTATTCATCCGTCTTGTGGCCAACCAGTAAATCCAGCAAGGATACAACTTATTACAAATACAATCACCCAGCGTCCCTAAATATATTACAGTTGGCTGTGACTTAAAGGGTCGATATCCCAGTGACCTGGGATGGCAGAATACACCGACTTCATCTCTACTGAGGAGTAAGATTCCCCGACCTAACGAGTGTCCTGAATATGACAATAAATAATCTGATGGTTAAACTCCAGAAATACTGGAACTTTGGGAAATTCCGACAACAACTTTATTGCCATTGCTCCCAGATCCAATCAGGCCCGGAGTGGAAGCACCGGGTAGAGTCCTATCTATGAGTCAAATAGAACTGTTTGACATTGAAAATGAGTGCAAACAAATGACTGATTCTAAAATCACTTGTTACAAATAGACCTAATTCATCATTTAACCATGTGTAAATAGATGACTGATGTTTAACCGAATCCTTAGTTATATATAGCAATACTTGGAAACATTTAACTTTGTTGACTTTTGTTAAATTTTATTGTTTGAAATAGAACTGTTTGATCATTTAACAGAGTGTATCAACAAAATGCGTTAACTAATCCCTAATTTAACATTTATGCAAAATCAGGAGTTGGTATTAAATAATCAACAGGGGTTAGTATACCATGAAACCAAACCAAACCAAACCAGACCAGACCAAACATCAATAGGCCAATCTGGCTAAAATTTTACTTAGATGCAATTTAAACTGAACAAATAGAGAAAAAACAATATTTCCGAAGCCACTGATGATATGGGGTTGTATGTCATTTAAAAGATATGGATTGATGGAGAAATTAATGCACATGTTTCATTAAAATTCTGGGTAATCTTATTCCATCATCAGAAAATTGGTTCGATGACGATGAAATCAATACTAGAACGATAATACATCTTGTCACTGAGTAGAAAGGGATTCAATCTTTTTTTTCAGAAAAAAAAAAAAGTATATTGAATCAATAATGTGGTGAATGAACAGTCTGGATATAAATCGAATCGAAAATCTATGCTGGAAATTTAAAAAGAACATAAATGTTCTTGAGAAGGTTTTATCCATAAAAATTCTATTAACTGGTATTCGGGAAAGTTTAAACCACTTTGTTCAAAAATATATTTTTTAAATTAGTGACATTCTCTCTTAAAAAAAAAAAGGTTTGTCTTAAAAACTCAAGTAGTGACAACGAATAGTTAATTATTATTTTTCTTAAATAATCATTTATTTTACTCAATAGAAATATGTCATTAATTTACATTTAATCTTGTTTGTTTAAGGTTCAATTTATAAAGCCAGAATGTTCAGCAATTAAAGAAAAATGCATTGCATCTTAACTGTGATTAGTTTATTTACTGGTAAATATAAAATTGAAGTGATCATAAACTAATAATATTTTATAGGAGGTGCCCGTGGTGTAATGGAAATCGTCGGAGGAAATGGACACGGCGACACGAGTTCAAATCCTGGACGAGACTGATTGCATTTCACATAGCACTAATACCCTTGGGAAAGGTATGAATCCAATTATTCTCCCTCCAGCTATGGGTAAATTGTAGGGGAGACTAGGTTCTTCAGCCTTGGTGAGGCAACTAGTCTAGGAGAAAGAAAAACTCTGAATTCAAACCTGTTAAACTCCGCTTAAAAAATTGACCTTGTGTCATATCCTACCCGAGCGGAAGGGTTGGTAAATATGATAAACTAATAATATTTTTGTTTTTGTGGCATAATCTTGTTGTATGTTATTTAAAGCCTAATCTCGTTTATACATACGTATATATATTTATATATATATAAACACATTTTATTGATCACTTTCCTTAACGAGCCTGAGATCTATTTTTGCACACAGTTAAATTGTTTCAATTATTGCAATATAGCAGTCACAATTTAACTTTGAAATCATAGATTGTTCTATTTGACCCATAGATAGGACCTTATCAGTTGCTAATATTCTGGGTCACAGTGAACCTGGAAGCAATAACACTGAAGGGATCCTCCACTTTCCCCAAATCCCCAAGGCTGGAACCTTACCATCAAATGGTTTAAACTCATAAAACATGACACTCGTTGGTGCTGGTGGATGTATTACCACTGTGCAGTGATGCAGTTGGTGCCTTCTACAGCTTCATTCAACTGGACTGACTAAGTGTGATGATTCCATTCTTTTTGCCGGAGTAGAATAACGGCGTTGGCAAAAATTGACCCAGCCGCTTTTCTAATGTCTTTGTATGAAGACTGATCGCTGCTGCTGTTTGATGTTTCTTGCAGTTGTTTGATGTTTACTTTCTGTACTGTCCGACTTGTCTCCTTTTCTCCTTGACAATTGTACTACCCGCCCATACACTCATCTCGAGACTCATAGATAAGCAATCGTCTTTTCTTATGCGTCTTCTCTTAAATCAACAGATTTTAACTGATATCAGTAGACATATCTGCACCGCAGTGGACTAGAATGCAAGTCCGGATGTCTTTTGCTTGATGGTTTGGTTTGGTTTCGAGGTAAAAATATATATATATATATCTGTATGTTTTTTCAAGTTTATCGTAATTGGTGCATCTTTTACTGCCAAGCAAAATAAAGTAAAGTTCTGACCAAAAAAAAAAAAAATTATAATCTGACAGGACAAAATCGGAGGAAAATGATAGATGAGTTAAAGAGTTGGTATTCCCAGCCGGGTATTTTTCTATATGAATCATGATATTTTACTCTTGTATGGTCATGTAATAGTAATGTGTCTTGCTTATTGATCAATGTATGCATTTACCCAACCTCTCTGCTAGAAAATGTTATAACTTTAGTCAAATCTACTCAGTCGTTTCTAATTTTATTTTCCTTTCAACCTCTTATCTTCATGTGTTTCTATTATTACCGTGATATTGTTCCATGGGTTTTTCGTGTTTTGGCATGGTTGGTGGGTTTCCTTTTTTAATGGCACATCAACGTTCCTGAGTTATTAAAGACAAAAAAAGACTTGTAGAAGAACAGCAGTTATACTATTCACACACACACACACACACACACAGATAGATAGATAGATAGATAGATGAAAATACTGTTTTTGTATTAGTAGAATGGTTAGGCGTAAAGTAGCTGCCGTGTACACCTGCATAGAGCATAGATACATAAATTTGATGGTTTCTATTTTTAAGAATGTAGTTAGATGCAAAAATTCGTATATACATTCTACATTATGGATGTCGTCATGATCTCAAGAAAATATTGATGGGCAAGTTAATTTGGTTTATTTCCTTAATAGCATATTAACTTTTTATTTAATGCCGAAATTTGATTAATTTCTATACAACAGACTACAATCTTTTATTGCAGTTTTAAAAAAATGTCTTTAATTATTTTCTTGGATACAATTATATAATACAAATAATCTTAAACAAATAATTTGAACACCGTTGTCTGACTACAAATATTATTTACTAATAGTTATAATACATAAGGAATTATATTGCAGCTTGCTACATTCACTTATCTTACGCCTCGTCAGTTTTTCTCTCAATTGTTAACTGTTGGTTTGAAATTGAAGACTGATTAACCTTCGATAGCCATTACATCACGTGTGCCCACATATGAAAAGGAGCGTATCCAGGACACGCACACATAGACACACAGGCACATGTACAAACACACACACATATATATGTATATATATATAAAGTAAAAAATAAAGTTGGTGACCATAGTCGAGGGTGACCCGAAGGCTCCCTTTTCAATAGCTACTACACCAAGGTGTAGGAGAGGGCGCTACTACTTTCCCTGGATTGCTCCACTTTACCCTGGATCCGTACCTGATAATGCAGAGTGTTAAGCAAGGAGGCAACAAGTACCATTTTCTGAGTCTTTGGTATGAATCGACCTGGGTCTCTCGGGCCGTTGGCGATCACTCTAACCGCTCGGCCAGTGTCCGGTATATATATATGTTTAAAGGTTAAGAAATTTGGAAATAGTATTCCATTTCTATAACAGATATATTTCACATATTCAAGCTCGTCAGATGGAATTTAAATAGAGTTTGGTTACTTTTTTTCTTTTTTCCCGTTAAATGCTGGCCATATATTTCACGTTTTATCGCGTTGCAATCTACTTTACTTGAAAAATTAACGGCTACGGATTTTTTTCTTTTATGTTAAGGTTTTTGTAAATATTATTTTTGTTTAGTTTGTGTTATTAACCTGATTTCAAGCTTATGCAAATTATTTGAAAACTATATAATCTTTTTATAATTTAAGTTTAATGGGAAAATATTTTTTACAATTTCGAATAAATATTTTTGGAAATATATTCATAATTTTTCAAATGCATTGAATTGTTTACTTGTTTCAAAAAACTATTCGTCTCTCTTTATATTTATATTTATATTTTCGTTGTTTTAAGGCTCTAATCAACAATTTTATCATTTGTTTTAGTTCTCTACATAAAAATTATTTTTGCAAAATTATTAATTTCAATTATTTTAATTTTATTATTTAAGAAAAGGAGTTTTTAATTTTTATAAGGACTTAGTAAAGTATAAGAAAATTAAACTGATAATTATCTTAGTTAAAATAAATAAACTATACCTATTTTTTATATCTATATTATAAAGATTATCAAAAGTTGCTTAAGCATGTCTTCAATATAAAAATTAAATGATTTCAAATTAAGTATTTGTTCTCATGTCTACATTTAGCTATACATTCTTTTCTTTCATTCAATAAATTAATAGTATCTTTATATTTTACAATACTATTTTTTTCATCTAGGCATAAATTACACTTACCTTGTAAACTACTTGTTGATTTTTTCGCAACTTTCCAATTTATTATACGAGTTAACACTTGTTTCTTTATTTTCCAGTTGTATTTTGATAGGGTAGTTTGATGATTGAGCAAGGGATTATATATATATATATATATATATATATATATATATATATATAAAGAAATACTCATAAGAAAAAGTTTTGTATAAAAAAGCGTTTTTTATGCCAGAGCTTCAATAAAAACTAAAAATGTCCGTCACTTGAAGATTCAAGAGATGTGCATAATTATCAGAATGACATGAGGTAAGAGACTAATCTGGCATATGTTTGTTTGTTTAATGGGATATTAACCTTCTTGGGATATTTAATGCCAACCCCATCTTTCTAGAAGAACAGTAGATGGAAGGTTGAGTGGGTTCATACATTTCCCAACGGTATTTATCCGAAAATGAACTTGATAGCTTGACGGGAGTTTGAACTCGCTTACTTTGATTCCGCAGTCCAGTGATTTAACCATTAGACCACGAGCGTATGTGTAAGGGGTAGTCCCATTGCAATGTTTAAGTAAGTAAACGTGACTGACAGACGAAAAAATCAGGGCAGTCGTAAGAAAGAAGAATTAATAATGCAGTTAACGAGGATGTAAAGGACACAGGATATATATATATATATATATATATATATATATATATATATATATATATATATATATATATATATATATATATATATATATATATATATATATATATATATACTGGGGATATAGGGACTGACTCATAAGCGATGTTCTCTTATGGACTCCAAGATATAAACAGGTCAGTGTTGGCTAGCCAGAAAACATATATAAACATCAGTTCTGTGCGAACACTGGGTGGAGTTTAGAGGACCTGTATTGGATAAAAGCGTCCGGTAGCAAATGAGTGTCATAAAGCTCCGTGCCATCAGCTCATCTTGACGTTAATGATGATGAGAATGATGATGATATGCATTATATTTTTCGCTTTCAGATGAAACTTTTTCTTGGAGATTAATTCAACTGAACATAAAATCAATTTCTTTTCAACTCATCAAAAGCCACCATTCATTCGGTATTAACCTTAAACAAGTCCAAATAAACGTTATTCCATTGCCAGTCAATATGAGTGACACCTCGACGATTGTTCAGGTCAAGCTGGTGCGAAACCTATATATTATAGCCATCGCTTTATTCCGACTTTGTTCCCAGTCTGCTCAAGTTGAAAATTATTAAGCACAATATCAATTCGAAATTCATAGAAGCTCCGTTGTCTATTCCTGTCTCCATCTTCACCTTGTAACAAAGAGCAGGGCTGGGAAAGTGTGAAGAATTTTAGACACGGAAGTGTAATTGACAATTAGTAGTCTGGATAACAGGTGCTCAGTTAATTATTCTTGAGAGCCAATGAACCGCTACTAGCAGTGACTGATCATTAATTGAATTCCAAATTATCGGCCTTCGCAACTTATTATTTTTCATAATCATCATTTTCATCATCATTACTATAATTATGTGGTAATTACATAGTAATAAAGAGCAAATGAAAATAATTATTTTCTGAGTTTCAGTATTTTCATATCATTACTAATATCTTTAACGTCCCTATCTTATATTCGGGTCATTATGTTTTATCATATTCGTAAATTTTAGCTTTTATCAATTTTAGACTAGTATTTTTCTACTTTATCTTCTTTTTTTTCTTTTTGCAACTGGCATCTGTTCTACATTGGGCAGCCGGTGCAAAACCAATATATTATACGTTCAGTGGCTCACTTTAACACCTGCTAAATGATTTACACGTTTTAGTGATTGTGGCAAGTGTCACCTCAGCAAAATATGGGAAATACGACTGAACAATAGTTGTTCTATATTTTGAGCTATAAGAGCAAGGAATTTCAGGAAATAAAATCAAGCCATGTAAAATACATTCCTTATTTTCACCGATCTTACAGCGATATTTTGTTGCACGTTATTAAATCTGTCTTGTTAAGAAGATATATTAGTCCCATACCTGTTCATCCTTTGCTTACTCTACGTAGTTACAACGTCTACTGATATAATGAAAGATAACGATTTCAAGCTGGCAAAGGAAAGAAGCAAAAGATACCCCGCACAAACAATTACGGACGGACACTACGCCGATGACATGGTGCTTCTGGAAAATACACCCACCCAAGCCAAATCCCTGCTTCATAGTCTGGAACGAGCAGCTGGTGGCATAGCCTCAACGTTAACGCAGACACAATACATGTGCTTAATTCAAAGAGGCGACATCTCCACACTAAAGAGTGGGCCTTTGAAACTGTTGGACAAGTTCACCTACATAGAAAGTAGTGTCTCATTAACCAAGAAAGACATCAATATGTGACTAGCAGAGGCATGGACGGCTATCGACAGGCTATCTGTCATATGGGCGTCAGACCTGATAGATAAAATGAAACGCAGTTTTTCCACGCGTTGATACTGCTATATAAATGCACTACATGGATGCTAACAAAAGTATGGAGAAAAAGCTTGACATCATTTACACAAGAATGCTGCGAGCAATATTGAACAACTCCTGGAGGCAATACACTACATAACAACAGCTATACGGCCACCAACCACCCATCACGAAAACTATCAATGTTAGACGAACCAGACATGTAGGACACTGCTGGAGAAGTAAGTACGAAGTCATAAACAATATACTCCAGTGGACTCCTTCACATGGAGGAGCAAAGGTATTACGACCAGCTAGAACCTATATGCAACAGCTCTGTGGCGATACAGGATATAGCCTTGAAGACCTCCCGGGAGCAATCGACGATTGAGATGGGTGGCGAAAAAGGGTCGTGCTGGCAGCGCGACATGGTGATGATGATATTGAATTGTCAATATTTAATATTTTTTTCAAAAATGAAGGTCAATGATAATTTTTTTTGAAATTTCAACATAATAAATACTAGTTCACAAATTATTAATGACAGAATTTGATTGGCTACAGTTAAATAGTGAGTGAATCAATTCAGTTCAGCTGGTGCATTTACATATTTTGGTGACTGTGGCAAGTGTCACCTAAGAGAAGATATACTAAAATAATGTTTTAAACAAATTATGGTATTTGATTGGTTCATACAAGCATGAGAATAAATGTAGAAGACTGTTTTCACATGAATTTAACTTTTAACTCGTTTGGTCACCCACGCAAAAGATTACATGTTAATTGTTATCCTTTCTTTTATGTTGGTTAGAATTCCCACGATAAAGACTTGCCTTTGCTGAAAAACACCAAGTAACAAACTTATCCTCAGTATGTCACGAATTTGAATCAGCTGGTTTGGAACCAGCTCACGACCGCCCTGTCGACAGATGATACAGAATATGGCGAGTGCTCTTCTGCAGAGAGATAAGACTTCTTCCAATAAGTGTCCTAGTTATGACACTAATTTGCCTCTGATAGTAAAGCTCCAGTTCTGAATATTTTAGCAATAGGGAGTAAGAAAACAATTGAGACAGATATCTTAACTCAAAACCGACAACTACCAACCAAACGAAACAAATATTCCCAACAAATTTCCCTAAGCAGCATAAGTATTCCACACTGACGGTTTATTTGCACACAGTCAAATAGTACCAGATATGGCTATCTTTAACAATTCTATTAAACAAGAGACATATGTTTAAACACAGTTAAAGGCCAAAAAATTCTATTTTCAACATTTCTATTTAATAAAAGTCATTTGTTTGCAAACAGTTTAAATGTCAACCTTCTATTTGACCCATTGATAGGACCCTATCAAGTGCTGCCTTTTTAATCTTGTACTCCAAGTCACTGAATCTGTTTGCAGAATTTGGGAAGTTGAGGAAAGTGGATATATATCTGACGGCGATGTTCTAAAATAATTCTTGGGAATGTATTCCTTCAATTGAAACCTACCAGAGTATTAAATGACAACCAATTGTCGATTTTCATGCTTTTGCTTGCACGGTAGCAGAAAAATCGACTATCGATGTGTTTTCACATCTAGAAATAACATGGGAGTTAGGATTATTGAATGATACACTATCGAATGACACACTATCGATTACCGAATGACACACTATCGATTATCGAATGACAGACATAAATCATTATATGCGCTTCAAAACTAAGTCTAAAAGCTCCATCGGATTTTAATGTAAAGTAAAGTACAGATACTTTTGACACACTTGTATAAAACCTCCAGTTGATAGTTATTTATTTCCTTAGTTGAAGTACAAGGCTACATGTAAAGTGTACATCAAGATTATCATATTCAGGATAATGCAGTTTTCTTACCCGAATTCTCGTTAGTCCTTTTAGCATGTCTAAAGATATGCGCGCTGTATTCCATGCATGAGAAAAAGACTTCTTCTAAAAATTCTAATGTTGAATATGACTATAAACTGCAGCTGATAGTGAGGTTCGGGTTTTTGGAGATCTGGGCAGTGTAGAATAATACTTCATTTCCATTACATCCAAATTCTCTCTGATCCGTTGTTCTACGCTGGGTTCATATCTATAAATCAATTAGATTTTTTAAATACTTATTTATATTCCATAGGACCGTGTGCCAAAAGAAATTAAAATATAATAACACAAAAATATAAATATGAACGTACACTGAATGCGATTTGTTAACTTATAATCATAAATAATCCTGGAGAGGTTGACGTATCGTTAAATCAATAAATCAATCAACCTAATCATCATGTACAATGTAATGGTAGCATACAAACATTGTATGATTACAATGTTTATCATTTGGTAAAAAAAGAGCTATTTTCTTTCAAAGAAATGTTCAAATAACCGAACACTTTATTCTATTATTCCCACAACATATTGGCCGATACTTTATCCGATGATCTTCACATGTAATATGTATTATTCTTAAGTGAACACATTCTTGTTATGGCATTTTTTCTTCAATGGCAAAAGGCAAAACATTTACAAATGAACAAGATGAAATAAAATGAAATAAAATGTATAATTGATGATGTTGGTGCTTTGCAGTATGAAGAAAAATACTAAAAAAAAAGTTATCTTTCTTACGGAGGTGCATATATTGTACCTGAAAAAGGTCATAAAACATAACGGTAACAATATATTATGCAAAATAAAAATTAATTCTATTGTCAGCACAATTCTTTGAATAGTTGATGATGCATATTTTCTGTTGTGGGGCTTCAAAGAAAACTGGAGAAGGAAGGGACAGGATGGAAAGATAACGACGAGTTAACATCATGGAAATCAGAAACTTGGCACCAGAAAAATACCACTCACATTATAATTGATTGATATCATAAAATGAGTGGTATTGTTTTTTATATAACCACGTGTCTAATTCTTTTTGCTTTTCCAGACTTGGTCAGTGTTGCAGCCTATCTCTGGACCAGTCCCAAAAATAGGGAGATGTGAAGTGATATTCAAGTCTCGACGAAGATCATATAACGTAACGGTCGAAACGTATTATGCAAAACAAAAATTAATTGGATGGTCAACACATTTCTTTGAATAGCTGATGGAGCATATAGTGTGTTGTCGGGTTTCTTATTGTTTGATAAATCGTATCCCTTCTCCATAGAGTGATGCGGTTTTACTAGATCCAAAATCATATTCGTGCCTTATCGTTTTGCCAGTAGTTCACTAACCGTCTGACCTATCAAAAAATCACTTACTCTCGTGAGTGAACATGTCTTACCCATACTTCTAGAGTTCACGTGATTGACCCCTTGTTGTTTGTTACACTTCTTGGTACATAGCTCATTGGTGTTCGAAGGCGGCCGTTACTTTACACCTGTCATTGTCAAGAATCCAATATGCAAGTCTGTTCTTTATTTTGTTTTTCTATTTTTGCTGTGAATGGTCTCTCGTATTCAAAGTCAAGTTTTGTTATCTCTTTACAACTGCAGACGCCGTTTGCTGTTTTGAGTCTGACAAGATGTTGCATCTTGTGGTGCAGCTGGTCGGTTAAGAGTTCATCTTTGTCAGTTGAGAGAATACTGGATTGAACAATGTAAATCCAAAAGTACTATGTGTTCCTTCTGTTCAGTTTTTTCTATTTCCTTAGAAGAAATCATGAAAGCTGTTTACTTTGCATATAATGACTAGTCGACTGTGTTTTATGTCACACTCCAATATCTCCTTCAGCATTTTCTCTCTTATCCCCTTGCTTTTTTAAATACATGCGTTTTGAAGGAGAAGGAATGTGTGATGGTTATCAGCGAGGAATGTGCAAGCGGTGAGTCGAGTTCCAATTCCGATCAAGACAGCGATTATTTCTTGATAATGTCCATAAGAATGACTTTGTCCACATCTTTTCCATGAAACAATGCGTCATTGAATCGGTCTGACTAAATTCTCCAGATCTGACTAGGCAAACCTTCTGGAAGATCATTTAACACTGGATGTTGAAGACATTCACTGGACCCCAAGGACCTCATATCCATTTGCCATCTGCCATAGTTTCGAAAGACTAATGTGTATAACTATAAAAACATGCTTTGTTAGATCTCCGTAACAGGGGATTTCGATTATTGACGGTTCTCTTACAGTATACTGTATCTTATCTTGCTGATGAACAGCTGGAAGTTCATTAGTTCATGCTTGTGATGAAGGGGATCAGAGCAATTCCTCAAATACTTTCATCTCTTTCATGTAGCTTTTCCCCATTTCTCAAGAGGAAATGAAAACGTCATCGTTGATCGATGGTCTACCTTGATCATAATATGTTTACACCACTTGTTAGTACACTTCATATTCAATCATCGTTTCCTATCAGGTCAATGCTATTTGTGTTCCCTTTCTGAACTAATTTGCTTCATTCATTTATTAGATGACTGACGCTTTCCTCTATGTCTCCGCATAGGTGACATCTAATATTCTGCTATATATAATATTCTGTATATTACAACCTTCATATATATAGTGCTGCTACACTTGCTCCAGCTGCTAATAATAAAGATTCAATTTACTCAATCTTGCCTCAAACCTGTTCTCATTATATCGTCTTTAATAATAATATTAATGACAATAACAACAAAAGAGAACAGGGAAAATTATGGACTTTGCTGTCCCGGCTGACTACGGAATAAAACTGAAGGAAAGTGAAAAGAAAGATAAATACCTCGACCTAACCAGGGAATTGAAAAAACAATGGAACATGAAGGTGACAATTAAACCAATCGTAATTGGTGTTTTTTGTACATTCACCAAAAGATTACAAAAGGGACTGAAGGACTTAAAGTTAGGAGTACGAGGGGAGACCAACCAAACTACAACATTAATGAGAACAGCCAGAATACTGAGAAGAGTCCTGGAGACTTGAGGAGACTTGTTGTCACTCAAACTCCAGTGAAAGACCATCCGTTAAACCTGAGGTGAAAAACTTTTATTGAGTAAATATTATTATTAATAATAATAGCAATAATAATGATACTGGTAATTATTATTACTGTTATAGATTCAGAATGAAATTCCGGATATATCTGTTATAATAATACGCTTGTTTGCGTGTCCATATTTACAGTTAAGCCTAAAATTCTTCATATCCCTGAAAAAATGTTCTTTCAAACATTATTTAAAAGAAAGCTATTTTACCTACACAACGTGTCATACCTTCTAACAAGGCTTACAATGAGCTGACTGCAGTTGGTGTGGCATGTATGACACTAATGTGCACACGAGAGTCAGGCTTCAGTTCTGACGATATGAGGAGTGCGCAGTTCAACTTTACTGCCATTGCTCCAAGGTACATTCTCCCCGGAATAGTAATATCTATTAAGGTCCCTTCTATGGGTTAAATACATATCTTTAGGAACCATTTGTATTCAATTTGACCGCGTGCAAAACTATTCTTAAGGAACAACCAGATTAAAAATATAAATGTTAAGGCGATTGCTAAACATCAAGGTATATAATAACTTCCTTTTAAATCAATCAGTCACTCATTTATATTGGAACAGACTTATGAAGTTGAGTTTGTTTTTTATTTTTATGGGACAGAATATGATAAAAAAAATCTCATTTTTTTTTTAATCTTTAAAACTCAGTGTCTTAAATAGAAGATACTTGACGCCATAATTTAAGATAAAACATCGATATATATATATATATATATATATATATATATATATATATATATATATATATATATATAAAGTGTGAGCATGGGTGAATGGGTAATCAAATATGATGCATTACTGTGACCTTGGAAATGGAATGCCTCACAAGCGCTGGAAAGATAACCTCTGTCGCAGTACTTTCGAACATTGTATTTGTTTTATAATCCTGTCAAGTTGCTCGGCGCCCGGCAATTTTTTTTTTTTGAATATCTGTCTCGCGTTTGTAACTTTTGGACTCAATGTATTAAATATCCTTCCATGCTTATTCACAACCAACCATGGTTTCATACATACATAAATATTTCATTTTTTTTCGGAACCATCCTTTAAATATCGATGTTTCATGTTTTAGTATTATTATTCACTCATTTGAGCTTTTCACATCAGCGTTAGCCGATGGTTTTTCACTGGAGTGTGAGTGACAGCAAGTCTCCTCAAGTCTCCAGGACTCTTCTTAGTATTCTGGCCGTTCTCAATAATGCTGTCGTTTGGATGGTATCCACTCGTCTGCCAACTTCCAAGTCCTCTAGTCCCTTTAGTAATCCTTTAGTTACTGTTCCAAATGCACCAATTACAATAGGTATAATTGTCACCCGCATGTTCTACAGTTTTTTCAATTCCCTATCAAGGTCGAGGTACTTTTGCTTCTTTTCACTTTCTTTCAGTTTTATTCTGTGGTTATCCGGGGTAGCGAAGTCGACAATTTTGCATGTTCTCTTCTTTTTGTTGATTACTAAAAGGTCTGGTCTTCTGGCCGAGATTAGGCGATCCGTTTGCATGCCGAATTTCTTACACATTTCCCGGTGAATCACCTTGCCGACCCAGTTATGTCTCGCCTTATATCCCTCTGTGTTAATTTGTAGCATTCGCTTATTAAGATTGATGGTTTCATCTCTGTCACCACATAGCCTGCATTTGATATTTTATTGAGTCTTATCTATTCTCGCTTTGATATGATTGGTTCTTAGGGCGCTGTTTTTTGCTGCTATTCGGAGAGATTCTGTTTCTCTCTTAGAGTTTCCTTTTCTCAGCCATGTCCAAGTTTTGTCGTGTGAGATATTGTTTATAAGTCATTTAAACGGCCCATAGAGTTATTGTCATTCTGTAGTTCATCGTGTTCTCTGTTTCGTTTCTGGTGGCTGTAATGAGTCCTCCTTCATGTTTTTGTATATAGTCTTTGAGTCGTTGTATCGATGCATCAACGCTGTCTTCAATGCTGGTAAGTCCTTTTCCTCCATCTTTTCTTGAAACATATAGTCTGTCAACGTCGTCTCTGGGATGTAAAGCCTTATGCATTGTCATTAGTTTTGTTGTCTTTTGGTCCATTTGTTTAAGTTCGTCTCTGGTTCACTTGCAAAAGGGTCCGGAATATCTAACGAATGGTACAGCCCAGGTATTTATTCCTTTGATTAGATATCTGCTATTGAGTTTTGTCTTGAGTAGTTTTCTAGTTCTCCTTAGATATTCTTTCTGAATTTTTTCTTTCATTTCCGCTTGTTTGATGGTGTCAGCCTCCATCCAAGATGCCCAAGTATTTGTAGGTTCAAAGTTTTTCACATCAGCATTAGCCGATGGTCTTTCACTGAAGTTTGAGTGATAGCAAGTCTCTTTAAGTCTCCATGACTCTTCTCAGTATTCTGACCATTCTCAATAATGATGTAATTTGGATGGTCTCCACTCGTCCTCCAACCTGAAACTCCTCCATTCCCTTCAGTAATTCTTTGGTGACTGTACCAAATACAACCATCACGAGATGTAAAATCGTCAACTCCATGTTCCATAGTTTTTTCAATTCCTTAGTAAGGTCTAGGTACTTATGCTTCTTTTCACTTTCATTCAGTTTTATTCTGTGGTTATCCGGGATAGCGAAGTTGACAATTTTGCAAGTTCTCTTTTTTTTTGTTGATTACAATAAGGTCTGGTCTTCTGGCCGAGATTAGGCAATCCGTTTGCATGCCAAAGTCCCATAGTAGTTTGTGTGTGTCTTTCTCTCGGACAGATGCTGGGTTTATATATACTATTTGTTCGTATGGTCAAATTTAAATTTCTTGCACATTTCCCTGTGGATCACCTTAGCCACCCAGTCTTGTCTAATCTTATACTCCTGCTGTGCTTATTTGCAGCATTTGCTTATTACGTGATTGATGGTTTCGTCTCTATCACCCCATAACCTAGATTTGCTATTTTGTTGCGTTTTATCTATTCTCGCTTTGATTTGATTGGTTCTTATGGCGTTGCTATGTGCTGCTGTTTGGAGAGATTTTCTTTCTCTCTTAAACTTTATTTTTCGTAGTCATGTCCAGGATTTTTCGTATGAGGTGTTGTTTTTCAGTCGTTTAAAGCACCCACGGAGTCGTTTTTCTGCCTATTCTTGTTTCCAAATTATTGTCATCTGGTTGGACATCGTGTTGTCAGTATTGTTTTTGATGGCTGTACTATATTCTTCTTCGTGCTTTTTCTATGTAGTCCTCGAGTCGTTATATCGATCATCATCATCATTATTATTATTATTATTATTATTATTATTATTCAATCCTCAATTGAAACACTTTTTTTAGCTCTTCAAGTGCTATTTTTTCCTTGATCTTCAAATTTTGGAATTACGTTTTCAAAAACTGGGTTTTTCGTTTGTTTTTAAATAGAAGATTTTTTGTCCGCTATTCTAATGATTCAAATTTGATTTATCGATGTTACTCATTTCAAAATACCTTTTCAGTTTAACAATTTTTGTTGTTTTTGTTTTAGTCAAAGTGTTGTTCACTTATAACTAAGGAAATTAAAAAAACATTCAGTTTGAATTTAGTAATTATTTTTATATCATATATTCCTGAGCTTTTTAATTACTTCACCACAGAATCCAATTAATTTAAATGAAAATTGTGTTTTATAGAAAATTCAAACTTCCTTACCTTAAATCTTATAAATCCAACCAAAATTAATATTGTATGAATATATTTATAATCTGTTGAATGTTAGATCAGGGTCGTTATCTAAACATCGACAATAAAGTAAATATTTACTCAATCATACGGCACCACATTGAGCCATGAGAAAAAGTAAATAAAATGTGACATTAAAAGGCAGCAATCTTTGGCGAACATATGGCTTACTGTTGAATACATATGAAGCTAAGAGACTTCGGACGTGTGAATACAAGTTTAGCTGCAAATTGGGCTCGTTAAACTAAGAGTTGTGAGTGAGTTCAAATTGTTTTATCATATATATATATATATATATATATATATATATATATATATATATATTCATTTATACCTTTGTTCTAGATTGGTATAAACACTCACACACACACACACACACACACACACACACACACACACACAAATATATATATATATATATATATATAATTTATTTTATACGCTATTAGATTTCATACTTTACTGTGTACCTATCTAATTACATAGTTGTAGCTTATTCAGAAAGAGGGTTTAGTTTGGATTTATATAGCAAAGAAATGGCACTCCACATTACCATAATCTTCAAAGCTAGAGTCTCACAATCAGATGGTTTTATGTCCTATTTCAGACCATGTTTCGGAGCGGGCTTTCTGCTATATAGAGATACAGTCACTTTATTCTACAACCTCAGCCAACTGGACTTTACAGGGTGTGGGAAATATATTTAGAGAACATTATAGCAGATTCTCTGATTCATGAAAAATTACAAATGTAATATAATGGCCAAAGGATTTCGGTTCATGCTTTGGGTTTAGTTAGCCTGAGAACCTTTCGGCTCAGTGCACCGGTTACTTAGCTGCAACTCGAACGCAGGTGTTCACGCGCGTGTGCGCAGAGCGGACGTGTCACTCAGTGATGTCAAAATAGCCCGAGATGGGAAACGGGGGCTAGTGAGTGCGAATGATGTCACGCACCGGAGGCGCGCGGAAGATTTTGGGAATTTGAAGAAAGTTGGTAGGGTTGAGACAAGACACCGAAAGAGACGGCTGGCTTTCGCTAGCTCACGAGGCCTTGTGGCAGGTGCCGCACGAGATAGGGGGCAGGTGAAAAAGCCAGAATAGAAAGATTGTGCCTCTCTCTCCTTATGTCGAAAAACCTTTAAACTCAAAGGTAATAAAAAGTTTCGTACCCAAACTGAGAAGTCGTTTCGTGTTTTTTTCGAATTTTGACATTCCTATGTTCTATCTTTATGGACATTCGATGTACGTTTCACACATATTATGGCTATGGTATATTGATATATTTGGTGCCAGAGCTAGGCATATCCGTATCATGGGTATGGTACGACTGGGTTATCAAAGAGACGATCAGGCTAAGAACATCGGATCTATTTCAAGCTGCTTGTTCAGGCGATGGAAAGAGAGAGAGAGAGAAAACACAAGGCCCATAGATAAAAAAAGAAGAAAAAGGAAAAAGAAACACTGAAAACTAGAAAAACAAAATGTGGTGCCTCCAGAATGAAGAATAGAAAAACGAAGAAACACAACTGTCGGCACAAACCCTCTAGAAAAAAAAAGAAAACGCAGTAGAAGAAACAAGAAAAAGAAGAAAAACTCAACTCCAAAAACAAGAAAAAAAATGCGGTGCTCCAAGCAGGAAAAGAAAGAAAAAGAAAAAGAAGGCCAGAGGAAAATGAAAATAAAAGGATTGCAACCCGGGAAGTCAAGAAAAAAAAAATCATGTAAGGAAAGAAAAAGTAAAAAGAAGGTATTTGCTCATTATATAACTTCTATCTCTGCTGTCGATTAACATTTGAGTTCGTGAAAAAAGAATTTAAGTTGATTATATTGGTGAAAACATTAGTTCTAATGACAAGGGCCTTTCTAGAAGGATAAAATTGGAAATGATTTTTTAAAAATTATGTGTGATTCCTTGATAAAAATTATGATTACTGCTATGTGTAATATTGTATCGTAGTGAGGGAGAAAAAAGAAAGGATAAGAGGGAATTATGCGGACAGGAAAAGTAGGGAAAGATAGGTGGCCGTGGGGCAGAGATACCGTGGTGGAAACGATGGACAGCCATAGTAAACAATATTTTTATGAATGAAATTTTATAGTAAACGGGGTTTTTGGTGAGTAAAATTTTGTAATAACTTGTCAGTGGTCTGGGCAAGTTGTGATCGGAAATTGGAGTTTCAGTCCGAGATCTGTAATTCCACTCATCGGTGGTTTGTCCAAGGATTTCGCATGTCTGTAGTTAAGACGTTTGAACAGGTTTCGATATTTGTAAAGTTTGGAAAATCGATATTTTGGGCACTGGTGGAATCAGGCCGGGTTTTTTGTGGAAGTTGTCGATACCGACTATTCGGAAACACGGTTGACTTTTCGTTGTCCGGTCGACTGAAATTGTCTAAAATAAATCTAGCCATAGGGGCAGAGCAACTAAGAGACAGATGGGATTTTTTTGTCTGACGAGGCAGACAGATATTTTGTGAATTCCGCCTGGAGTGGGGCTTTGAAGTTGTTATTGGGGAGGATATGCGGAGACAGGGGTTTGGAGATTAGATAATTAAGATATGCGCGGAGTTTTGGTGATCTCATTGGATGTGTTCGGAAAATTCATGGACTCGGATTTTGAAGTGTTTTGAGGGGGGAATTTTGTTGGCTGAATTAATAAAAGTTTGGGTGGTTTAGGGGAGAACACCCGGGATATTTTAAGGCAAGAAAGAAAGAAGATGAGAAAGAAGGGTAATCGTAAGCTGTTGAAAAGTGGTCAAAAGTTGGAAAAAACAGGGAAACATTTTTCTTGGTTTGATTACGAGCTATGCTTAGTTGTGGAGGGTTAGAATGTGTATATTAATTAATGACAGAGATATAAAATTAGAAGTAATGAGTACGGATGTAGAAGGAAAGCAAAAGTGTAAAAGACATAATGAGCAATTAACCTGAGAGTGAAAAAAAAGTTTTAAAAAAAAATTAAAGACTGAAAAAATATACATGCCAAACCAGTGACTGTTGGAAAAAAATTTGAAAAAAATAAAGAAAAAAAAAACAGAAAATGTGGTTGAAAAAGAAAAAAATGGAAAAATTAATAAAAATGAAAGACAATACGAACACTTTTATTTTCAATGACGTTCCAGTTTGGGACTGATGCATGTTTTTTGTTGTATTGTTTTGTTGAAATGGTATTACTGAAAATTTTGTTGATCAATTCGACATGAGGAAGAGCGACACATTAGTTTAAGAAAATGATTTGTCATCATTGATGACAAATGATTTTATTTGTCGAAGGGAAAGGCATGTAATATAATGGCCGAGGCATGAACCGAAATCCCTCGGCCATTATATTACATGCCTTTCCCTTCGACAAATAAAATCATTTGCCTGAGAACCTTTCGGCTCTGTGCATGGGTTACTTAGGTGCAACATTAACACAGGTATTCACGCGCGCGTGCGCAGAGCAGACGTATCACTCAGAGATGTCACAATAGCTCGAAATGGGAAACGGGGGCTAGCGAGTGCGAATGACGTCACGCACCGGAAGCGCGCGGAGGATTTTGGGAATTTGAAGAAAGTTAGTAGAGTTGAGACTAGACACTGAACGAGACGGTTGGCAGATGGGAAAGCCAGAATAGAAAGATTGTGCATCTCTCTCTTTATGTCGAAAAACTTTTAAACTCAAAGGTAATAAAAAGTTTCGTACCCTAACTGAGAATTCGTTGCGTGTTTTTCGAATTTCGAGATTCCTATGTTCCATCTTTATGGACATTCGATGTATGTTTCACTCATAGCCATATCATGGCTATGGTACACAAATATATCTGTTTTATTTTTTATGTTTTATGTATGATTCTCAACGAGTTGAATATGAAAGTTACCTCTGTAACGAGTTTCCATCCGTATTTTTAATTTTTCGAGATATGGACGGAGTCCTATGTGTGGGTTACTAAGACCACGGACGAATGAGGGTTTGAAGGTTAAAGAGGTCAACGTGATATGAATGGATACGTGGGGAATTCTGAACCAGACAAACAATATAACGCGGAGTTGTTTTTTTTTCCTTTTCTTTATATATGTATCATTCATACATTTTTTTCATTTAAAAGAAAGCACAACTGTGACAACAGACAAACAAAGAACAAAACGAATACAACAAAAAAATATACAGCAATGTGGAGGACAAGTCGCTCCCAACAAGTATCTGACTAGGTCCTTCCAATAAGACAAAGTATTTTTTTTTTCTTCTTTCAGCGAAGAAGAAGGGTCTCTCCTCTTCGTCTTTATGGATGTACAAATTTTAACTAAATAGGTTTTCCGCCGGAACTAGCTGCTGATGAACAGCCTCAAAAACGTTTCTTTGGAATAGTCTTGATATGGACCTTTATTTAGGTTACGTATATTATTCTTGATAAAAATTTTGCCTTTCTTTTTATCTTTCCTTTCTTTTGTTAATTTTTTCTTATTTTTTTCTTATACTCGTTAATCTCCTATTAACGAGTTGCAAGGCACCAGTTTTTGTTGCCCTTTTCTTTTACGTTGAGCCTCAGGTTCTTACCCAACGGAGCTAAATTCTTCTATATGCCATTTTGGGACAAGGATTTCCCCTTTCACCAGATCCCGTGAAAGGCGCCCTTTTTCTTCCTTGGCGAAGCTCGAAACTAACTTTTTGGGTTTCGTTTCTTTTTGGCGGTAAAGCGCCCTCCCTGCCTCGACCTATGGCATGTCTTCTCCTTATCCGGGTCAAGACCTTTGCCCCTTCTTGGCTGCTTCTTCCCCTGTTGCTAGGGCTCGAAGACTCGCCAATCGCCTTCCCCCACTTCCGGTCCACATAGTAGTTCTTGCACTATAATCCTACCGTGGCCGGTGGCCGTAACACCTCGCTATCCCTCTTCTGATCCCATACGAGTTCCTTGAACAAGATATGATAGAAATACCCCCAACATTTCTAACTGCTATTTGTGTGATTCAATTAAATGTAGGCAAGTGTTAATGATCGTTACATCAATGTATGTACTATATATTTCAAATAAGACCTCTTACTATCATGGTTTTGCCCGGTATACACCGTGCATTGGCAGTTGAAACTGTTTTTTAGACTTGTGAATCAATAACTGAAATGCAGAGGACTGTTCATGTTTATTTCCTGTTACGCCTGAATGATATTTTTCCGGATAGAAAAAGGATTTTGAAATTATATGCGGGAGGTATTTCTGCCATATCATGTATTTCCCAAATGTCGTTTTATTTCATCTTTACAGAATTTCATGCTGACGAAAATAACTCGACGGCCTGCTCCATCTTTTTCAATATTTGTGATAATCAAATAATTTTATCACTTTTCGTTTCGGTCGGTTGGCATGATTCGAAATGTTCCACGTTTTTCATATTTGCATTTTTTACAATGGATCCTATTTTGTATAATTTTCTATTTTAGCAAATTTAATGTTTGGTCAGTTTTGTCTACCATGTGATCCGATAGCAAAAGAAATTATTTAGTATTAGACCTTTTGGGGTTAGACTAATTGCTGGGGGAAGCTAGATGTGATAAATGATATATAACTATTTGAGACTTCTAAATGAAAGAAGCTTATTTCATTCTATTTTTGAAGTTACTTTGAATAGTTGTAGATGGCTCCATTAATTACCTCCATTAAAACCTTGATTCTCAAATGACGAAGGGCCTTACAACATCTCTGATAAACAATATGAAATAAAGGGAATAGTGTGAAACCATAGAAGTGCATCAAAGATAAAAGTAAAAATCATGTTTTTTTTCTCAAATAAAGGCCATTCTTGTCGTGTGGGACGGTGTAATAGAACTGCACTTTTACAGAGAGGTAATATTCTTCCTACCAACGAGTAAACTGGATATGACACTAAACCATCTGATGGTGTACTTCCAGTAATGAGTGGTTGGAAATCTGGAATGCACCTTCATTGCTATTACTTCCAGGTTCACTCTAACCCTGATCGATATTACTTGTCTGGGTCCTATCTATGGGTCAAATAGACTGTTCAATTATTTACCTTTACTGAAAACATTTAACTGGTTGACAACAATAAATAGCAATACTTGTAATCATTCAACCGTGTTCAAACAAATGAGGGATGAGTGGAAACCAAAAGAGGGAAAGGATTCTTAATTCTCTCGTGATCAATAGATAAGTGATCTACAAAGACAACTTCCCACCAAATCTAACGGAGACAAATAATAATATTTTTGTTCTAGAAAATCGACAATAGAAAAGGTAAATAATCACTGGGTTAAACAAAATGTTATTAAATATTAGGTAAAAAGAACTCACTGAAAAGCCTAACTAAAGTTTCATTTACTAAACCTGTGCATTTACCAAATACCCCAACACGAGCAGGATATGTCGCAAGCTCAATTTTTATGCGAAGTTTAGCATGATTAAATTCTGGGTGTTCCTCCTCTTATACCAGTTACTATACGAAGGTACGGGTACCCAGTCACCCCTATTATTTACCCATAGCTAGAAGGAAAATAGTTGTTTGTATACCTTTCCTAAGGCATAAAAAATGAAATGCAAACAGCTTAGTCTATGATTTTAACTCGTGTCACTGTGTCTATTTCCCACGAAGATAAATGACCTTCCTTATTTAAGTATAGATTAGTTCATTGGTAAGATCAGAATAATATGGCATCAGTTGAGATTTGAAATAACTTACTATGGTTCGATAGCTCAGCTATTTAATCAATGCATCATTGAAAGAAAATCCCTAAGAAAGAAACTTACAAACTCCTACTAAGTGTCTCCTCATTACTAGCAATCATCTCTTGACCAATAATAATAGCTATTCGGTGATTACGATTTTACATGACTGATGGAATGATTCAAACGGCAAGTCAAACCGCCTTGGGTTATTTTATTCCAAGAAAGGAATCAGGCTCATTATAGGCTTATATTTATTTTCGACGTATTCTAAAACCCTTCAAAGAGGTTACAATCTAAAATCTAAAATTACATAATGAATTGTTAGATTTTAAATTGTGACCGCTTCAAAACGTCTGATGGATGCTAGATCAAACATATGTCATTGAAAAACCTTGAACTCTGTTAACTTCTGTTTTTATTGGTCGCTGGCCTTTTTCGATAATTCGATATATATATTTCGTGGTTCGGCCACCGTTTCTTTTCCGGTGACTGAGGGGTTGAACGCAGAACGAGGAAGCAAAGACACGAGATGAGATGAGACTCTCTCCGTCAAATACCGAAGAAAAAGCTTGATTAGACGGCTGGTGCAGTAGAATACACCGACTGCTTCTCTGCAGAGGGGTAAGACCGACCCCCTCCACAACGAGTCTCCGGGCTATGACACCGAGCAATCTGATGGTGAGGTTTCAGAGATGCTGAAGCTTTGGGGAATGCGGTGTACCCGTTCATTGCCATCACTCCCATGTCCACTCTGACCCCGAATGGTAGTACTTGATCGGGTCATATCTCTATGTCAAATAGAACTAAATTGTGTACTCATACTAAACTAAATTGTTTGAAATAGAACTGTTTTGACATTTGACTGTGTGTAAACAAAAAACTAAACTTATACTAAACTGAATTGTTTGAAATAGAATTGCTTATATTAATAAAAATGGATTTATCATTAATAGCCAACAATGGTTGATGTGCCTTAAAACCAAACCAAACTAAACCAAACCAAACGAAGAAAAAGCCAGCAACTGACCGGAAGATGAGTCAACAGACTTCAAGATTCTTCTGTAATATGATATCTTTCAATTAGCATCCGTGACTGGTTTTGAAGAGGTCATGATTTAAAATTGTCACGACCCAATGTGGAAGTGTTAGTGTGTTATAGAGGTGCCATCCCGCTATTGTGGTTGAAATAAGCTCGTCATTGTCATAAATAGGTTGAGTAATTATTCTCTTCATAGTGTTTGTAGTATTATAAAATAACTCTTTCTTCCGATGGAGAACACCAGTTCGGTAAATAAACCTAATCTTTATCCTCTAACTTCATTTCTGCTCATTACAGTAAAATCTGGCATCACAGCAGAGTGCGATTCCGTTGTTCTTTGAATCCCATTGCATATATATATATATATATATATATCCCGATTCAGCCACTGTTTCTTTTTTGTGACTGGAGTATGAATGCATGATAAGGGAGCAAAGATACGTAATGAGACGAGACTGTCGAATACCGAAGAAGCTAGTCATATAGTGTTTATTGTCCATTTCATCCTGTTTCCAAGGCTTCATAGACTGAACGGCAGAGAGAAAACTACGAAAATTGTGAACACAAACAGTCAACTGACAAATAGCCCTACTGAATTAGCAGTCACTGCTGACCACGGTATAGACCTTTATTCAGGGGATAATACTACAAAACCTACAATTTGTTTGTTTGATTGCAGGCTTTAAAGTTGACAGAACCTCTCTTTTTTTATAATCCTTTTAAGCAGTTTTCTACTTCTCACTATGAAAATCGAACAACCTGCATCTATTAATCGAGATGGGATTGCCAATTATTCTACTGCATTTTACGTCGAAATATAAACTATCTTTGTAAAGACCCGTACGAGATCCCAAAATTGAGAACCCTGTAAGCAGTAAACAGCGTATAAACGGTTTGATTTGCAGAAGAAAGTTACTATTTATTTTACATACACACACACACACACACACACACACACACACATATATATATATATATATATATATATATATATATATATATATTATTCGGTCCAGTTAAACCGGAGTCGGGAATAATTCTGTCAGGATAAAAAATCATTCAACTATGAACATTTAAATTTTCCTGGTAAAGAGCTCAATGTAACTGACATCAAATTCTGAATTATTTTATCCATTAGATCTGAAGAAGTCCTGTTATTTTTGGTGTTATTGATTCATATCAATGGAAATAAATTTATAATCCTAATGTGAATGGTTTTTGTTTTTCTTAAAGAAATATATATATATATATATATATAGAGAGAGAGAGAGAGAGAGAGAAGAGTAAAACATAAACAGTCCGATATATATACAATATTATTTATAATTTACAATAAAATGTTTAAAGTTTTAAACTTAATTGTTAATAATAATTCTTTCCATTCAACAAAGATGATGGGAAAAAACAATGTGATTTATCAATTTAAATGTCCATTGAGAGAATGATAAAAAAAAATCTATTAGTCACATTGGTTATAGTACAAAATTATCAAGGAGGCACACTTTACAACTTACAGAGTCTAACTCCAAATGGCAACACTTAAAAAAACATAATTGTCTTAATGCAACATATAGAAATATTTTACTCGATAATCCCAAAATAGTCCACCCAGACAATAATGTCAAAAAAATTAAAAATCCTAGAAGCCTTATATATAAAATATAGACAACACACTTTTAACAGAATTAATCTTGAAACTTTTGTTAATATTCTAAAATGTTTAAAATATATAGAACTATTGTGACGGCAAAATTATTAAAAATCCCAAGACGGGGATTTATTTTTCGCACGTGTGAAGACGGGGCGGTCTGGCACTAGATGCCTCGTAGAATAAGTCCTTGTTCAGAGTCCATTCTCGGGCACATAGGAACTGGCATATTATGTGGGGGTTAATTTAGGGCTAAAATGACCGCCCCTGGTAAGGGGGTTCCAAACTTCACGTTAAACACACCCACCCACCAGGTCACTAGCTCTTCCTACCCCTGGAACAATGGCAGATATGGACCTCTAGGTTTAGATAAAATAATATTAATTGTAGTAGTCGACAACTCCGGTTTGCCGTATAATATTTTTAAAGGAAAGAATATGACAATTTAGGCGAGAATAACATGAGGCGAAAGAAGCTAAAAAAGAAACATAAAATAAGCAACTTGACAGTAGACGACACAATGAACAAACTTCAAGACGTGGGGGACATTAAAATATAACAATCTTTTTAATATACACGCGGACACACATATTCAACGTGTCGGCTATATTATCAACGGCTAATACATAAATACAAATGTCTTTCTTTTCTTTTCTTTCTTCTTTAGTCTTTCTTTAAATTGAGAGAGAGAGAGAGAGAGAGAGAGAGAGAGATTATATAATTGGGTGTAGGGAGAAACAGTCTCAATGTTTATTTATCTTTTGACGGGTTCTTTCAGAGAGTATTTTCTCTTTTACGGGCTGACGAAATTTTACATATATATAACTCTGGCTTAAAGGCATAGGTACTTCTTTCCAAGATTCTATTTCGCTTCTTCACCCGGAGTCTTGGCGTGAGACTCGCCCCCATCTGTTCACGACGACATCTCTCTTCAAAACTAATATTATTTACCCCTATTTCCGCTGACGGAAGAAGGGGGCTATTTCCGCTTTGGGATTCTAGCCAATCATTTAGCTTCTATCTTCTTCTCCCCCTGTCAGGCGATTAGTTAGGACTACTATATGTCCCTATACCCCATTCTTTATCCATCCGGTCACAGAGTGAAAACATCTGTTTGTGTCCATTCTGACCTGGATTCGTTACTTCGGCCGAAAGGGATTGACCTAGATTCCTATTCCTCTCTTAACGGTCATTCTTTGGCGGCCTGCTAATTCAAACACGGTGGGATAGTAGAAATTCCTTATTTATCTCTTCTCAGTGGTAGACCACGTGACACTATACTTATGACAAAAGATAGAACAAATTTTATTCTACTTCATGTAATAAAAACATTTAAAAACAAACAGCCACCGCCGCTTAGCATCACCTTGGTTTTAAAAACAAGCTATACTTTTGTAATAAAAACTAAAATATTGTGATGATTAATGTTTGATACTAAAAAAGTATTTAAAAATAGCATATAAATTATCTTGATAATAGTTCTGACGAGAATCGAAAGTACTCGGTATATCCCAAATAACTTTTTCCTGAGAAGTTATCAGCAAATTTCAAGATTGTAACTTCAAAAAACATAATGACTCTTGAAAGAAAAAAGAAAGAAATCCAAAACAAAAAGGATTCCGTTTTATTAAATCAAACCTGTTTATATACATACATATATATATATATGTGTGTGTGTGTGTGTGTGTGTATAATCAAGTCTTACTGATAGTACAGAGTCTCCTCTCTCTCTCTCTCTCTTTCTCTCTCTCTCTCTTGCCATCCGTCTATATCGTCCATCGCTTTGGACATATTCTCAAAACTGTACCAGTATCGACACAGGCAGAAAGAAATAG
This sequence comes from Sepioteuthis lessoniana, assembly GCA_963585895.1. NCBI lineage: Eukaryota > Metazoa > Mollusca > Cephalopoda > Myopsida > Loliginidae > Sepioteuthis > Sepioteuthis lessoniana. The sequence goes on from OY757912.1 coordinate 88,846,819, forward strand.
ATAGTTAGATAGTAGATAGATCGAAACAAATGGATGAACATTGTGAAGATAGATAGATAGATGAATTCAGCTTGTAGACTGGGAACAATCTCAGATAGATAGTGATTGGTAGATAGAAAGATGAGTCCTCTGAAAGAATCACACTCAGTATATAAACGATTAAATTTGTGTGACGAAATCATTAATTATGGTACTACAGGAGGAACCCAAATATTAAATTTGTTGAATATAGGCAAATGGTTGTTTCCAAGAGACCAGACACTTGCTCTGCCGCAAGAAAAAGTGCGGGGAAGATAGCAGAAAGGTTAAATATACACCGAAAAAAATAATTATATACTGGATCGTTTGATAGAACATTCTGGCATTGGCGTCAACGTAAATCTCTTAGTATCTTTTAGCATTATCGTATAATTTATTCTTATTTCAGTTTTATTTATCCACAATCGATTAATTTATTTCTTCTGCTTCCTTCCTTTACACGACAACCACCCTTCTTTCACACGACAACTCCGCTTCCTTAACACGACAACCTCCCGTCCTTCACACGCAACTCCAAGTTAGCTGGAATTAGTTGACGGAAATGTTGGCCGAAGCATTGAAATCATGCCATGTTTAATGGTATCAGGAGGCCAACATCGAAGGCGCCATTAGAAAAAAAAAACAGTTCATTTACCACCGTTTTCGTAAACCTAAATATCCTTAAGGACCAATCACTTATCGATCGTTTCACAATGTGTCATTCACCTGTGGTGAGCTTCCGTGCTAATTAAAATCTTCGCCAAGTTAAGAAAAACTCTCGAAACTTAAATAATAAAAAAGAGAATCACACAATTAATTCCAGACGGCTAAATTTATTGCCTGTTCATCAACCGTTTATGTTAGTCCGATTTATACACACACACACACACACACACATATATATATAGATATATATATAGACAAGTTCGCCTACCTAGGAAGCAGTGTCTCATCAACCGAGACTGACAGGTGACTTGCAATGGCATGGACAGCTATCGATAAGATATCGGTTATATGGAAATCAGACCTGACCGATAAAATAAAACGCAGTTTCTCCCATGCAGCAGTCGTATCGATACTGCTATATAGATGCACTACATGGACTCCATAAAAACTAATGGGGAAAAGCTTGACGGCAACTACGCAAAAATGCTGCTAGTAATATTGAACAAGTCATGGAGGCAGTACCCCCCAACAGCCGCAGTACGGCCACCAACCTCCCATCACGAAAACTATCCTTAGATGAACTAGACATGCAGGATACCGCTGGAGAAGTAGGAAAGATGTACTATTGTGGACCCCTTCACATGGACGAGCAAAAGAAAGACGACCAGATAGAACCTACGTACAGCAGCTCTGTGCCGATAGGAGGTGTAATCCTGAAAACCTGCCGGAAGCAATGGACGATAGGGAGGGGTGGAGAGAGAGGGTCAGAGATACCCATGCTGATGGTTCGACATGATGATACATATATATATATATATATATATAACTAGCTATGGATAAAAAATAAAGACACTGATCTCAGCGAATTATGGTAAAGTTGCGCTGTTAGCATCTTTTCTCGGTAGAACAAGCTTTTATGACCCTACTTATGATATTGGTGGGTGAACACTTGGTCAAACCCTCCACAAATTGCAGAATGCGATACAAGGTCAATTTTTAAGCGCACAACAGCGGGTTATAAACTGAAACATTTCTGTCTCCCAAAGTGAATGCCATGCCAAAGCAAACGATCAACTGTTCGACAGATTTTTACTCGTCGCTTGGAGTAGAAAAATAGACTCTAATATAATACCAGATTTCTAATCACCGGTAAACCTCACGATGATTTCGAAAACCCTCGTGGTAAACTCGAAGGTGTTGGATAGTGACAGGAAGAATCCTTTGACATATGTAAGTCGTGTGGGTGGTATTACAGGATATACCTCTCTTTCCTAGGGCAAAAAAGACAATGCCCTAGCGGATATGCCGTTAAAGTTAAAATGTATACCTATTTCCTAAGGTAAACAGAACGCAGGTGTTTCCTCAGCGAGAATGTTGCGTAAGTTGCATAGGTGGCATGCTAAACGGGAGGCATGTCCATGTGCAATGCGTTGGCGGAAGGTGTAATCACGAGGATTGCGTGGGTTTCCGGAAAATTATATAACACAGGAAAGAATTTCGACCCAGGCAGAACGAAGCAGAAAGGCAGAGAGGTTTCGCTGAAAAACCGCACTGTCGCTCCTGCGTGTGTGCATTTCAGCCATCTTCGACTAACATTTACTCCACTCATACGTACATTTTGAAATATAAAAAGAAAAGAAAAAAAGCAGTTTATATTTTTATACATTAGCTTTGTTGTTGCTCTTCCTGTATAAAGTAAGAATCATCATCATCAAGTCGTGCTGGCCAGCACGGATATCCCTGACCCTCTCTCGCCACTTCTCCCTATCGTTCATCGCTTTTGGCAGGTCTTCAGGTTACATCCCGTATCCTCACGTAACTGCTGTATGTATGTTCGAGCTGGTCGTCCTGCTTTTGCTTGGTCATAAGCGGGGGTCCATAGGAGTACATCACTGATGAGTTCGTCCTTGCTTCTCCAGTAGTGTCCTGCGTGTCTGGTTCGTCTAACTTGTGTAGTTTTCGTGATGGGAGGCAGGTGTCCGTATAGTTGGTGCCTTGTGGGGTGTTGCTGCCAGGACTTGTTCAATATTGCTCTCAACATTCTTGTGTAATTGCCATCTAGTTTCTTCATCAGCCGTTTATTTAGCGTCCAAGTAGTGCATCCATATAGTAGTATCGATACAACCGCTGCCTGGAAGAAACTGCGTTTCATTTTATCGGTCAGGTCTGATGTGTCGATGTCTTTTTCGGTTAATGAGACACTAGTTCACGCGAAAATGAGGGATTTTTGAAAAAAGGCAATCAGTCATTTAGTTAATGACCTTAAGAGGACAAGTTAGGTTGGTTAGTTGCTTGTTTTTTTTTTTTACGGCATGTCAACCCTTTTAGGTCATGTAAGGTTAAATGCAATTTATACATATACGTAGTGCATTCAATATTTTTGCAGACTTTTTTTACAGGCATTTAAAATTGTTGTAGACTCTTAAAAAATCACTATTTTATTGCTACTAATCTTATGAGATGATTGACCAATTTTTATAATTTCAGGTTCAAATGAACAGCTACAGCAGCAATTGGAATACACCCGACTGAAGCCTGATTGTCACAGCTGCTGAATTTCAAAAATGCAATCTAGACGTGAGGAAGAACGATATGCAATAAAATTTTGTTTTAAATTTGGAAAAATGCCATGCGATGAAAGGTGGATCTACTGCTATGACGCAGAGACCAAGAGACAGAGTTCCCAGTGGCAAATCCACTAACAAACAGTTGATGATCCCTTTTTGGACATGCACCGGGTTCCCACTGGACAGACAGTCAACGAGGAATACTATGTTGAGGTATTAAGGGAGTTCAGGAGAGATTCATAGGGAAGAGGCCAGCACTCGTCAAATCGAGTCAGTGGCATTTCCACCAGGACAATGCACCAGTCCGCAACTCATTCCTTGTCACAGACTATTTGACCAAGATGGGCATCAAGACAGTTACTCACCCTCCCTATATTTCTGACCTTGCTCCCTGTGACTTTTGGTTATTCGCTAAGCTCAGAGGCTGTCGTTATGAGACAATTGAGGATATGAAAGAGGCTGTGACGAAAGTAATTGACACGCTCACACAAGAGGACTTCCATGGGGTCTTCCAGAAGTTGTTTGATCGGTAGAACAAGTGCATTACTTCGAAGGGGACTAGAGTTTCATGTGTGTACTATCAATAAAAGTGCCCATACGAAAAAAAGGCTGGAAACTTATTTAATGATCCTCGTATGTATTCTGTACATGATTTTAAGACGCATTGTTTGTCGGTAACATATTTCAATGAGCCAGACCTCATTTGTTTTTTCCCATTTATATGGGTTCAAGTTTTTTATTTTTAATCAAACACTAACAATTTAATTTAATATCAGTCATATGTTTGCACATAGTGAACTGGTTACAAGCGTGACTATTTAATATTAATAATTATATTCAGCAATACTCATTCATTTGCTCGCAGTCAAATTGTTGGCGGAAGGTGTAATCACGATGTATCACTAACATTTGTATTGCGATGTATCATTAACATTTCAGTTAAACATCAGTCATTTGTTTACACACAGTTAAATGATCAAACAGTTTTATTTCTGAAAATTATATTTTACATAGGTCATTTATTTGTGCATAGTTTATATTTCAAAGTTTTATTTGACCCACAGATAAGACCCTATCAGGTGCTACCATTTGAAGTCAGAGTGGACCTGTGAGCAATGACAATGAAGAAGTACCTCATGTTCCCAAAATCTCCAGGACTGGAACTTTGAGATCAGATGATTTTATGTCATATCCAGGACACAAGTGAACGGGGGTCTTACCCCTCTGCAGAGATTCAGTTGGTGTTTTCTACAACACATGCAGAGAGCTCAAATTTTACTGCTAAACGAAACCACCTTCAAATAATTGGTTGGGTGCTATGATATTTCCTTCATCAACTCAGGAATACTCCACTTCATGTCCTCTTACTTTGAGACGAATGTATAGGTGGAAATACATTAATAAAGAGAGTTTCATTGAACTACCTGTCTAACTTATTCTCTTTCTGAGAACTTGCTGTTATTCCTTCATCTCTGACAGTTTTCGTCGAGACCCAGCAATGAGAAGTGTGCATATCTTTCGCAAGTTCATTAACACGAAGTGCAACGAAAATAGCTACATAAAGGATTTGAATTCGGTCATCAATTCCATCTATTAAGAAGATAAGCATCACGCCACGTGTCTCGACACAACAAGATAGATGAGCAATTTGAATGAGGAAACAATGTAAGCAAACTAACTTATTTCTTTTGTAAAGATTAGTACGCGAACTAATGCTGGGGACCCTAGCCGAGTAAAATGATTAACTAGAAATATACAAATTAACCGAAATAGATTTAGAAGAAAAAAGGTAAAACATTTCATTCATTAAAATCAACGGATTTAGATTTTAAAAGAATAAATCGAGGTGGTGTTGTTATTTTTCTTGAAGAAAAGTGGAAAAATACAGTTATTATTCGACTGGAAGCAGTTAGAAAGATTAGTGAATTGTTTCATCTTTAGAAATTTGAAGGGGATAATCATTTCGATCGTCCACAGACGACGAAGCCAAATCGACGGTGGTTTTGACCATGGGGGCCAGGACTTGTCTGCTGATTGAGTGTAATTGTCAGCTGGAAACAAATATTTTGAAAAACATTTTTTGATGTAAACGTGGAAAATTTTATTTACCGTTTACTGACGTCAGCGGAAGAATAGGAAGGACCCGTCCTGTTCTGGGTGGTGGTGCTAGCAGGCCAGACACTGGAAGTATTAGGCAGAAATTGGAAGGAGTAGAATTAATTGATAGAAACCAAGTAGAAGAAAATCGAGTATTGAAGGCACAGCAAGACAAAGGGGCTGAATAAATTATTGAAATCTAAATTTGGAGAAAAATGATATTATCAATAGCTTTGCCAGCCACCTCTCTTCGGAGATGGAAAATGCATATAAGCCCGGAAATTCACCCCACGAGGAAGATCAGCGGTGACCGGCCGAAGCAGCTATGTTATTCACGTTACTCTGGGCCCTTGATTTGCGCCAGACTGCCCGGGGCGGAGAGGAAGATAAAGCCAAAAATAATATGACACTTTGAGATAGACTGCAAATGCGTGAGATAATAGGTCACTTCGAGATAGCATCGTATTAAATGCTCAGGGTGGAGAAGCAAAGACAACAGGGGTTACATGATACTTTGAGACGCCTTCGAACCAGACTCGCGAAAGTGAAAAGCGAGGAGGAACTGAAATAATAAGATGCTTTGAGTTGAGATGTCCTTGTACCAGACTCGCGGAGATAAAATGCGAAGAGAAATCGAGATGGTTCATTAGAGACCAGTGTGAACTGGCTAAGAGACCCATGATACTCTGAGTCTAAACCTTTTACCAGACTCCCAAGAACAGAAAAGCCTGTAGCAAAACACCGTGAAAAGTGAACAGAATACGCTACTTAAATACCCGTGTGCCGGACTAAAAAAAGATAAAACTGAGAACTAGAGACTAAGAAAGCGAACTTAACGGTCACTTGAGATTGATTTATGCTAGACTATAGAAAGCGAGAAGAAAAAATCTGTTCTCTGTTTCTTGGTGTTAGATTTTTTTAAACTTTTTATTTGTGCAGTCTTATCCGTCCATATCGACTGGTGACTCCGATTATAGATTGATCTGCTGTCTGGATCAAAAACACAACGTGGGAAGATAAGCAGAACGGTCACGCCATCCGAGGACATAACTAGCAGAGTGAAATGGTCCGCGGATTGAATGCGGAATCACCCCAGTGTTTGGGGAAGTTGGTGAATTGTCACTAGTAAATCAAATCATTCTTTATCGTAGCGGGTTATTTTGGACGCATTGTTGTCAATCAAAAAACTATTGTTACTAGTTACAAAAATGAAAGTCTAAATACAAAAGATAAAGCAGCTTAACAGAAAATGAATTAAAAATAATATTCTTTTAGTTATTTTAAGTTAATAATGTTCTATGAAAATTTACTAGAAAATTATGAATGTTTTTTTAATTAATGAGTGACACTCAAGAGATATGTCGATTTCAATATTGGGTTTTCTTTTCAATTGGTTGTCCAAACTTAAAGATAAATCTATGAAATTATTTCAATTTAAGCTTCTAATTCTTAACGTAACTGGTTGTGTTCAAAACCAGAGCAGTGAATATATTGTGGATTATTTTTAATATTATTAACTGTAAAACCATCTTTTATGATAACTTTAGTTAAATTTGGACAGGCAAACATATTGTACTCTGCTACTCGGTAGAATCGGATTTGGTTTCATTTGTTTCTTTGTTTAATGGTACATCAACTTTCATAACGAGTTAAATGCCAAAGCTATCCTTGGAGGAAGAACTATTGTGGGGCTGTTTAACCCATACTGGGATCTGATAAAGTAGTTCATAAATTGTTTCCTTCTCCAACCATTACTTTATTTGTTTATACCTCTTTTTCTTGATATGCAGCTTGGAACATAGAAAAACTAAGGATGAACACAGAGCAACGAATAAATCCAGTTGGAGAAAACTTCTTCCTAAGCACTTAAAATCCTTCAGCAATAATAAGCAGGTAACACCATGTAGCGCGCATGTGTTTTTGGTTGGCTCAAAAAGGGATTCAAGGAGGTGAAAGATGACTCCAGGAGCGAGAGGAATGACTAAGGTCAAGGTCAATCAAATAAGGCAGTTGGTGTATGTCGATCGTCGGTTGACTGTTCGAATGATTGAAATTCAGAGGGGCATGAAAAGCAACGGTGTTTGGAAGATTATCACTGAAAACTTGGACATGCTGAAAGTCTGTGCAAAGATAGTTCCAAGATAGAGTTATGATGATAAGAAGGAGCACTAGAGGCTGTTTTATCATGATATCATCGATCGTCTGCAGAATAAACCTTCACTGGTGATGAGTTCTAGGTTTTCAGTACGATCCGAAAGCCAAGTACCAGGACAGTCAATGGAAGTTTCCGACATCTGTGAGGCTCAAGAAAAAGAGAAAGTAAAATTCAAAAGTCTTCGATTTGAGGTGGATTGTCCACAGCCAGTTCTTGACACAATGCTAGACGATCAATCAGCTAGTTTAAAAGATTTACTATGGCATATGATTTGCTCAGTGCTATTGAATATACGAGAGTTATTGCAGGACAAATCGTGGCTATTTCAATACCATTATGCACTTGCTCGCAATACCCTGAACATCCTGCAGTTCTTAGCCGAAAGGAACATCGCCGAACTAGAACAACCTCTCTATTCAGCATATCTTACGTCGTGTGATTTTTTTTCTTTTCCATAAGTGCAAGGGGATTATAAAGGGAGCTCGTTTTGAAGGCCGAGAGACAATTAAGAAGGCCTTAACGACATAAATTCCAGAAGTGCATAGAAGCGTGGCAAAAAATGCATTAAACTCGAGACAGATTTTTAGAAAGCGAAAGCATGTACTTTGTTGAATTGAATTGATATAATATTTTGAGATGACATTCCTGTTACTTTTCAGACACATTTCATATGATTAGAATTGATTTCTTTTAAAATTTTTGTTAAAAAACAACTTTGAAGGATACTCGATCTTGCATAATGTACCGATGGAGATTATTTAATCATCTGGTAGTCAATACGTCTGCTTAGCCAAGAATCCTTGAGGAAATATAGCTTTTTATCTGTTAAGTCTAAATACTACAACAGTTGGTCCAACTTAAATTCTCCCGTTTTCTTTACTATCACCACATAATTCGTCGCACTTCAGGTGTTTCACCGCCTAATGTACACAGGTATATCTCTAATGTTTTCCAATGTGGAAACAGATATCCTTGTTCGACTCTCTCTGTATATTCGTTTAGCCTCGTCCTTCTTTTTACCTATATAATTCTACTCTTTCCTTCTTTCTTTTAGATCTATTTAATCTCAACAACCTTTACAGTTTTATGCTAGGAGGTGTAGTGCCGCACTAACTCACACGCATTATAATCGGCTTTTGTTTATCTCAGAACAATCAAAAGAAATTACCTACCAACTATCGCTTTATGTTCCTCTGCGTTAATATGTGCGCGCATCACTTTTATGTTTGCACCTGCTTTTCAAATTGAACATGAACAGGGGGAAAAAAAAACTAACAAAACAAAAAATACGACGCTGTTCTGAATGAAGCAAATAATGAATAAATATTTTGCACCGACTGAAGAAGTCTTTACTTTATAAATATTTCCAAAATGAATTTAACAAAAGAATAAAAATAACTGCAATGCATTCAAAATACTGAGTAAAGGTGTAAAATAAGCAATATTCTTTCGCATTGTCGGTGTTTTATGTGAAAGCTAAAACTGATAGATAGATAGATAGATAGATAGATAGATAGATCCAAATACATTAGGTTTCATCCATATTTGTCTATATTTGGCATTTTTATGTATGTGGGTGTATATAAAGTATATTTCAGATAAAGAAAATATATACTGATACGAATATGAGAGTTTAAAACCTGAATTTAATGGAAGAAACAATACCTCTCAAATTTACTCTTAAACCCCCCATACTCTCTATACATATATTTATACGAGGATCGTTCATAAAGTTCTAAGCATCGTCAAGAAGGAGTTGGGGAAAACAAGACACTTTACGATTTTTTATATAGTCCTTCTTGACACCAATTCACTTGGTTAAACATTCCTCAAGCATGGAAATCCCATCCAAGCGGAAGGTCTCATCTTATTTGTCCAAGAACACCTCCAGAACACATATGACCACATCATTGTTTATTTAAATGCTAACCACGTGGGTAGGATTTGAGTTTAGTCAACAGAGAAGACTCAGCTAGAGATATGTCGGGTGATTAAAGGGGATCAGGCCGCAGTTATTGCAACCTGAGCCGTTTGTACGGGCGCGTTATCCGGAATCAAGAGCAGAATTGTCCTCAGCTTTCCGTTTCGACTTGATTTCCTTCTGTAGTCGTCATAATTCTGATACATAGTTCAGTCCATTTATAATTCATCTCATTTCCAGGCAGTCTATCATGATAGAGTTTTCAGAATTCTCAAAAAACCAAAGGCATCATCTTATCAATAAACGTTGCTCGCTTGATGAAGAAAAAGTAATGCCAAAGCTCACTTTGAGTCTTTGATACAGGTTCGAAGTGGAAAAACTAATTCTTATTTTGAGTGACTGCCGCGGAAATATTTACGGTTCACCTGGAAGCAAGTCAGAAGTGGCTTCGACACTTTTAGGCTTGTGTTCTGGCATTGGCAATCTTAAGATCAATCATACAGAGAGCTTGCTCCTCTCCAATATCTCAGTTTAAATAGCCTGGGCCGAACCAGAACTAATGCATATAGACGTAGCTATCTTCTGGAAATCTGTCACTCCAAATCCCACAACTGTTCATTCGGGCTTGAGGTTTTTAAACAACCTAATCGAGGGTTATCTTCTATACTGTACGTGCCACGCTTCAATTCTGAGGCCCACGTTTTCACGGTTGCTTTGAATGAGGAGTCTTCACTAAGTATCAGTGCCATGTCCTCATAGATTTCCATGCGTGTCTTACAATTTTTTTTGTATATATTTTTTGTCCAGTTTTATATTAATCGCCCACTTTTTCAATTTTTGTATGGGTCTCACCAGGACAGAAATTAAAAAGAAATATATCTTAATTAGTTTTTACTGTTTTATAAGATATGGTTGTGTGTTGCCACTAAATTTTTCAGCTATTGCTCTCCTCTCCGTGTGAGGCATGGAAAATTCTGTAAGACCATCGTATATATATATATATATATATATATATATATATATATATATATATATATATATAGGAAAACTTTGAATAAATCCAACAGTATAGAAACACACAAATATGGAAAAACACAAGCTCTTCAGAGGATGATTTCATCTACAGTTTGAATTATTGATAAACGTTAAACGTTTTGCTTTTTAAATGTAGAAACATTAAACTTTCATCATGGTTTATGATTGTTTAAATGAAACAAATAAAAAGAGAAAGTATAACATTTCTATGTCTGTTGGTTGCTTTTTGTTTCAGATTTATTATGTGTGTGAACATTTATTCTAAAAGCATAACACATTTCCTTATTTTAAAAAAATCTATCTATCTATCTATCTTTATTTTTATATTATTTCGTTTATATCAAGATATTTTGAAAATTCTATACTGCATCTAACCGCCTCTTCAATGTCAGTCTGCTTCTTTCTGTCTCACTAAATCTGTTTGATCTAACTCAATCTATCTAACTATCTATCTAAGTATATTTAAAGGTTAGAGCAAAATTATTTCAAATAAAGGATTTTAACAGTTTAGTCATATATAATTAAGAAAAAAGTGAAAACTGTAATTTTAAAGATTCCAAAATAATAGTTTATATACATAAAAAAAAACCAGATAATTGTTAACTGTAGCATCATTTCAAATCACAACACGATAAAAAAAAGACCGGTATTTTTTCTAAATTTATCCTTATTTAGTCAAAGTAGTGTTAAAAAATTCTAAAATCCTTTATTTGAAATAAAGACGAAAATTTTATAAACAAAAAAATGGTTTACATGTGGGTTGCAGGGTTTAGCAAGTCATGCGCTTGAATTTCTAGAATCTGGTCTAGTTAAATTTGTTTTTTGTTTATAAAATTTTCGTCTTATTGAAAAAGCACATGTTTCGTGTCTAATGTGTTAATTTTGATTATTTTGTTAAGAGGTAAAATTTTTCTAATCAACCTTTTCTTGGGGTGAATTTTTAAGCATTTGATGCATTTATTAACAAAAATATTGGTACATGATGATTTTATATGGATACTGCCTCGAGATTTCATTTTCATTTTTATATTATTCATTTGGTTATCGGAGTTTTTAATGTGCAGATTGCTAATCGTGCCTAATTGCTAATTAGCGCTAAAAAAAGTTACAAAATTCCTTATTTAAAATAATTTGGCTTAACCCTTTACCTATACATAGATAGATAGATCAATTGATAATTTAACAAAACAGCGACAAAAAAAAAGCACACTGAGATTTATAGAAACAGAGAGATGCGTTGTGGAATGTTTACAATATCTATATATGAATAAATTAACATTTACGAGAAGATAGATAGATAGATAGATTGATAGATCGATTGATCCAACTGTTGGTCCATTGATCACTTGATAGATAGATAGATTGATAGATGTGATACTTTTTTCGAAAATAAGTAAATACGTTAAGTTTTTAAAATAAATTTTTGAAAAGTAATTGCATCATATAAATTTCAATGAGAACGCTACGAACATAAACAGAAAGTTTGAAACATTGGCATTTTTTTCATTTCTTTTAAAATTGATTCATCCGAATGAAGGTTTAATGTTTACACATCTTAAAAATAATTCAAACAATGAATAAAATCATCATCATCTGAAAACATTTGTACATTTCCTAGTATATATACATACATACATCATCATCATCATCATCATGTCGTGGCGCTAGCAGGGATATCCCTGACCCTCTCTCGCCACTTTTTCCTATCGTTCATCGCCTCAGGAAGGTCTTCAGAACTACATCCCGTATCCTCACATAGCTGCTGTATGTATGTTCTAGAAGGTCGTCCTGCTTCTGCTCGGCCATATGTGGAGGTCCATAGGAGTACATCACTTATGAGCTCGTCTCTGCTTCTCCAGCTGTGTCCTGCGTGTCTGGTTCGTCTAACTTGTATAGTTTTCGTGATGGGAGGCAGGTGGCCGTATGGTAGGTGATTTGTGGGGTGTTGCCGCCAGGACTTATTCAAACATACATACATACATATATATGTATATATAGGAAATGACCGGGCAGATTTCACAATAACATATTATTGAGATTATATATATATATATATATATAGAGAGAGAGAGAGGGAGAGAGAGAGAGAAACAGAAATATACTATATATATATATTTATGAACAAATACTCATAATTTTACTATATGTATTGTTACGCCGCATTGTACCCCTGCGGGATTGCCAGGTGCTGTTCGTTCCCGCCAAGTCCACCAGTTAACGCAGGGTACAGACGTTGGCTGTTGTCTACTGAACGCTATTTAGTGTCACAGATATTACAAATTCCCGAGCGGACCACATTTAAAAGCCACCGGGCGAGTTATAGGTGAATAATTAAAAGTCAACATACTAAAGTGTGTAGCTTTCCCCCTCAAATACAACGTCTTTGACAAACACAATTCTTCCACAAGAAAATAAGGACTCTGAACTGTCGTGTTTGAGTTAACAAGATTAATAACAATATTCTTTTATTGAATAAAAGAAAGAAACAAAGACAAAAACAATTCAAGTAAAAGTCAGGAGGGAGAAAGTATTTCTGTATCGAAAGGAGCCTCCACTAAAATATCCGTATCTCGGACTAAGCCCACTTAAAATATCTTTATCCCTGGACGGGTCTTCTATAAAATATCTGTCAATGGCGGAAGGTGAGAGGGTTGTTCGATAACGATAGACACGGTCGGCTTTCCTGCAGACTATGGAATTTAATGGCAGAGATCATGCTCCAAATCTCAAGTTTATCATTTCAGTATGAATGCAGCAAGATAAAGTTGAATTTACTTAAATTGTACAATCATTTACTTGGAGTTTTCTGGAATTTATTCTCTTTTCTTTTTTCTTTCGTTATTGGGTTCTCATACCACGTTGGTGGAAGGATACGCGTCTTATTACAGATAAGACCAAGTTTAATAATTGTCTCTTTCCTCAAGGACGAGTCTTTCCTTTGGGTATTCGTTAAACGGGGCTCCATACCTTGGAGTGCTGAGTTCATTCAAGTGATAAGCTTCTTCTTTTCTTTGCGTTCTCTGCGCGGCATTATTTTGGAATTTGGGTTTCTTTTATATCCTAAAAAATGTTCTTGTTTTTTCAACGAATAAAGGTAACCCCTTATGCGTCTTCATCCTTTGACATCCACATGGCAACTCCTATGTGTCTTCACCCCATGATGAATGAATGGCAACTAACTTATTTACGTAGTTTGAAAATTTACCACGTGTTGATTTTTGGCGGTATCTTCCTTGATACCAAATATGGTCGAGGGGTCTGCCTCTCCGCGGATACATACATGGCTAATAGAGAGTGAGGTCCTCCCATACCTATCTCAGCTTGTAATGATAGAGAGGTTGGGAGAGAGAGACGGTCTCTCTCACTGCCAATTCTGCTTACTACTCTCGTCGCCCAATAGCCAGCGTGCACCACTTCCTTTCACCACAACCCAAGGAATGTATTAGGGTGTCCTATTTCCCTGTTAAAGTATATATATATATATATATATATATATATATTTCTTAATATTCAATATGCTATATTGAACAAGTCCTGGCGATAACACCCAAAGGGACACCAACTATACGGCCACATGCCTCCCATCACGAAAGACGAACCAGACACGCTGAACACTGCTGGAGATGCAGAGACGAGCTCATAAGTGATGTACTCCTATGGACCCCCACATATGGCCAAGCAAAAGCAGGACGACCAGCTCGAACTTACATACAGCAGCCATGTGAGGACACAGGATGTAACCTTGAAGACCTGCCGGAGGCGATGAATGATTGGGAGAAGTGGCGAGAGAGGGTCAGGGATATCAGTGCTGGCGGCACGACATGATGATGATGATCATCATATTTCTTAATAGTACCTCTTCATATATATATATATATATATGTGTGTGTGTGTATGTGTGTGTGTGTGTGTGTGTGTATTAAGCAAAGTATTTATTCGCTTATTTTTGCATTCTTTCTCTGAAGAATTACAGTATAGAGCAGTATTAAAAGAAATATATTACTTATATATGGCTCCCTTCCTTTGATATGCATCTTTTTACATACGCCTCCATAAAACGTATTTCTGGTTGTCCGTCGAACGACATATGCCCCACATCTTTTATATATATGGCAATGGAAAATCGATGACCACCACTTAAAGCGTGTTTGAGAGAACCAAAAAGATAATAATCAGAGGATCAAAACCTGTATTCTAAAAGAATAAATAAACTATGATCCCCAACCTCGAATCTCAAAATTCTGAAGTTCTTTAACAAAATGATGGTATGTTTTTTCATGAATAAGTAAAACGCCTTAGACAATTTACGTCGAATTCCAGACTTCAGCTTTTCCGGCAAATAGAACTCTAATGGGTACCGTTAATCTGTCCTCCATATACTCGTCCAGTATTTGGGTGTGTAAAATGGAATAGATAAATAGATGAATAACATACAGCGAATAAAGTTTCCGTGTGGAGTGTTCAATTCAGAATAACCTTTTCCTTCGTAAATACGTGTACCTTTCCAGAATTGAGTATCTGTTGAATGCTCAGATTGATAAAACGCCGTTACATCTTTAAAGTTAATCTTTTCTTTAGGAAACATAGTCTTCTCTCTGATGGTGTTTGTTACGTAATAGATGGTTAAAATCTTCAATCGCTTTGTTCCGTATTTGATTTCAATAAGTTATAAACCGTTAAACACATAAAAAGTTATGGTGGGTCATCTGAGTGACGGGTTCGTTGTGTTATGGTTACCGTCAAAGGAAATGGAGACGATGACCCGAGTTCACATTTCCCATATCGCTCATACCCAAAAGAAATATATTAAACCAACTATTCTTCCTCCAGCTACGAGCAAATAGTAAGGCAGACTATGCTCTTTAGCCTTGATAATGCAACGGGTCTAGAAGAAGAAACACTCTCACTTCAAACCAGTTAGACTCCGCTTAAAAATTGATCTTGTGTTACATCCTTCTCGTGTGGAAGATATTTTTTTTTTTCATTAAGAAAAACAACAAACCGGTCACATTAGGATAATAAATTTATTTCCATCCTGTAATGTGTTTTTGAAAAATTCAAAAACATGAAAAAAATTTAACAGGACTTCTTCAGATCCTATGGATAAAATAAATCAGAGTAGACACCGGAAAGAAGGTGGGTAGGGATAGAAGAGGGATGAAGAGTTATCTACTCATTTATCCAACTTCCGTTTTTTATTTTATTGTCGGTTAGAATTATAGTAAATTTATTTTGAAAAAAAAAATATTTCTTATTTTTATTTTTTAATTTCTAAATTACTTTTTGACTTAACTACAGATTTAATACTAAATTAGAAAATTAATTTTATTCAATAACCTTACGTAATGATAGAGTAATAATTATATTAAATTAAATTCAAGATTTAACTAAATTTAATTTCTTTTTTTAAATCAAAAATTATTTAGAACCTATTAATCAGTTACACTTTTAATTATTAGTACGTATATATATGTTTTTTACATTATCTTTCGACCATTTTATTTTATTTATTCATTTACATTAATTCTCAATTTAATTATTTTTAAATTATTTAAGTTCTATAGTTTAAATTTAGCCCTATGTCTACACCTGGCTATTAATTCACTTCTCTTATTTAATAATTTTTCCGGCTCTTGATAAAGCAAAATGTGCATTTTTTTCATCTAAACACAGATTGCATCTACTATCGAAAGATTTTGGAGTATTTGATCTTTTTAATATGGACCATTGAATCTCAGGGGTTAAAACTTTATTTTTCAAACCCCGAAAATGCTTAGATAGAGCAGTTTGATGTTTCAGATGTTCATGGGAGAAAGAGTATTTGTGATTGGCGTATCTAATTTTTTGGCATTAAATAACGGCCTAAATATATATATATATATATATATATATATATATATATATATATATATATATATATATATTTCAGTCTTTGTTTAATGCCAAAGCCGAGTTTGTAGAAAGATACAAATGGTAATATTTAAGCCATAATTTAGAGGAGATAAGGGAGTTCAAATCTATTCCAAATGTATTAATCCGACTGGAGTTCGGAATCGCTTATTACGATAGCTCGTACACACCAGGGACTTGCACCTTGATTATACATTCATGCATTTATGTAATTTATGCACATAAATGGGGTGGTAATAATGTATACTCGAAATATGACAGACATATTGCTAGATCTAACGTACTAAGGCATTATTCAAGATCAATAGAACAATTGGTATGAATAATCGCGATATGAATTATCACAAATTAATCCTCTAATAAATAAAACAATAATTCATTAGACATCTGTTGTTGTGCACGTTTTTACCAACCTGATTACTTCAAACGTGGTCTAATGTCTTTGTTTCTTTTTTTACGTTCGTACTTGCCAAGGTAAATTCTGCTGTAACGGTCATTGAATGCAATTGATTGGACCAGAAAAAAAGAATCATTTGCTAAAATTTGCATATAAAATATGGAAATCTTATGCACTGAGATAGAAATACAGGGATCCAAGTTTCATTCAAACTTATCGGCAGTGATCGGCTTAGATTGATTGTTAATTATTTTTAGGCATAAAAAGTACTCAAAGATGAGGTTTTACTCTTCTCTCTAGAATATCTTGACATGAAAGTGCCAATATATATATATATATATATATATATATATAGATATATATATATAAAAGTAAAGTTGGCGGCCATAGTCGATGGCAACTCGAAGGTTCTTCTTTCAATAGCTACTACACTGAAGGGTTGAGGGAGGGCGCTACTCCTTTTTCTGGATTGCTCCAACTTACCCTTGATACGTACCTTATAATGCTGAGTGTTATGCAAGGCGACATCACGTAAAATTTTTGAGTCTTTGGTAATGACTCAATATATATATATATATATATATATATATATATTTACTAATCTAATATCTACCAGCATTCACGGTACCAGAGTCGGGGTTAGACTTCCAATAAAGTGAAACTTTAGTAGAAGATTACCGACTCGCGATTTAAGTTAACTTTATATATATATATATATATATATATATATATATATATATATATATATATATATATATATATATATATATATTAAATTTGATGAAAAAAAATCAGTCTAGCAGTTCCGGTATAAATCTATTTCAGGTCTACAAAAATGACCTTCATCAGATGGAATTTGATGCATTTACGCTTTAAATACGATGCAGACACCATTACCTTGATACCGGCGAGAGGAAAAAAATGATTTGTTGAAAATATCATTACATATTAATGAAAATAATTTTTGTCCTTTCCTCTTTTTTTATTTTAAAAAAAACTGTCGTTGATAATTTGAATTACATTTAAACTACTATCGATATTTTTAAAAACCTATGAATATCGGAAGGTCTTACTAGTGATTTAAGACTTAATTTCATAAACTATTATTAAAACAAAGATATTTTTTGATTCCTAATTTTCTATGAAAATAATTGATAGAGTGTTCGCCAATTGTTCGGAAGACAAGGATTCAATCCCAGGTCGAGTCATACCAAAAATTTAAAAATTGGTTCCTGATACCTCCTTGCTTAACACTCAGCATTAAAAGGTATTTATTAGGGGTAAAGTGGAGCAATCCAGGGAAAGGAGTAGTGCTCTCCCGTACATCCACGGTTGAGTAGCTACTAAAAGGGAGCCTTCAGGTCGCCCTCGACAACAGTTGCCAACTTTACTTTTATCCATATTCAATAATATAGTCCCTGTAGTCTGATAATTTACATTAGTATTGATTTAACTAAATGACTATTAAGGAAACATATTGTAACTAACTCCAATACATTTATATTAGGAAGAGTTATTCTTTTCCTTTTAAAATTAACCCTCATGAGTAATGGATTAATATTGTAATATATAATGAATTAAAGTATCTAAGAAACTTTATTTCTTTATAATATATATATATATATATATATATATATATATATATATATATATATATATATATATATATATTGAACAAGTCCTGGCGACAACAACCCACAAGACATCAACTATACGGCCACTTGCCTCCTATCACGAAAACTATGCAAGTTAGACGAACCAGACACGCAGGACACTGCATGAGAAGCAAGGACGAACTCATCAGTGATGTACTCCTATGGACCCCCGTATATGGCCAAGCAAAAGCAATACGACCAGCTCGAACATACATACAGCGGCTATGTGAGGATACGGGATGAGAGCCTGAAGACCTACCAAAAGTGATGAACAATAGGGAGAAGTGGCGAGAGAGGGTCAGGGATATCTGTGCTGGCGGCACGATATGATGATGGATATATATATATATATATATATATATATATATATATATATATATCCTTTCAGATTTAAAAAATAAATCACACATCCGGCGATCGAGAGTGAGGTAAAATTTATTCGCCCCAGAATCATTTTACTCAACCGACTCCGTTTTTAGCCAAAAATAGTTCATAATTTTAAAAGATATTCAGGCATTTTTGAAGGCACGAACTAAGATAAGAAATGATGAAAATTACTTATTTGTATGATTTATTTTTTCGATGAGTGGTTGACAGAAGTATGCGTTTTTTTTCTTTTTAATGTTCGTTTTGACTTTTCATAAAGCGAGGAGGGAATAAAAATGTAGAGTCAAGGACGAAATTCTCCAAATGAATTTCTAAAAATATGTGAGCGTCATTAGTTTGGACAACAGAGACATTTTGGCTCCACTGTGGAAGCATTAATTATACAAATGTTAACAATTACCAGACGTCTAAGAGAGAGAAACAGAGAGACAGAGAGGCTGGTCATTCTAAATTCCATTTGTCAGATCTTCTTTAGAGGATTGCGGTATATTTTGTGGATGCAACTCTTCTTTTTTAACCGGACATTTCGACGGTCGTTAGGTGCCAGTCACAAAACCAACGACTTCATTAATGTCATTTTAGGTCATTCTAAGTAACTTGGGAATCTTCAATGGCATACTTTTGGATTGTAAAATGATCAGAGTTCTTTTTTCAATATTTCAAGAGACACGTTTCATTGCGAATTTTCATCGATCGCTGAGAGACTAGAAAAATAACTTTAATCACCCGAGGAAGTTTTTACTCGATGGAGTTGATCGAGCGGGCGGAATCTCAGAGGATATATATAATGATAGAATAAATTACACAATTGAGTAGATGTATGCCTTTTTCAAAATCATGAACTGGATCAGCCTTAAAGAAAATATTGATTGATTCTTGGGTGAGTCAAAAGTTTTGTAATATTTTAGTAACGTAATGTAGAATTCGGCAACTCCAGATGATTTTGCCGATGTCGTGATGGTGACTTACCTCATTAGAAATGACATATATTACTTGCTGGATGCTCACCAAGTTCTACTCACAGCATTTGCCTCTATGGCATGAATCGTGGCCTCAGAATCCACGGAAGTGAGTCTATCTGCGACGTTAAAATAATTCTACGCATAAACTAACCCCAAACAATGCAGGTTTACGTATGTGGAACGAAATCTGGCAAAAATATGTTCCGCTGTTTAAAAAAAGAAATGACCATCATATAACGTTTGTGTTTTGCTACTTTCCGATGTAGGGGATGGATTATCATTAATAACTAAGCTGGAGGTTTTAAATCTATTATAGTATATGGTAAGATTTATTTTTTATTTGGATTAGCGGGGAGTATGTTCTTTGGATAAACGTTCTTAAAAAAATCTAATCTAATTTACATTTGTAGTGTATTTGGTTGCGGTAAAAATTTTGATTCATACTTTTTTATTTGTTAGGGTGTTGCTGTGTTTATTTTGTTGGCTGACATTTTTAATACTATGTTTAATTTATCAACAATATTCTTAAGGAACACATTATTGATGAGCGTTTGACACACACACACACACACACACACACACACACACACACATATATATATATATATATATATATATATACCCAACCCACATGAATATTTAGCTGGAAAATTTGAGGTTGGTTAGGCGAATTTAGAACTTCAGAATAATTTTTACATCAGTAAATTTAGAAGCTGTCAAAAATTTCGCATAATTACATTCACTAATTTTCTCATAATTTTATAGACATTTTCCTGTCATATTTCCATTCCGTACACACATCTATAAATTGTCTTTTGTGTTTCAAACAATCAATATATCATCGAATACAACTGTACGTTTTTAGATACCTGCCTTTTATATGTACATATGCTGCTGAAAATTTTATTTGTTCACTTGTAAATTGTCATGCTGAATGACAGGCATGCCACTTTTTTGCTTATTTTGTTTGTTTCCGCAATTCTATTTTTATTTTTAACTTATTTTCCATAATTTCTAATTTGAGCGGAAATCGAATATAAAGGCTAGCCTTAAAGCATTGCAATTCAGTTCTAAATGAAAAAGAGAAATTATGTGAATTTTGACAAAGAACCAATTCCGGTGCCAATATGAGGCGTACACGCAATAGACCACAATTATCTAAGATATATATATATATATATATATATATATATATATATATATATATATATATATATATATATATATATATATGTATATACAGACTCTCTCTCTCTCTCACACACACACACACACACACACACATACACACACACACACACACACACACACACACACACATATATATATATATATTTATTCATTCATTTATATATATATATATATATATATATATACAGATGTTCTCTAACCGATATTGACCACTCTTTAAGAATATTGCAAACTGTATTATTGATATATACCTATGTGTATACGTGTATATGCTATACGTATATATGTGTGTGCTGTAATAAAAATTACTTGAACAAGTCCTGGCGGCAACACCCCACAAAACACCAACTTTACGGCCACCTGCCCCCTATCACGAAAACTATTCAAGTTAGACGAACCAGACATGCAGGACACTGCTGGAGAAGCAGGGACGAACTCATGAGCGATGTACTCTTATGGTCCCCTACACATGCCCGTGCAAAAGCAGGATGACCAGCGCGACCATACATTCAGCAACTATGTGAGGATTCGGGATGTTGTCCTGAAGACCTACCTAAGGCGATGAACGATAGGGAGAAGTGGCGAGAGAGGGTCAGGGATATCCATGCTACCAGCGCGACATGATGATGTTGATGATATATATATTTATTATCTCACACACACAGACACATAGACTCACAGACACACACACACACACACACACACACACACACACACACACACACACACACACACACACATATATATATATATATATATATACAGATGTTCTCTAACCGATATTGACCACTCTTTATGAATATTGCAAACTGTATTATTGATATATGGCCTATGTGTATACGTGTATATGCTATACGTATATATGTGTGTGCTGTAATAAAAATTAGATAATTATAACTATATATATATACGTGTTTGTGTGTGTGTTTCTATCTGTTCTCCTGTCTGTCTGACTATGTTAAATCACACGGTTTTCACTCATAATTTGGCCATTATCATCAGATATGTCGATCATATAAAACTGTGTCTTCAAATATTCGTTACAATTTTATATGTATTTGACCACGCTTTGTATTATTACAATAATTTTTTTTAACTATTATTTATTGCAATTGCCTGGTGCTTTCCTCGTTATAGAAATCGATGTTATGTTTATTAAACATTACCTGGAAAAGATATCCCAACATCCACTATGATATGTTTTTATTCAGCCCATCAACCTCGTTTTAAATAGTTATAAGGCTGTTAGCGCGTTAATTTCCGTGTCACTATTTCCCTTGACACTAACGACAATGAAATATGTTCTAAAGCTTAGAAATATAGATAACGCTTAGAATGATAAGACAGGAACCTAAACAAAATGTAAGTATGGAATTGGAAAGTTGTTTTCAATAAATGTATCGAAATGGTATCTTTTTCAATTACCAACTCATCCAAAATATATTCTTTCGTGGTGTTCGATTTTTTTTTAGTTTATTCGATGGTTTGGTTGGATTTTATAACATATCAACCACTTCTGTTTATTGAATGCCAAATTCTCTTTATACATTTATATCAATATATGATTTGTAAACACATTTTGTTGAGAGTATTTTAAACGATCCTAAGCCCATTTTTTGGACACATCAAACTGGCTTCAAGTATTACTGTATAAGGCACAATATAACATCAGTCATTTGTTTGCACGCATAGTTTGTTGGTAAATTCATTTTTAAATCAGTTACAACTAATTTGTTTGACGCTAGCTATCCAATTATATTTACACAGTTAAACGGTTTCAATTATTGCAATTTAACACTAATAATTCTATTCCATATTAATCATTTGGTTATAAGCATTGCTATTTAACATTATTCAACATTATTCAATCATCTGCACTCAACCAAATAATTCCAAGTTTGCTATGTAATCCCAATGATTCAACTTCGGCACACAGTTAATTTTTCAAGTATAGCTATTTTACACTAATTATTATATTGAACATTTGTAACGTAATAAGGTAGGTCCAAGTTACGAAGATATCGTGATGCTAATTTCTGGGGAAAGAGGGAGAAAATAAAAATAATAATAAGAAAAAGCAGACAGATTCTATGGAACGGCCAGCTGACCTCGGAAGAGTCAGGCCAAAGCACTCGTCAATCAGTCACGGGTTAATGACAATGGTAATCAAAAATGAGCAGGAAGAACTAGATGTATCAAATCGTCTACGCTGGTGTGGAACCACCGGAAGTGGATATGTCCTTCCTACCTCCGACACCAGGCGGAAGTAAAAGGACGACTTGAGTTCGAAAGTTAATCGACACGGAGACGTCACGTGAGTGAACAGTAGCCAGGACAATGTGAAGATAGTTGAAAGTCGGGGCCCCCATATTCGGTGACCTCTGCAAAGGGGGTCTCACACCTGAGGCATAGCTCTGGAGACGAAATCAGCGAACAAGTACTTTATATCTGCAACAGAAATCCAGAAAATTCGAGAACCGTGTTTGCTCTCTCTCTCTTCCACCCTCTCTCTTTCTCTCCTCATAACATGATTTAATATTCGTCCTGTCAACGCAGGTGACTTAGTTTTCATACTTTGCTTCTTACTTCCGACGACTACTTAACAACTGTGATAGCGAACAAACCTTTGTGTTTAGTGAACAAAGACGGAGTTTTGTGTGTTTGTCACTTTTCCACGGTGAGGTTGCAACCGTACATTTGAGGGATAATGGTACTCACTGTTCATTCATATGCACGCTGTCAAATCTTCCACAATATTTATTTAGTAAAGGATAATTTTTCGACTTCTACAGTTAATCTAAAATTTATCATAAATTGTAGCTTTTTTTATGTTGAGATATTTAAAATTATGCATTTAGACCAAAACTCAGGGGGAAAAAGTCTTGATGGCTACCTGCAAAGAAATTTTGTATTACATAGCATCCTCAGGAATGAGTCACAATGAAGTAGTAACTAACACACATGAATGAAGGTATACTTTCTTTATTTGATAGCGTATCAACCTTCATGGATTATTCAATGCCAAAGCTAACCCTGTAGAAAAAGATTAGTAGCACAATTCTAGGTATAGCAAGTGGTTTCAGAACTTCCCCGCCGGAAATTATCCTAAAGTGAACTTAATGGTGTGATGGTAGTTAGAACTTGCTTAAGAAGATGTCGCAATCCACCACTGTATTAACTACACCCTAGAGACACTTGAAAATTGTTTAATCTGGTCACTCAAATTTTAGGGAAAAAAGAGGCGAAATGTGTACCTAAAATATATACCCTTGACACGACCGAAACCCATTAAATTTGTTCTATCTGGTCAGTCAAAATTTATGAAAAAAAAAGAAGGGACAAAATGTGTACCTAAAATGTATACCCTGAATTAGACTGAAATCCACTAAATTTGTTCAATTTGGTCCCTCAAATTTTATGGCAAAAAAAAAACGGATGGAACAACATGTGCAACATATAAAAAAATAATATTTATATTTATCTTTATTCATTTTGCAAAGAGGAAAATTTTACACCGTTTTAAAAATACTGTTCGATTTTTGTATAAACTGTTTAAAATTCTGTGATAATGTCATACCTTTCAAGCAGGTATAAAAATATTCAAATCCTTCATTAGCAAAGTATTATCTTGGTTAATTTTCAATCATTTCTTCAGAATTTGGTCTTGGTTACTTAATCAGAAACATAAAAAAAAAGATGCGATGCGTTTACTTTTTTGCATGAGTTCAAGTTTTGTCATATTTCTACTATTATATAATTACGGAATGATTTTTTTTACTAATTAATCATTTTCGTTAATTATATTTTATCATTCGGTTTGGTTGGACTTTGAACTATTCGGCTCTTAGTGCAGGTGTTCACGCTCGCGCACAGAGGATGTGGCAATCACAAATGTCATAATAAAAACCCCAAATAGAAAATGATTTCGTCATGCCCGGAAGCGGTGGGCTGGGATTCTTGGTGATTTTGAAAAAAAGCAGTAAGTTGAGATACGAATCTGGGCGAGGCCAGTCCAGTTGTGGGCTACGGGATGCGTGGCGCGTTTTTTTGGGGTCAGAGAGCTGAGGTTTTGACTCTGGGTCGGACAGTTCAGCTGGGGGCTTGACCGCAGGACGATGTAGGAACAGTCCGCATAGTAAAAATTGTGTCTCTCTCTCTCCTCGTGTCGAAAACCTAAACTCAAGAAGTTAATAAACGTTTTGTACCTGAACAACGAGAGTCGTCGGTGTTTCGCGGGATCTCTCTGCATCTGAATATTTTACATCTTCGTATTTTGCCCGTACGTCATACTGCTTAATAACAATGCTTGGTCACATGTTTCAAGAATATGACAACACAAGCACACTGATTTAGAACATAAGATTTTCCCACACCCAG
Source organism: Sepioteuthis lessoniana (assembly GCA_963585895.1). Taxonomy (NCBI): domain Eukaryota; kingdom Metazoa; phylum Mollusca; class Cephalopoda; order Myopsida; family Loliginidae; genus Sepioteuthis; species Sepioteuthis lessoniana. Next base: position 88,872,157 of record OY757912.1, read on the forward strand.
CATATTTTCCTGGTCTCTAACCCATCAACTTTTTTCCAAGCATGTGTAAACATTTTTACGTCAAAGACACATCGTTTCAAAGGGGAAGCAGAAACTAAATTTAAATATTACTTGCTTTCTAGACATCAGCTGTTTATAATCTTGTAATCTTGAAAATCGGTTGCAGAAAGGCGTAGATATTCAGGGATCATATTTTTATTAGTTAAAACAACGTTTATTTAATTCATGAACTAAAGTATAATTACAAAATATAAGGTATTTTCTGTACAACTTTATATACACAAAAAAGGCAAAAAATTACTTTGCTCATTTTGAAACGGAAGTAGAATATATAGGATACAAGATGTCAACTGCAGGACTAATTCAAAAATAATCGGGACTGGTTAATTATTCATAAAATGAAGAAACCTCTTCTAAGTAAAAAGATGAGAAAACAAAAAACAAAACTTTCACACGTCAGATTAGACTTTTGTGGAATAAGAAAGTTTTGGTTTGGTTTGGTTATTCTTTATGGTATATCAACCATTGAATTACAAATCCTGCTTTATATATATATATATATATATATATATATATATATATATATATATATATATATATATATATATATATAATTTGAAAGCGAATATTATGTAAGTAACATTATGTTTAGAAGAACTTAAGCTAATTTCTTTGCTTAAAGTTAAATGGTTTCAAGTATTGTTATCCCGCACTAATAACTCTATTTGAAATTAATCATTGGGTTGCACACAGTTAAATGGTTTAGTAGTTGTTTGTTCGTTCGTTTGGGATTTATGGTATATCAACCCTTGTAAGTTAATTAATGCCAAATTAGTTTTTGTACAAATAAACAGTTCTCTTTCAAACAAGTCAGTAGATTATAAGTTCATAGTTCAATTGTCAAAAATATTTCAATTTCAAGCTCTTAAGTTTTGTCAGTTCTAATTCAAACAATTTAGTTTAATATAAGTATAGTTTTTATTTATGAACAATTCAGTTAAGCGAAGTAAAGTTTCAAGGTAAAAACAGTTTTATTTCAAAAAAGTCAGTTTAGTATAAGTAAGCAGTTTATATGTCAAAACAGTTCTCTTTCGAGCCATTCAGTTTAGCATTAGTACGCAGTTTAAATGCAAAACAGTAAACTTGAAACAACACTTAAGTTCTATTTGACCCATTGATAGGACCCTGTCATCGCTCCCAGGTCCAGAGTGGACCTGGGAGCGATGACAACGAAGGGGTACTCCTCATTCCCCAAAGCTCCATCAATAGTGGAATTTACCATCAGATTGTTTAGTGTCATATTCAGGGCACTCTTTGGGGGTGTCTTACCACTTTTCAGAGATAAAGTTGGTATATCCTACAGCCCCAGCCGACTGGGCAATTTAGTAGTTGTAATTGAACTATAGATGGCACCCGAATAGGTACTACCAATCCGTGTCAGAACTGAGAGCAATGACAAGGTAGAGGCACACGACACTTCGCAAAACTCCAAGACTAGAATCCGATCATCGGAATGAGTCTAGTCTCATATCCAGGACATTTCGTTCAAGTGCAGTTTACCCCACTGCTGAGATGCAGTCGGTTTATTTTACAGCCCCAGTCGACAGTGTAATAGACTTTTGTGAAAAAGTCGTAAACAGTAACGAATTGGAAAAAAGTAATCTTTATCGAAGTATCTATTAACATAATCCCCGTCTCCACAGGCAGGATGTGACACAATGTCACTGTTTTAAGCGTGGTTTACAAGTTTGAATTCAAATTTCTTTCCTAAAACGGTTACCCAATCAGTGGTAATGACCTCTATTTTCGTTTCTATTTAACCTGAGCAGAGGTGAAAATTGTTGGAAAAAGCACTTTTTCCTAGGCTTTGAGCAGGGAAAAAACTTAGTCTAGGATTTGAACTCAGGTCGCAGAAGTCAATATCCATGATGATAACCAATACACAACGAGCGCCTCTAATAAAATGAAATGCAACGTTCAATATATTCCTAGCTGTGAAAACTATATTTGGTGGAAGATCTTTAGAGATATTTTAAAATTTGCTTTTTAAGACGCAATAAAATGTTCCCGGTCACTTACGGTCAGGGGAAGTCACGGTGGCGTAGTGGTTAGCGTGCTGGTCAGTGACATCCTAGCAAGTGAGCATGAACTCCAGATGAGCTACTACGTTCACTTTCGGACAAATAGTTTGGGAAAGGTAAGAATCCTCTCAGCTATGGGTTGAATGGTACCAGTACTGTTTTTTTTCAGAGATGAGTTCGAAGAGTTGAGATGCAATTAAAGGAATAACCAAACCAAACCAAACCAAACCAATTCTAATGTCTGTTTCCAAATAAACATAAAGCAAGTTTGAGCTACATATCATTTAAGGTCGGATGAATTCAATGTCAGAGCTTTTTGAGAGTAAACTTATGTTGTTGAACTAATTGGTACTAAACATTAGAGATGGGATATTTCAGCAAGATAATACCCCCGTAATGTTGTGCATTTAGTTTCAATTTGCTTTTTCTGCTAGTAAGTCTACATTCTAACCTCTCCTACTAACTCAACCGATAGAAAAAAAAATTGGAGGAAAACCAAGAATGCTTTAGGTAAAGAAGTGAAAAATATAAAGGTATCTCGAGATGTTTTGATAGCAGTAATTCAGTCTGCCTCGGAATATACTGTTAGTGATCATATATATTTCTTATAAAAGTCGATGCCTAAAGGGATTGAAGAAACGTAACTCTCAAGAGAAGTGGGGCTCAAAATATTGACAATATTTGCGTGTCAAAACAAGAAAGATTAGTACTTTTACTGAGATATTTCTATTTATACTCACACAATCACAAACATGGACACACTCGAGCACAGAGACTCATGGACTCACACAAAATTCACACACACACACACACACACTCTCTCTCTCTCTCTCTCGCTCTCTCTCTCCCTCTCTCTCTCTCTTTCTCGCATACACACATACATATATACACAAGCACGCACACACACACACACACACACACAAATACATATATATACACTTAGAATAATCTATGGTAATACATGATACTAATATCCTGCATTTACTTACTCGTGAACTTAATTAGTTAAAAAAATTGTCATATATTACAAGTCACTGAGAAACTTGTTTGATACAGCAAACAATAGTTATTGAGATGAGATGATGTTATGTAAAACCTAGTAGCAAACGAACCCCTCCCCCCAAAAAATTACGAAATATCTAGCCTCCCCCCATCTAAAACAGTTGACCGACTTCAAGCATACTTAAAATTTATTAGTAAATAAAAGCTAAAAGGGAAGAGGAAGGATTTCAACTCGCACCTGCCAGCAGAGAAAATTGTCTCAATATTGGTCAGTATGTCTTTAAGTCCTATTAATTCAAAATGCTGAAAATTTTACCAAATGTTATGCTGTATTTTTGTTTGTAAAATATTGCTTAAACTGTGCGTTTAAAATGTAAAAACACGCTTACTATAAACCCAAATTGAATATATGACTCTGTCCAAATGTCAGCGAACACGGCAAAACGTTTTTGAATCTTTTCTAAAGGTTCAAAATTCTTAAAGCCCCAACAGTAGTTTAGGAGAAAAACTAAAATCCTAAAACTACCAATGCTACCACACACACACACACGCAAAAATTCATTTATATAATTCTATATATAATTCTTAAAGCCTACTTGGCTCCCAAATGTAGTATAGAAAAAAAACTAAAAAGCCTAGGAAAATGTCCCAATATTGAAAAAAAAAAAAAAAAATCAGTACCGTTGAAAGTCTGACAAAAGTACCTTAATCCTGGACTTTAACTAAGTTAAAACTTAAGAAAACTTAAATTAAAATTATCCCCATCCTTTTTTTTTACGTGCACATGGGAAGCAGCATGATGTACGGAAAGGTATTTGAATAAACCCATTGACGACCAAACTCAATACCTAAACGGGTCCTGGACGTGAGTCTGTCGATTTAACGCTCAGGATCGTTAGTTCGATCGGGGAACTACTGCTTCTCCTCTATAAGAGTGGCTTCTATAGAAGAGAATAAAACAGCCATCGAAAGATAACCATGGCCCACACTCAAACCACATACACAAACTTCGCGCGGGTAAAAAAGGGGTGCGTCCTGCTGACGTTGGAACCCTGGCCTCAGTGTTCGAAAAATCAGCTACAGAGCTCAAACGACAAAAACTACTAAAATGCAAACAAACACTACAAATAGCGACATTTAAAGTAAGAACCTTAAACAGAATAGGACAACTCCCAGAGCTAATCACATCGGCCGTAGAACATAAGATAGATATAATATGCATTCAAGAACACAGATACACGCACACCGAAGATATCAAAGATCACGAAACTGGCAATGTATGGTCGCACGTCACTGTATCAGAATGGAAAAACTCTGTCAACGCCGCAGTAGGAGGGGTGGGATTGCTTATAGGACCTAGAGCATTGAGAACGCTAAATTGCATTGAGAAAATACAACCTAGGATGAGAGCAGCTACTTTTTACAGCAACCACAGAGCAGCAATCATCTCCTGCTACAGTCCAACCAATGTTAGTGAAGAAACTGAACTAGTCACCTTCTACGATGAATTATCCTCATTAGTGCGTAGCATCCCGAAACACATGTTAGTCATTGGCGGAGACATGAATGCCCTAATCGGGAAAAACGGAAACAACAAATATAGCCTCCACAACACGTCAAATAGGAATGGGCAACATCTAACAGATTTCATGATAGAAAATAGATTAGCATGCCTCAATACAAACTACTAAAAAAGGGAGGGCAAACTATGGACATACACGAACGCGAAGCACAGATAGACTACGTCCTTTAAAAAGAAGAAATGGAAAAATAGTGCAATGAATTGCGAGGCATACTCCTCTTTCGAGGGTGTGTCTTCCGATAACCGAATATTCACGGCGAAAATAAGGCTAAGCCTACGAAAAAACGCCAAACGAACAGCGACCACCAAACACTATGACTGGGCCCTTTTGAACAACTGAGATATAAGAGATAAATACGTATTAGAATTAAGAAACAGATTCGAAACACTACAAGAGAAGACGGAAAAAAGTACACCAAATGACGAATATGAAACTTTCGTTAATGCGCACCTCGAGGCAGCAGCGAAATGCATTCCAACAAAACTCAAAACTAAATATAGAGTCCCATGGGAAACTTTAGCGGTGAGAGAAAAACGTGCACTAGTGAAAACAGCCTCCAAAAACTATCGAAAAAACCCAACAAACACAAATACCCGAAAACTATCAATTAGTAGGCATATATATAAAGGAACAGACAGAATACATTCAAAATCAGATAGATAAGATTAGAGACTCGGTGGAAGATTGACAATCTAGGATAGCCTGACAACAATAAACGAAGTGAGTAGAAGAAAGAGCACAGCCAAGGCAAAACTGAAAGCTGCAAACCAACAAGAAAGAATAAAACTGTGGAAACAGCACTTCGAAAACCTACTAGGAAACCCACCGAAATTAACACATGAACCAATCACCAGAAAAATTAGTAAACAATTGGACATTAAACTAGGACCGTTCACACTAGAAGAACTCGACTTGGTTCTCAGAAAAATTAAAAATAGGAAAGCTGCAGGGCTGAACGAGATCGCCCCAGAAGTATGGAAGACGAGACAATTCGACGACATAGTGCTCCGACACTGCAACGCAGTATATAATCAAAATCCGATAGATAGATGGATGAAGGGATGAATCCCCCCTTCCCTAAAAAGAGGAACCTCGGTTTAGCTAAAAACTACCGAGGCATAACACTTACATCCATAGCCGCAAAAATCTACAATGCCCTACTACGAAACCGCATAGAACCCAAAATCGCAACATACTTAGAAAAAACCAAAATGGCTTCCGAAGAAATAGATCCACGACCTAACAAATATTAACCATGAGTAGAATCCTTGAAGGTGTAAGGGCAAAAAAGCTACAAGCGACATTAATATTTGTCGATTTTACCAAGGCCTTCAATTCCATTCACAGAGGAAAGATGGAACAAATCCTCTTAGCATACGGCATACCTAAAGAAAACGTAGCAGCAATAACGATTCTCTATAGAAACACCAAAGTAAAAGTACGATCACCAGATGGAGACACAGAATACTTCGGCATTGTAGCAGGCGTACTACAAGGGGACACGCTAGCTCCATACCACTTTATCATTTGTCTAGACTACGTACTTAGAACATCGATAGACAAAATCAGAGAGAACGGCTTCGAGTTGACAAAGAAAAGAAGCAGAAGATACCCCGCAAAAACAATTACCGACGCCGACTACGCCAGTGACATAGCGATACTGGCAAATACACCCAACCAAGCCGAAACACTACTGCATAGTTTGGAACGAGCAGCCGCTGGTATAGGACTCTATGTCAATGCACACAAAACGGAATATATGTGCTATGATGAAACAGGGGACATCTTCACTCCAGACGGAACCCCTCTTAAACTAGTGGACAAATTCACTTACCTAGGAAGTAGCGTCGCATCAGCCGAGAAGAACATTGACATGAAGTTAACGAAAGCATGGACAGCTATCAATAGGCTATCGATTATATGGAAATCAGACCTAACCGATAAAATGAAACGCAGCTTCTTCCAGGCAGCGGTCGCATCGATACTGCTATATGGATGCACTACATGGACTCTAACAAAACGACTGGAGAAGAAGCTAGACGGCAATTACTCAAGAATGCTGCGAACAATCTTGAACAAGTCCTGGCGGCAACACCCTACAAGACACCAACTGTATGGCCACCTTCCTCCCATCACGAAAACTATTCAAGTTAGACGACCCAGACATGCGGGACACTGCTGGAGAAGCACGGACGAACTCATAAGTGATGTACTCTTATGGACCCCCACACATGGTCGAGCAAAAGCAGGACGACCAGCACGAACATACATTCAGCAACTATGTGAGGATACAGGATGTTGTCCAGAAGACCTGCCTGAGGCAATGAACGATAGAGAAAAGTGGCTCGTGAGAGTCAGGGATATCCGTGCTTCCAGCATGAAATGATGATGATGATATATATATATATATATATATATATATATATATATATATCCGTGTATGATGTTTGCTGGTGATATCAGACATTTTCTTTTTCTTTTATTTTTATTAAGTATAATTTTAATACGGCTATCAGATTGGTGTTTGAATGTTTCCTTCTGACATGGTGTTTAAATAAAAAAAAATCTCATTCATTAATTTAAATCTTAATAAATTTAAGTTTCATCTGGATGTGATTGAAACACCTAATAATTCATTGACTTTCAAGCTATGATTGCTGACAATTAATTGTTAGGGGTTTGATCTTTATTAGGAGCTACATACTTTTGGTCTAATGCTACGCGGTGCTCAGCTTAGATATTTTCGACATAATCTCTAATTCATTCGATGAAACATAAAGTTAATGATGCACTTTAGTTAACTTTATACATCAAGTAACTGTTTAAATTAGTATTGTCCTTTTTTATTGTAATGACAGCAATCAATAAAAACTTTTTAATTTTAGAATTTTTAGAAGACTTTGATAATTATAGTTTCTTTGATTACCAGTGATTTTACTGCAAAGCTAACAACATTAAAAATTAATCGAACCTGATTATCAGATAATGTGCCTACGTAGTTGCAGTGAATCTAAGACCGTTACCAAATAAATTTACTTGAATTTAAAGAAATATAATCTGTTCTTTAATGGATAGGACAAAACTACACACTTACTTACATACATACATACATACATACACAAACATATATATATATATATATATATATATATATATATAGATAGTCAATGTCATCAAGTCTCTTAATTTTTTTTCTCTTTTTCTCTTTCTATCTTTCTATCTCTCTCCATCCTTCCTGATCGTTCATCGCCATCGGACATATCCATAAGAGTTCATCGGTTGTTCGCATACAGCTGACAGATGCGAGTTTTCGCTGATAAGACAGCTCTGGTTTGCCCGTGTGGAGAAATCCATTGGAAAAGGTCACTAATTTGTTCGTCTTGACTTCAGTAGTAGTGTTCAGGCTCTCTTGTTCGTCTAACTGGGATGGTTTACGATATGAACGGCAATGGGGAGAGGTGATAAAGCTGCTGTTTTGTTGGGTGCAACTTCCTGGATTTGTACAAAACAGCACGTACCATTCTTGTAAAATTCCCACTTACTTTTCGTTGTATCGACCGGTCACAAACGAAATGGTTAGAGAAGAATCTATATTAGGTCTAGACAATATATATATATATATATATATATATACGCTTACAACACACACACACACACACACACACACACACACACACACACACACACATATATATATATATATATATATATACTGTCATCTAAAAACAGACGGTTTCGTTGTATCACAACCCTTCAGTATATATATATATATATATATATATATATATATATATATATATATATATGCATAAGATAATGGGCCAAATATAATAATTTGAACTAAGAAAAGGAAACGGAATGCTTTTCAAAAACATACCAACTCTGAGTTTCGCGTCAGCCGTCAGAGCTGTGAATTCTTTCAGTGTTTTACTTTGAATTTTTGAATATCATATATATATATATATATGTGTGTGTGTATGTGTGTGTGTGTGTGTGTGTCTGTGTGTTTACCTACCTGATTGTGTTTATCTACCTGATTGCAGATCTTTTAGCAAATCAATTATCATAAACAGATATCAGCGTGGTAATAACCCATTGCTTACTTATGCAATTGACGAAAATGAATTAATGAGAGGAAAACAGAAAAAAACGAAACCTTGAATTAACAGCTTAATGGGTGCTAATGAGATCTTAAAGCAAAATGCAGTTATACCGAAAATTGGGAGTAAAGAGAAACATTGTGGATGGGTTGCAATTATAATTGCGCTCATAAGATTTAATGCATAGAAAAATCAAAACAAATATTTCCAGAGAAAAAAAATGTGATTTTAGTGAGCAGAACATGCAAAATAACCTGCAGAAATACTATATAAATAAACATACTGATTTTAATACCAATAATGACATATAATCTGTCTGTCTCTCTGACTGACTGTCTCTCTCCCTCTCTCTCTCTCTATATATATATATATATATATAGTTCTTGGTATGTTGATCGCATAGGCGAGAATTTGAGAGTCAGCAAACGTTATATATATATATATATATATATATATATATAAAGTTAATAATGGAGTAAAATCCGACAATATAGACAGAAAATTTATAGCAATGACCCAAGCAAAAGGCGGTTTCTCAATAAATCTCTCCAGCGTTGATTACCTTATTTTCAATTTCTCTCTGTCTCTCTGTCTGGTTCGTTCTCTCTATTGGCCTGGGAGACAGGGGTTCAATCCATGGTCGAGTTACCCCAAAGACACAAAAAATGATACCTGATGCCTCCTTATATAACACTCGGCATTATAAGATAAGGGTCAAGAGTTATGTGGAACAATCCTGGGAACGGAGTGGCACCCTCACCTACACCTTATTGTTGTAGTTAATAAAAAGGAAGCCTTCAGTTCACTCTCGACAACGTTATCGAACTTTACTTATATATATATATCTATATATTGTCACGTGGTCTACCACTGAGAGGAGAGAAATAAGAAATTTCCCCTACCCCTTCCGTGTTTGAATTGACAGGCTCCAAATGTTCACCGTTAAAAGATGAAATTAGAATGTAGGTCAAGCTATCTATACTCCGTAACCTCACCCGGGTGGAGAGAGAAGGGGGACAGATGTCCGTATAGTAGCCCAAATGAATCGCCTGGCAGGTTGAGGAAGGAGAAAGTGGCCGAATGATTGGCCAGAACTCTAAAAACGGAAGTAGCTTTTTTCGTCAGTTGAAATAGGAATAAAGAATTCAGTTTTAGAACGGCGGTCGTCGTTAGAGGACATGTGATATGTCGCTAAAACTCCGGGCGAAGAAGCGAAATAGAACTCTTGGACAGGAGATAGCATATGCCTTCAAGCCGAGCTCCACAGAATCTCGTTAGCCCGTGAACGGAAACAAATCTCAGAGGAAGTCCGTCGAAGAAGCTAAGTAAACCTTAAAACTGTTTCCTCCCTCTACCCTTCCTACGTATTGCAATTACATGCTCTTTCTCTCAATTTAAAGAAAAAAGAAAGAAAAGAAAAAGGAAGAAAGACATTTGTGTTTAAGTCTTGCCTGCTGGTAATATAGTAGGCGCCTTAATTATTTACTTGTCCGCACGTATTAAAACTTTGTTATATTTTAGATGTCCCCTCGTGTCGAAATTTATTCATTGTGTTGTCTGCCTATCGAATTGCCTTCTTTTGCATGTTCCTTTTTAGCTTAATTTTCGCCTCAATTTGTTCTCGCTAAATGTCTTATTCGCCTTTAAAAACATTACACGGCAAATTGAAATTGTCGACTACGATAAATAATAATATTATATCTAAACCTAGAGGCCCATATCTTCCATTATCTAAGGGGTAGGAAGAGGAAGTGGCCTGGTAGATGTGTGTAATGTGAAAAATGGAAACCCCTTGCCAGCGGCGGTCAGCCTAGCACCAAGTTAACCCCCACATTATCTGCCAGTTCCCCATGTGTCCGAAGAAGGAATCTTAACTGGAACTTATTTTGCGAGGGATCAATTGCTAGACTACACGTGCAAAAAATAAACTCCCGTTCTGGGATAAATATTTATGCCACGTCACAATATATATATATATATATATATATATATATATATATATATATATATATATATATATATCACTTAAGTACAACCTTAAAACTCAAAAGAACAAAACAAAACAGTAAACAGGTTTCAATGGTTTCTATTGAGGCATTATGCCACCAAAACGTATTATATAATATTTTCAGGGCGGTTTGATTTGTTTTTCTTTTAGAGATTTCGTTTTTATAAGTAATATCCATATCTTGTCCTGAGTTTTGTATATGTCGGATATTATCATATATGTTTTTTTCTTTCTATCCTATCTATTATACTGAATGTAGCATTTCTATTAAAGCCATACTTAAACTTGCAAACATGTTCATCGACCGAGTGAAATCTATTATAATAATTTATTTTGTTTATTGATGTTTATTCTAACATTGAGATGACTTTTTGTTTTCTCTTGAAGAGAATAACGTGCACATACTAAAATATAATTGCTATATTTGCTCTTATAGATCGATTCGTATTATGTTTAAAACATCCTGCTGGTGATTGAACAACTTATAATTAGTGTATATGATGCATTTTTCACCATTCTATCATATCATATAGTGACATTATACCCTGTAGAGAGGTAAGGCCCAACCAAAGAAGTATTCTTGATATGAAACGAAACTGCAACTGAAGCAGCATTTTAAGAGATTTGGGGAGTTTAGAGTGACTATTTGTTATGGGACATATCCTACCATACCCCAAAGATGGACTCGTCCAACCTAAACATATTCTCCGAGCTTTCTTACGAGACATTTTACAGACGGACTGCAAGCCAAGCACGGCTTGTACGTCCTTTGTATGACTTCCTTTTTCTTCTAATATAATAACGTTTACCTATCACCCGTTGTTTGAGTTGTTTTTTCACCGGTCTTAACTGAAGACCACAACCCTATTCAATGCCAATACTCTAAGGTCCACTCTTTGCTGAGTATTAGTAGCTGTCAGTGCTCCATATATTGTTTAAATAGACTTGTTAAAATTTATTTGTATTCCATAGGAATATTTGATGCCATACAAGTATAAATTACTTTTATTAAGAATACCTACTGGACATTAAAATTGTTTACTAAGGATTATTAATAATTATTTGAAACCACATAACTATTGCAAACAAACGTCTATAATTAAATAGATACAATTACACGGAGTAATATAATATTTAGAATTAAATATGAATACTTGAAACGATACATTTGTGCAAATTAATTGTGTAAGTTATACTTGATATCATATAACTGCATTATTTCAATTAAAATAGTTACTGGAAACTCTGTTTCCTGATGATTACAACTAATTTCTTGAAAAGTTATCGCTGTTTGTTAAGAAAGTACAATAATTGAATATAAATAATTTATTGGAAATATATAATTATTAATGTAAGATGGGGAAACTTGGTGGTAGACATCTGTATGCAAATATAACATGTAAAAAATTTTTTTAAATGTAAGTATAGTCATACAATGAACACGATTTCTTAACCTCTAGGTATAGAATAACCCAAGACAGGATGACGTGCTGTTAAAATGAAAACCTCATCTCTTCTTATATAATACAATAATCTGTGAAGATTTATACACTAAAGTTAAACTTATTGATTGATTGATTGATTGAAATATTATAATGCTATTTTAAACCATCTATTTTTTTTTTTGTATAGAGGTTAGGTTATCTCGTTCGTGTTTAGATTTTTGTGTAGTTATTTTTTAAGAGGGATTTTATAAATGATCCCGTCAAATAAAAATTAATTTTATACAGATATATTGACGAATAGGTGGGACCTTCACATACGTCATTACTCTGGGTTAGAGTGGATCTGGGAATAATGGCAATAAACAGATACGCAAAATTCCCAGAACATGAGCCCCATAAGTCGGATGCTGTTTCATTTCATACCTACAACGCCTACCCACTTTTTAGGTGAGAGATTACCCTTCCACAGATGATGCTGTCAGCGTATTTTAAGCTTCGCTGACATGGTGATACTTGAATTGAGAATTTCTTTTTATTTCTATAAGAATTCAGTCAGCTATTGAATACAGACCATTCTTACTTTTGTATATTACCCGTTTTTCAGATCAAGGGAAAACCAAAGCTTTTGTTCACTGTTAACTGTCGAATTTATTTTTGTTATTATATTTCGTTCAAATATTTCGTTCAAAAAGTTTTACTTCACTTTCTTCTGTACTTCACATACTTGTATTCAAAGATTTTATTCAAGTCTTATAATTAATATATTTTATTCTCACTCACTCACTCACTCACTCACTCACTCTCTCTCTCTCTCTCTCTCTCTCTCTCTCTCTCTCTCTCTCTCTCTCTCTCTCCTTTTCTACACATTTTTCGACAGAAAATAACCCCCTCTCCACAATTCCTATGAAACTGTTTTGTAATGCTGAAATGAATTGCATTTCCATTCATGGTTGATATATATATATATATATATATATATATATATATATATATATATATATATATATATATATATATATATATATATATACCCTAAGGAGTTAGATTTTCGTCTTGGCGTGATTATTCTGACAGACAATGAAAACATTTCTGTTGGGGTCTATCACCTGCATCACCTGACAAATTGCTGTTTATGATTCTCTTTCGAAATTCTTTTGTTGGGCAGTTCAAATTTTTCGACATTAATTTTACAGAATCATCGATGAAAAGAGGAATATTGATTTCTATATATTCGGAGACATTTTTGCATTGATTTCCGCGGCTCATTATAAAGTTCATTCTCGGTTTACACGCAAAGTTACAGTTAACAATTGTCGCTGAGCATTGTCGTACTTTCATTGTTCATATATATATATATATATATATATATATATATATATATATATATATATATATGATATATATATATATATTTGTCAAAAAGTACACTCATGTCCTAAGATATATATATATATATATATATATATATATATATATATATATATATATATATGGGGGTGCGTGTGTATGTGTGTATGTGAGTTTGTGTGCGTGCGTGCGTGCGTGCGTGTGTGTGTGTATGTGTGTGTGTGTGTGAGAGAGAGAGAGAGAGAGAGAGAGAGAGAATTTGTGTGTGCATGTGTGCGTGTGTTTGTGTGTGTGTGTGTGTGTGTGTCTGTGTGTCTGTGATCGACCAGTTAGCTACCTGTCTCAACATACATACATACATACATACATACATACATACATGCATAATCATATAAGAACATATACATGTTTGTGTATGTGTATCCATGGGTGTGTATGTTTAGAGAGTGAGTGAACAAAACATACACATACACACATATAAATGTCTGTATAACTGTATATTTACTGAGTCATATATATATATAGAGAGAGAGTGAGAGAGAGACAGAGACAGAGACAGAGAGTGGAAGGGAGAAAGGATGAGAGACATAAGAGGTCCTAAGAAGGATGAAAGGACGGGAAAGATGAATGCAGTAACCGGAGCCCTTCCGTTACGAAGTTATCTGCTTGTAATTGTAACAGAATGAATGCATTTTTGAGAATATTGTAGTTATAACTTTCTTCAAAGCTGCTGGGATTAAGTTAATTTGAAAAGTCAGGTTTTAGAATTTTCTCAGAGAACAGGATGATTGTTGAGAATTCTCTTTATATCGAAAGGTCCAACCATGTGGTTGATTTCGAAGTTGGCAAGAGTTAATGGCAAGTCATAAACTGACAAAATTGGGACATTGTCTTTAGTTAGTAATTGTAGAAGAAATAATCCTTGAACTAAATTAGAACAATAGCTTATTTAAGATGTACAGGGATCGGAAAAATTAATGGAAACACCAAAAATCTTAATATCATAATTTTGAAACTCCTATAGAAGCATCAAACGTTTGTTATTTTTATGTTATCAATTATTCACGTTTTATTTTGCTGATATTATTTTTCTACAGATATCATTAAGAGAAATTAATCAAAATTTACTAGAATTGCAGATCTACCTGATTTTCAAAGAGATCAAATTGTATGGTAGGCGCTAGTGTAACAAAAACCGTTCAATTATTTGGTGTCTCAAAGAATACTGTTTCGAAAGTAATGACGGGGTTTTTGAAAGAAGGCAAAACCTGTTTACTGAAGCAAAACTCTGGAAGAAAGCGTAAGCTCTCTGATTGGCACCGTCAGACTCTTTTGTGGATTGTAAGGAAGTATCACATGAATACGGCTCCGAAAATTACAACAGAGCTTAATGAGCATCTCGAAAACCCAGTGTCTTCAAAAACTGTTTGAAGGGTACTGCGCAAAGCCGGATTTCACAGGAGGGCTGTAATCAGAAAAACATATTTAAGTAAATTTGTTTGAAATTTCTAGGTGTTCCCATTATTTTATCCAACACCTGTATTTTAGCGTGGGAATAGATTTGGATTATGAAGAAATTTGCATAGAATGACAGAGTTTGTTGTCATAAGTTCTGTGGGTTTTCAGCAGCAAAGAGAACAGATCAAATCGTATTGAAAGACAAATTTATTTTAATTACACAAGAATTCTGTGAGCAATAGTGAACAAGTCCTGGCGGCAACACCCCACAAGGCAACAACTATACAGCCACCTGCCTCCAATCACGAAAACTATCCAAGTTAGACGAACCAGACATGCAGGACTCTGCTGGAGAAACAAGGACGAGCTCATAAGGGATGTACTCCTATGAACCCCCACATATGGCCGTGCAAAAGCAGGACGACCAGCTCGAACATACATACAGCAGCGGGATGTAGCCCTGAAGACCTTCCAGAGGCGATGAACGATAGGGAGAAGTGGCGAGAGAGGGTCAGGGATATCCGTGCCAGTGGCACGACATGATAATGATGATGACATGTAACCAGTCCAGATTCTGTATCCTGTATATCAATAGATGCAATACGATAGTTGATTGCATTTCACTTCATATATCATTATTCAATTGCTTACATTTAATCAAATCGCATAACCTTTTTTTCTATAAATGGGACCGACTTATCCAACCAAGAAAATTCGTCACGGTTTATTGGTTTGAGCAACTCTTCTTTTATTTAGCCAATAAGAATCACAACACTTTTTGAATATCAAGCTAAATGATCGATGACTGTGGCGGTGCCTTCCGGACAGTTTCAAGTGTATACTTTAAAAAGTGGGACAGAGGTCAAGGTTGAGCTGGTAATACATATTGTTTGTGGTAATCATTGATTGACTGTTCGAATGCCTGGACATGAGAAAAAATTATAAAGAAGATTATTAGCGAAGATTTAGGCATGCAGAAAGTCTGCACAAAAATGCCGTCAAGTCTGCTTAATGATGATCAGCTGGAGCATCTCATACTGGTGTATAAGGACATTTACGAGTGTCTTCAAACTCAACTACATTTGATTCGTTGTAAACTCTGGTGATGAGATAGAAGTTGTGAGTACGACCAGGAAACCAAGCACCAGAGCAGTCTATGGAAATCTCCGATGTCACCGAGGCGAAAGAAAGCAAATACAAAAAAGTGAGCAAGGGACAGCGGAAATGCCTCATGAAGGACGTGAGTCAAATTGCGTTGGTGGGGCGCTGAAATGAAGAATGTGTGGGCATCAAGAAAATATATAATGCCGGAAGATTTTAACCCCAGTGGTCAGTCGGACTCAGCAAAGAGACACATCATGCCGTTTTAGGTTAAGAAGCCGTCTCTGTATCACCCCCACCGTGAAAGAAACACGAAGAAACAAGGTTCTCTTTATCTCTACCTTCACCTGATGTAAATCTGAAGATATAGTGTGTATCTGAAGAAGTATCATAATCTAACAGGTCTGTTTTTCTGTCTGTCTGCCACGGAACATTCTCGACGTTTCGTAGTTAATAAACAAGTTCATATTTTTATAAATAAGTTTTGTTGTAACTTGATCCCGCAGTATGCAGCAAAATCTCATGTGAACTTTAACGGCTTACTTTCGGAATATATTTGTATCGATAACGGCGTTAAACAAATAAAAATTCCTGACCCTAACTATTTTTCTATATATTTTGCTATTTTTCTATATATTTTGCTGTAACTCTCTGGTACTGATTCTAAGACTGCCACAATTCCGTCAATATTTCTGGCTGCACATCTTTTGACGAATAGTTGAAGACTTTCGAGAACCTCATTCAGGAGCTTCTCCATGCAACGGTGTAGATCCCATTGCTCACACCGATGAAATGCGAAATGCATTGAATCTCTTAACGCAAACCTCATTCTGTTGTATACAGGGAAGAACAATAACACTGAAGTACAAAAATATGATCTGCCTCTTTTCTTTTCTTTTTATTAGCCGAAATGCTCGAAATGGTAGAGTGAGGGAGAGAGTCGCGACAGCTTAGATGTACACAGTGTTGGGTGCGAATCTTCAATGATCCGCTTCTTCTTCGTACTGTTTTCGGTAGACTGGTACACGGCCACCTCATGCACTGTATCATTTGTTTCTCCTCTTTTCTCTACTTTTGCGTGTGTGGTATAGGGTGATCTAAAGGCCGCGAATTAATCTTTTCAGAGCATTCTGAAAGCACCGAATCATCATAGATGCTGATAGGATCACTGCTTTCGCAATTCTGGTACAGTTCATGCTTTTTCTATTCCTCACCCTTGGCAGTCTGGCGCATAGCCAGAGCCTAGAACCTAGAGCGGCGTAACGTCTCGTAGCTCTTCTGCAGGTCTACTTTGTTTTCCGCGCGCCTCTTCAGGGATCGAAGTCTTCATTACTTTATATATTTTCCCGGTCACCCACACAATCCTCGTAGTCACACCTCCCACCTACACGTTTCGCGTTGACACACCTCCTGTTTTGCATGCAACTCATGCAACTTTCGCAGAACTTCCACTGAGGAAGCAACGTCTTGTTTATTTAGGAAACAGGTGTACATCCTGTTATGCAACCCACACATCGTATGTAACTTGTCAAAGGGATGTTTTCCGGTCAATATTTAAGAATTCCACCTCCCGGCCAACCCTCTATCGACCAAAACATCTTTATTAAATTTTGGTTTTGTCTTTTTGTTTAATGGCTTATCAAACTTCGTGGGTTATTTAATGCCGAATCATGATTGTTGAAGAGCTGTATTAATACTATTTAATCAAAAGCTTTAGCGTGAAACGTGAACTACGGAAGCAGAACTTAAGTAAGATTTTTTTCCTGATCCTTTACAGCCTGAATATGTAAGCAAAATTTGATGTAGTGTTTGGTATCAGGAAAAAAAAGTTATTTTGTAAAAGTGCTTCAGCGGCAACATACATGTAACTCTTGTCTATTCCCTAAAAAAAAACTGAATGTTCAAGCAATCAATCGGAATCAAGTGTCATTGGAAAAGAGAGTTAATTCATTTGTCACTAATGCGATAGGGTTTGCAAGAATATTCTTCAGTTGAAGAGTAACACGCACTCCCAGATTAACTCAGACTGACTCGATGAGATGCCATAGAAGTGACAGTCTGCATACATACAAACATACATTAATTTGGAGATAATGGAAATATATTCAGGGATAATTATTTATTAATTCACACATACACACTCACACACACATATGTGTGTGTGTGTGTGTATGTGTGACACATGTTATTTTTTCTACTCAAAGTTGGACATCATCGCGACGAAAAGAAGAGATGGAAGACAATACGCTATTTAACATATTTCTTTTTAGAGACGATTTTCAGGATCCAGAACCGGCTGAGCTGTGAAGTAAATATAGTAAGATTGACGACCTTGTCGAGGGTGATCCGAAGGCTCTCTTTTCAATAGTTACTAGTTCGAGGTATAGGGGAGGGCGCTAGTCCATTCCCAGGATTGCTCCATTTCACCCTTGATCCTTATCTTATAATGCTGAGTGTTAAGCAAGACAGCATCAAGTACCATTTTTTGAGTCTTTGGTTGGACTCGACCTGAGATTGAACTCCAGTATCACGGACCATTGGCGAACACTACTCATTAGGCCAATGTTAGAGGTAACAAAAGTAAAGAAGACTCAATTATATGACACAAAAACCAACAAGTTAAAGATAATGCAATACATTTATTTTTGAAAACGCCCACTTACATTCAAACAAGTGCTAACCTCGTTCACCTCGAATTACTGAAGCAATATCTAAGATGGTGTCATTTAGAAATTTTCTGGAATCTGCCATTATGACTTTTATGAGATTTTTTTTGTTCAATATTGATTTCTGTTGTTTATTTTTTAAAAATAAAAAAAAATTCAAAACTAATAAACTGTGTTAAAACTGTGTCATTACTATTTTATTGTATTAGATAATCTTATGTCGTGTAGGATTTAAAATTATGTGCAGCACAATAAATATTATCAGGGGTGTTTTTTTCTCGTGTGTTTGGTACAGTTTGCGTTAAAAACGAAGACATTGTTCAGTCATCTTTATTTTCGTTGATTTCTTTTCTCAGTTGCTCGTCTCGTCTATTACGTTTCATGCAATGTTTCCTTTGCATATGTTAAGCAACTGAATTTTTCATAAAAGAATTATATATATATATATATATATATATATATATATATATAATTGTGTGTGTGTGTGTGTGTGTGTGTGTGTGTGTGTGTGTGTGTGTGTGTGAATGTCTGAAAGAGAGAGAGTAACACACACAGAGAAAGAGAGATATAGAGATTACATTTTCCTTAAACTAATTAAAGAAAAACTATAGTTTTTAAACGTAGAAAGGATTACTTCCATTGTTGCTTAATTTTGCCATGTGTGTGTGTGTGTGTATGTATGTGGATTGCTGAAATAGTGGGCAGCTATAAATTCCTTTTAGTCATTGTGAAATATAAAAAAAGCTATTTAAAATTCACTTCGATGTAATAGACAGATGCAAACGCACTGACGTATATATATATATATATATGTGTGTGTGTGTGTGTGTGTGTGCTTGTGTGTGTGTGTGTGTGTGTGTCTATCTGTCTATATGCATGATTTGGAATGGATCCAATAGCAATGACAAATCTATTTTCGATTTGAATTGCTTTTGATATCTATTAAGACGAATATATATTTCTTTGTAAATAATGTCAGGAAAATGAAAGATGTTCTGTAAAGGAAATTTAAAGTCCTAGCTAATACATCAGTTTGCTTAATTGCTACTTTGAAGTGGTAAAATATTCCTCAATGTACTTTTAGTGAAACTATTTCTGATTAATCAGTGCTGTAAAATCAAGACGGTTCATTCATATTGAAATATTTGCTGAAATCGGGCATGAACATATAATGAACTATTATATGAAACGGGCTGAGATTGTTTTTACTAGTGGTTGTCGGTAAATTGTGAGGTTCTTTTGGGATAATTGTGTGTTTCGTATCTGAATCCTTTTTCCCAATTTACTTGTTTTCTTCTTTTACCTGTGGGAAGCTGCAAGAGAATTAAGGACGGAGAGAAAGAAACAAGGATACCCCCAAACTCAAAGCTTATTTTTGGAGTTTAACAACTAATCTTTGGTTAAAATGTTTTCCCGAACTAAAAGTAGTCGCGTCTCCCTGACAAGGCATTGAAATATATTTTCGGTGAGTTATGTGTTTGAAGTTCATCGTGTGGTCTGTAGATGTCTTAAGCTTAAGCAACTGGTAGCGGGTGAGGCAACCTGCCGCTAAGCCATAGCTCAGCATACATGTGCTCATCCACCTGCAGCCGTGAGTAAAGAGGTTCGTCCAGTAATAGTGATGAGTGATTACTAAGAAAGAATTTCTCTTCGGCGTCATGAAGCCCATCTCTTTAGGCATTCGCAGATTTCACTTCCAGTTCGAGACATACAGGTAAACTGCTACTTCTAAATTTACTAACTTTATGTAACTGATTTTTTAAAACTTCACACCTTACATTAAATTATTTATTCATGTCATTCATCTACGCAGTAAATCCTAAATTTTGGGGCTTGTTTCCCTTATTTTTACTCGTAGTTTCAATCCTATTTAGGACGTTTTTGGCAAATATTCGATGAGGAATATTTTTGGTGCTCGTGATGTTTGGCGAGAGTGTTAGCTGCGTTTGGATATTTTCAATTCATATATATGCATGTTATGTGGGACTTTATAGATATTATAGATTTTCGTCATTCAATGTTTCTTCGATTTTATCAACTTAGTGTCATTACATTTTTTATAAAGCCTCATGTTATTGGACGAAACAGAATAGTTTTAGTGTACATCTTAAATTTATTCCACGTACCAATCATCTTACTGTTATAATTTCTTGAATTCAAAGATAATCCGATATTTTTTCGTTAGCAAATATCAAAGCGGCCTATTTTTCGTAAATCGGTAACGGGGGTCATTTTGCTTGTTCTTTTCCTCTTGTTAAAATGAGATTGTTACCCATAGATGTTTTATAATTGCAATGAATCAACTGAGTTAATTTCAATTAAATGAAAAGTGCGGTATGCAAGCCAATTTTTAAGACTTAAAATATCTCGATAAAACCTGGGGTAGTCTGATAAAATAGGATTAAAATCCAAACTTTTGGCATTGCGTGAGCCACTAATGGCATAGTTCTTCTAATAATTAATTCATACCGCTTACAGTAATTCCAAAACGTTTCCAAATTAAACACAGATATAGTTAACAAATTGGAAAATAACAAAAAATTAGCTAAAGATAGTACAGCTGTAACACAAAGTAAGTATTGTATAAACGCTATATCATAAACTATTTTCAACAGCTTATTCACTGATGCTATACACTAACCAGAACGTCGTAACAACCAGGCAGCCAGTCAAACAACTACGGTATGTTGTTCATCTGCATAATTTTACGAGAACGCAATAGAAAGAGATTTGAAACGAATATAAGTTTTAATTTGTAAGATTTGCGTAACCTACATTCAGTTTAACGGAGCATTATATAAATTTATTGAATTTAGACACATTGGTATTATTATGATATTTACGTGGCGCAACCTTTTAAAATTACTTGTCTTAAATTGGAATCATTTTGAGATGCGGCTTCTTAATCTAAGAATTAATTTTTATTTATTGCGGACTTTTTTCCCGTCTTGGTAGTTTTTGCGTTGTTTCTTCTTTCACTACGTTTCGGCCAAATTTCACCTTCTTCAGGTGATTTTACCGCGACCTCGAATAGGAATGCTGAGTCTTGTAACCGTATCCCCAGTAATTACTACCTTCCATAGTTGTCTATCGCACCACGTTTTTGACCAAGTAAACCTCTGGCCGGCTTGGGTAGGATTTGAAACTGCTATCTTCTGACAATGCTCACCTGGAACCGTAGAGACTCAATGCCTCTATCCGCTGCGCCACGGGCCCCGAAGGGCGATCAAGGATGGATTTTTTGGTCTTATAAATCCTTATCTGTTCTTCCAAAGTCGGGTCCGTACCGAATTTTTGTATTTGTCTCTACGGTTCCAGGGGATACGGTTACAAGACTCAGCATTCCTATCCGAGGTCGCGGTAAAATCACCTGAAGAAGGCCAGAGGTGAAATTTGGCCGAAACGTATTGAAAGAAGAAACAACACAAAAACTACCAAGATGAGGAAAAAGTCCGCAATAAATAAAAATTAATTCTCTTTTAAAATTAGGTTACTTGAAGGTTATTCTATAGACGATTAAAACCTTGATTCTAAGATACCACACAATAAATTTAAAAGTATTTATTTACGGATCAACGTACGGAACGGGAATAACTCTTACCCTGAATTTTGACCTAAAAATCTTGAAATCAACTTTTATGTCTTAATGACATGAACGCCGCAATTAACATGTTTTCGTTTTCTTTGATTTTTTTGCATGAAGTGATTCATGCGGCTTTTACCAATTACTTGGAGAACCACTAACGTTGGGTTGGATAATGATCAATTAAGTCGG
This sequence comes from Sepioteuthis lessoniana, assembly GCA_963585895.1. Classification (NCBI taxonomy): domain Eukaryota; kingdom Metazoa; phylum Mollusca; class Cephalopoda; order Myopsida; family Loliginidae; genus Sepioteuthis; species Sepioteuthis lessoniana. The sequence continues at coordinate 88,894,723 of OY757912.1, forward strand.
TTTCTTTGATTGAAAAGTCTCTATGGGTTTTACGAGGTGCGCTTAGCATAATGTGTATCGTCAGAGGAAATGGAATCGGTGATCCGAATTCAAATCCTTAATGAAGTTGATTATGTTTCACTTTGTGTTGATGCCCTTAGAAAAGCCATGAATCTATCTGTTCAGCTATGTGTAAATGATAAGAAGACTGGGTTCTTTACCCATGGTATGGCAACGTGTCTAAAAGATAGAAAACGGTAAATTCAAGCCAGATGTAATCCGCAAAGAAAATTACCTTATGTCGCATCCTTCTAGAGGCTTAGAAGAGGTGGCTAAATATATATATATATATATATATATATATATATATATATATATATGTGTGTGTGTGTGTGTGTGTGGTTCTAAGGAAATTATAACTTCATACACACTCAAACATACACACATATAGATAAGTAGATATTATTATGATCAAATTGCGATGAAAGCTCGAAGTTCCTTGACACTGTCTCTTTTGCCATCCATACCAGTCATCCATCTGTCATCTTCTAGGCTGGATCTTGTGTGTGCACAGAGCTCATGTACGTAAGTCTGGTCAGCTAACACTGGTACGCCCGTGTGTAGAAGTCCATAAGAGAACGTCAATTATGAGATCACCTTGCTTTTCTGGCAATGCCTTGCATGTCTTTATCATGTTACCATCCACGTGATAAATGCATTGGGACAACGTTACTGACTAAAAGTATTGTATTTTGGCCTTTGACCCGGCCCAAAATGCCATTCAAGGTGATGCACCGGAAGGAAGTGACACATTCCAATGGCAGTTAGGAGAGGAAATCGCGTGAGCGGAAATTGGCTAACAAAATGGGACAAGCAAAAAAATCCCATGATACTCTCATAGACTGAGGCACCGGAAGAGAGTGACCTCTGAACTTTCCGCTTGATGACGATTAAACATGCGATTTCAAAGATCAATTGGGCGATCGAGTGGGCGTTGAACTATTATATCGCTCAGTCAAGACAGAATTCAAGTGCCAGTTCGAGTTCCAGTCGGAGTTGGACGAGCGTGGTAGGGAAAGCCACACCCGGCCGAGGGGGCCCTCGGGAACCCCGATGGAGTTTGGGGACCAGAGAAGTTGCTGATAAGATGCAGTAAAGGAAGCCACCACCCAGGAAAGTGGGCCTCTGGACCTCCGGTTGATCATCAGGAGAACGAGAAAGACACAACGTTGCCGGCCATAAGTTTGGGGTCAAAATATTTCATTTCTGTTCGGTCTCCAGCTCCCCCTCACACGCAAACCTTGAATAACCTGTTCGAACCCTTGCAATAAAGTGAGAGGTAAATATTTTGTTTAAGAAGTGTTCTTACGTGCGTCTTTATCATTGCGTCTGTCTTTACTATTGTGTCGTTGTGAATTATTCTACATATATATGTACATGTATGTAGATGTGAATCTGCATATTGGACTATATAACAAAAGAAATCCCTTTTTATTCAATCGGATGAATCAGTTTCAGTATGATCTATAACCTGTCAAGAGTATTCCACGCTTTTGTTAAGTGTACTTCGATATTACATTCAGTAGATGAGTTACTGCTGCCGATGTATGTGAACTAGTCCACTAACTTAAGAGGTTAGCTACTTGGTGTGGTCATAGCTTCTTTTTGTTTAAAACCGATGTACTCTGTTTTATTTACGTTAATGTAGAGGCCAATGCTTTCTGCTGCTTTCACCAGGTTTTGCAGTTTGAAATTTTGGGCAGATATAGTTGTGAAGAGTCCTTGGCATCTGCATTTCTCAGAAGTGTTGTGTTATAAGAATAGTTTCATTCTGTCATAGTTTCGAAAACCTAGAAAAGCAGATGGATATATAACACCTATATATTATTAATGCGTTTTTCAATTTACAAAAGAGGAAATGTACGGTTAAGATAACCTGTATTTAAAAACTGATTACATATATAAATGTAAAGTTCATGTCTTAGAAAATAAAAAGCGGAAAAACATCATTCATTTTGTATTAACATCCACACTGATATCATCTTTATGTGCATTTCCGTTAGAATATATATATATATATATATATATATATATGTGTGTGTGTGTGTGTATGTGTGTGTGTGAAGGCGTTCGTGGCGAAAAATTTACCAAAATAGGAAATGGACGAGTTCAATTCCCGGGCAAGGCTGATTGCATTTCATATACCACCAATACACTTGGTAAAGGCATGAATTAAACTATTCTCGGAAGGGCAAAAAATTAAACTATTCTCGGAAGAGTAAAAAAGATAAGGTAGGGTTGACTGTGACCACTTTAATTTTTGTATGGCAACCAGGCTAGGAGAAGAAAAATGCTAAATTCATGCCTATTAAACTTTACTTTTCTTAGATTAAAGATCTTGTGCTGTTTCCAGCTGTGGGATTGGTATATATATATATATATATATATATTAGGTTTTTAAACGATATAATTATGTTATATTATTTTATCTGAAAATTTTTTTTCAAATAAAATTTAAACGTTCAAATGTGAAAATTCTTAACGTTCTATAATCTTTAAAAGCGTTATGTTTTCATATTTATGTAAAGTAATTAGAGTCCGAATCTTTTTCTTTAATTCAACAAATTCCCTTTTCCTCTTCAAAAAGATATAAATAAATAAATATCGATGTGTGTGTGCGTGTGTGTGTGTGTACTTTAGCACCATACTTTTTATTAATACATATTTCATTAAACAATATAGACACCCTTTTTCTTCACATTTTTGTATATATCTTCTCGAGTTGGGGCATTGATTTTGAATATCCGGCGGGAATAGGTTCATGAAACTCCCATAATGAATTGGTTCCGTAGTAATTTCTGCAATAATAATATCCCGTTCAAAAGTAATCTCCTTCTCCAGAACAATATTTTTTTTATTGAATTAAATATATATATATATATATATATATATATATATATATATATATATACAAGGTTCATTAAATAAATTTCCAAACTTTTTTCGTACGGGCACTTTTATTGATAGTACACACATCAAATTCTAGTCCCTTTCGAAGTCATCTGATCCAGCAGTAATGCATTGTTGTACCGTTCCAACAACTTCTGAAAGGCCCCATGGAAGTCTTTTTGTGTGAGCGTGTCAATGACCTTCGTCACAGCCTCTTTCATCTCCTCAATTGTCTCATAAAGACAGACTGAGCTTAGTGAATAACCAAAAGTCACTGGGAGCAAGGTCTCGACTATAGGGAGGGTGAAGAACTGTCTTGATACCCATCTTGGTCAAATAGACTGTGACAAGGATGGAGTAGTGAAGTGGTGCATTGTTTTGGTGGAAATGCCACTGACCCGATTTGAAGAGTGCTGGCCTCTTCCGACGGAATCTCTTCCTGAACTCCCTTAAAACCTCAACATAGTTACCCTAACCCTAACCCTTAGGTGTTCTGATTTTCTTACTCCTCCCACACCTCTCATCATCCCTCACAGACTCCTTGCCTTCCTTGAATCTCTTATGGCAATCAAAAACTGATGCTCAATTCAGGCAAGATGGTCCACAATCAGTCTGAAGCAATCCATACGTTATTCTGTGGCATTATTTATTTTATTTCATATTGTTCTTCAAAAGTGTCAGATTGCATTTTTGAAATTCACCAGCCGTGACAATCAGGGTTTAGTAGAGTGTATTCGAATTCCTGGTGTAGCTGTTCCTTTGAACCTGAAATCATAAAAATTGGTCAGTCATCTCATAACATGTATAGCAATAACTTACTGAATTTTCAAGAGTCTTCGACAATTTTATATGCCTGTACAAAAAAGTCTGGTAACTTACTGAATGCACCACGTATATGTATATTTGAAAAAAATATATATATCAACTTACTTCAACGTAAAAGAAGACTGCGATGGAAAGCCGGCGTAAGAGTGGAGTTTCATTTGAATTTAGAGTTTTGCTTTTCCATGACTGGTTCCTTAACCAAGGCTAAAGAACCAAGTCTGCCCTATCATTTTCCTATAGCTAAAGGGAGAATGATTGGATTCATATCTTTGCTAAGATTATTAGCGCTATGTAAAATGCAAATTTCCTAGTCCAGGATTTAAGCTAGTGTTGCCAGGTCCATTTCCTATTATTGTAAACATTACACCAAAACACCTACGCAAGGCAAATCCCTGCTACATTGTCTGGAGCAGGTAGCAGGTGCCATTTGCCTCCGTATGAATGCAGACAAAATGGAGTAAATGGGTTGTAATTAAAAAGAAGATATCTCCACATTAGATGGTTGGTCTTTGAAATCAGTTGACTCGTTCAAGTACGGTGAAAACATCGGCTACTGAAAATGACATCAACTTGTGACAAGTGAAGGCATGGAATGCTATCGATATGTTATCGATCATGTAGACGTCCGACTTATCCGATAAAATGAAACGGAATCTCTTCCAAGCAGCGGTTTTGTCCGTTCTGCGATATGGATGCACCACATGCACGCTGATGAAAGGCACGGAGAAATAGGTAGACGGGAACTGCACAAGAATGCTTCGAACTATATTGAATAAATCGTGGAAACATCTCGTAAAATAGCAGCTTTACGAACAACTACCTCCCATCTCTAAAAACATCCAAATAAAACAAACAAGACATGCGAGACACAGCTGGAAAAGCCAGAACAAACTAATAAGAGATGTTTTCCTATAGACCCTTTACATGGACGTACAAATTTTGGCCGACCAACAAAAACTTTTCTGCAGCACTGTACAGACACAGAAAGTTGGTTAGAAGAACTGCCGAAAGCGAGAGTAGATAGAGACGAAAGGCGAGTGAAAATCGTGGAAATTTGTTTAAACAGAGCGACATGATATATTTATATATATAACAGACCTACAAGAGTGAGTCCCAGATTTATTGGGTGTCCAGTTTACATAGTCTTGTGTCATGTATATTCTCTGACGAAAGCAACAAGCTGGAAACACGCGTATGTAAGAACGAAATTAGTAATTGTTAAAAAAATACAAATCTCATTATTGCCCTGTTAATTTTGAAATATTTACTTTTTTTTTCTTTTTAGACCTATAAAGAAAAAAGATTATATATATATATATATATATATATATATATATATATATAATGCAGTGCATGTATCAGCATTAGAATTTGAAAATTATTCTTTTTCTATTATTCAATGTTAATTGTTTGTGTGTACGTGTGTGCGCGTGTCTGTGTGTGTGCCCATGTGTATGTGCGTGTGTGCGAGTGTGACGCTTAACCCTTAAAGTCGAATTGACTTCGATAAATCTTTTTATCATTAACGTTTTTCGGACTATTGTCTTCATCTTTATTGTTATTTCCACAACGTTTCGGCCGATATGTCCTCCGGCCTTCTTATATCGGCCGAAACTTTGTGGATATAACAATAAAGATGAAGACAATTGTCCGAAAAACCTTAATGATAAAACTCAACAAACTTCGTCTCAGAAATTTAGACAACTTCGATAAATCAGTTATGTTAAAACACAATTCAAGTTTTCGTCTCTTATTTTACGTGTTTCCTCAATTCTTTTTATTGTTCCGTTTTAATTATTAGGGATTAACGACGTCATCATCCTATAATGTAACCTTTAATGTTATCGACCTGTATTGCTATTTTCAGAAAGTACAAATACTTTCAAATTCCAATAAGTAACCTGAAACATTTTAATAATCTTCGCGTTTTAAAAACAATGGCACTAACCTCCGACATAGTTTTTTTTTTCCAAACTTTGTGTATGAAGGAAGTATACATTTTACCTCAAATCTCGCGAGGAACATTACAATCAAGTGCTACGATTTGCACTTTCATAGAAAACTTTAACATCTTCCGGATCTCTCAAGAACGAATGTTTTTACATTTCTATTTGTAAGATATCTCTGGAAAAGATATGCATCAACACGTCTCTCGGAGAGCTGACTTCTCACTTCAGTTTGTAACAGCAACCAGTCTAGGAGAATAAAAGCTCTGATTTCTAACCTGTTAAACTTTGCTTTAAATTTGACCATGTGACGTATCCTCTTCTTGTTAAAGGGAGTGGCTAAATACATATCTCTTAAAATATATAATATAATATTTTTACTAAGTCTTTGTATGCCTGTTTCCCTGATTCAAACAGTTTTAAAAATGGAAAGGAAAAAAAAACAAGCGGGAAAAAAAAAATGCACTATCTGTGTTCTCACCAAAAAATGTCCTCACCATTAAATTTTGAAATGTACTCTGAAAATATGTCCCCGTTTTGCTTTTTATGAATTTACTTTCGTTTTTTTTTTTCTTTTGCCTTTTTTGTTGATGTCAGCATTTTCACAAAAATAAATTTGTCTTTTTTCTTCTCGATGTTACATTGACTTTCAACTAATAATATTTCCCATCAATTTTTTTGCAGAAAAATAAAATAAACCCGATATAATTTGGTCTTCTCTATAACCAAACTCTGCAGTAAAAAAAAAAAAAACATTGTATGCAAAAATGGTACTTCTTAGCTTTCCAAAAATAAATGTGTCCTGTCTTTGACAGGAAATAGCATCTGATGATGAGGTTCCAATTCTTGGTATTTGAAGAGTGTAGAGTGCCGATTAATGCACCATACTCATATACGTATACGCGAAATGTACATGGGATGTTCATATATACATATATATATATATATAGAACATAGGAATCTCGAAACACGAAAAACACGTAACGACTTCTCAATTCAGGTACGAAACTTTTTATTATCTTTGAGTTAAAAGGTTTTTCGACATAAGGAGAGAGAGGCACAATCTTTCTATTCAGGCTTTTTCATCCCCCCCCCATCTCGTGCGACACCTGCCCAAGGCTTCCGCGAGCAAGCGAAAATCAACCCTTCTCGTCCAGTGTCTAGTCTCAACTCAACTAACTTTCTTCAAATTTCCCAAATCCTCCGCACGCTTCCGGTGCGTGACGTCACTCGCACTCTGTAACCCCGTTTCCCATCTGGGCTATTGTGACATCTCTGAGCGACACGTCTGCTCCGCCCGCGCACGCACGTGAACCTGTGTTAATATTACACCTAAGTAACCTATGCACTGAGCCGAAAGGTTCTCAGCCTAACTAAACCCAAAGGCATCAAACGAAATCCCTCGGCCATTATATTACATTAATAATCATGACTTCCACTTCTACTCTGCCTGGAGTAGTAGTACTGTTTGAGTCGCATCAATGTGTCTAATATGCTTTAAAATGATATGTATTCGATTGAACCGTGTTCATAAAAACTTTTATTAACAATTATTGGAACAATGTTAATATTGTTGTATAGTCACTACCATGACCAACTATACAAACACATCATACATATACATCTACATATGCATGCAGAATCATAGCCACGACACAATACAGACGAGCGACACAGTTCTTAGAAAAATATACTTCTCACTTCATTTGAAAGGGTTGTCTGTGAGAGGGAGTTGGAGACCGAACAGAACTGCAATATATTGACCCCCTTAACCGCGTTTCTTTCCCGTTCTCCTGGGCTGCTCAACCGAAGGCCTGGGGACCCACTCTGCTGGGTGTTGGCTTTCTCTACCGCATCTTGTTTCCAACTGGTCTAGTCTCCTAACTAACTGACTTTCTGTCTTCACTGAGTTATATAATAGTTCAACGCCCCTTTCATGTTGTGGGCATCACAGTTGCACTCATTCAACCCATCCACGGTTAAGGTCATAATTCTGATATTCCTCGATTGGATGCACCTGTTATTTACATAGGTGCATTTCCTATTTTGACAGCCCGGCCGGGTCGTAGGTCAATATACAACAATATGAGTATACAATAAACGCGATTTCCTAACCTCAGGGCATTAAATAACCACATACATATTGACATGCCCTAAAAATCAATCAATTAGTCAACTAGCCACCCAAAAATATGTACACCCCTAAACACAAAATTTATTTCATTGTATAGAGTAAGTACATTTTCTTTGTAAATTTGATTTATCTTTTCTTGTATGAATGTTGTATTGCCGTGATACAACTATACGTATTCATTTACATGCGGAAAGATAATCAACAATAATGACGAACAAACACTCTTGTTTAGAAAAATATACCTCTCACACTTTATTCGAAAGGGTTGCGTTGTGTGTGAGAGGGGAATTGGAGACTGAACAGACTGCAACATATTGACCCCAACTTCCTCTGTCTTAAGCAACACTTTTCTCATTCTGCTGGGCTGCTCAACCGGGGATCCTGAGGGCACAAGCCCTCTGTCTCGAGCTGGTTCTCACTGCCTCGAACTGCAACTCGAACTCCAACAAACTGATTTCAATTAAGTCGAACTGTCTGTGGAACCGGGTTATATAATTGTTTGATATCCACCCGCTTCTTGTGGGCGTTGCATCTGCACCGAATTCAACCCGTCCACATGCCAAGGTGATATCTTCGACCGGATGCACCTGTTTCTCGATTGACGGCTGGGTCGAAGGTCAATATGTCACATGAAGTGTTTCAAGGATGTGCCATTTGCTAATAGATAACACATAATGATATAATATTTTCTTTTTCCATGTTTCATTTAAAAATATACAACCCTTGTATATTTCTTTGGAAAATAATTAACTTTATAAAAAATAATTTTATTTTGGGTACCCCATATTTGTAATACTTACCAAGGAAGACTAGAGATTATTAGAAGTTAGTTCAAGACCCACTGAGTGCCTAGTAATTCTGCCTATGTGCCACAACTAAGCAAAGCGTAGAAAATAGAAGTAAGTGATCTGAGTGCTTTTCTATGGGTGATACTGTTTATTTTTATGGGGTTTTTTTTGTGTGTATTTGCAAAACAAAACATCATGTAAACAGTCTCCCCCAGTAATTAAAAATAAAACTAACAAACAAATCCAAATTGAATAAATCAATACATAACAAAACAAATCCAAACAACAGCCACAACAACAACAGCAGCAGCAAAAAGATGGTGAAAACGTGGTTTTCTGTTTTTTCCCTACAATTCACTTACATTTTTTTTTTACTTACGTTGGATTATATAGGTGGTTCTTGCGGCGGGAAATCATTTGATAAAAGGCAATAAAAATGCCCTAATTCTGAATTAACATCAGATAAGGGACATCTAATCAACACTTAGCCGGCCTTTCCGGTTAAATTGTTCTTGATAAAGCCATCTAATAAATACATCACACAAACTTGCTATATTCGCAAAACAAAAATCGCTACTATTGGCAATAAAACATAACTTTTAAAAAATTTAACTTCAACCTTCACTGCATATTGCATTTTATTTCGCTATTGCCCAACTTTACCCCAATATCTGCTCTTCAAATTCAACACGAAGGCGTTCTGGTAGAGGAACTGTCCCATCAAAATTAATTATACTCTTGCTGATCAGAACCCAGTTGGCTGTGCTTTAAAATAGATTGTCTCGTTTTTCTCATTACTTTACCTTCGATTTCGGAGTATTGATCACATTTAAACTAATATATATATATATATATACATATATATATATATATATATATATATATATATATATATATATATATATATATACATTCGTGAATGAAAACGTTGTAGAACAGTCATTGGTTTCTCCTATGGATTCGGCAAGACAAGTTCTAATCTTGGACCAGGTTGTTGGTATTTTATTCAGCAATAATGCCCTTTGGGATGAGTCTATTATTGGAAATTAGTATAGAAGTAAAAGAATGAATTGAAGCTAGATATGTAAAGTAATTAGTGATTTTAATTAATTATTTTAGCGATAAATTGTTTTCCTAACTAAAAACTTGGAGTTCTTAGTTGAAGGTTTTCGATTTCTAAAGGTCAGAGCATGTAAATCTTTTTTTGCATACGTCTGTCACTGGATGTAACAATAAAGACTGACAGGTTTGTTTTAATATCATATGTAAGCGAAATATTAAGATAAACATCTACATACATATCAGCTGATATTTTGCAATTTTGTGTCACTAAAAAGTTTTAGTGATTATGTGTCATTACAACATTAGTTACACATAATTATTAGAAGAAAATATATTAGATTTCTAAGACACAGAGTCTGCCAGGAGTCAAAGTGGAGAAGTTGGAGTCAGAAGTTGCTTTTGATCAGTTGAATCGAGCCGTCATTTGGAAATGGAGGGGAGAGACCTCGTTGGGGTGGGGCCGGTTCACTGAAGAAAAAATGTCCAAGTCTGTGATTTTCTGTTTCGTCTCAAACTATGTATAGTTCCTGTCGATCTAATGGGCTGAAATAATTCTTAGCTTCTACCTCTCTCGTTTCGCCGGCACAACGAAAATGTCAAAATAAACTTTCGTATCATGAAACAAATAAAGCCGATTCGTGTTGCGTTTAAGAGGTGACGTTACACCTATATTCTAATAAAGAGCCGTAGTGTCACAAATGTTCTTCTTTTAAAACTGCCCGTGTAAGAAAGTTTGGTTGAATACACACACGCAGAAATACATACACACACACACATATATATATATATATATATATATATATATATATATATATATTTTGGTTCGTCGGTTGTATTTTATGGCATACCAAATTAAGGATTGATTTCTTTATATTTATAATTTTTCTTTAATTATATTTTATCATTCAGTTTGATTTGGCTTTGAACTATTCGGGTTAGGAGTTCAGGTGCATAGTCATTGGATGTAGTTTTACGCACGCGTGCAAAGGATATGACAACTGTGATTGTCATAATTAATCCCCGGACAGGAAATGAGGCTGGGGTGTGGATGAAGTCATGCCCAGAAGAGATGGTCATAAGAATTTGAGGATTTTCAAAAAGAGTCAGTTGAGATTGGACCGTTGAGCCAGAAAGTTGAGTTTACTACCGTTGCGGGTCTCGACCGGCGGAGATGAATTGAATTCTTGAACATCACAAGATGCGCCACACTTTGGAGGGGAGATCAGCATAGTAAAAATTGTGTCTCTCTCCTCGTGTCGGAGAACCGAAGTCAAGAAAGTAATAAACCGTCCGTACCTGAAACGACAGAGTCCGCCTGTTGTGATTGATATTATGGCACCTGGCGGCAACACCCCACAAGGCACCACCTATACGGCCACCTGCCTCACATCACGAAAACTATCCAAGTTAGGTGAACCAGACATGCAGGACACTGCTGGAGAAGCAAGGACGAGCTCATAAGTGATGCACTCCAATGGATCCCCCCATATGGCCGGGCAAAAGCAGGACGACCAGCTCGAACATACATACAGCAAATATGTGAGGATACGGGATGTAGCACTGAAGATCTGCCAGAGGCAATGAACGATAGGGAGAAGTGGTGAGAGAGGGTCAGGGATATCCGTGCGAGCGGCACGACATGATGATGATGATGATGATATAACACCAGTGCTTGCAGGTTATTTATTGGCAACTCTTTGATATACTCATGATTTTTACATGAATTTTTGCAGGTAACATTTTTAGAATTTGTTTTGCACACAATTGAATGTCTTCCAGAATTACACTTCTTTGCACAGTTAAATGTTTTCGAGTATAATTATTAACTATTTGCACATCTCTCAATGTACTTTTGTACATTGAAATCGTAGATAGTTTTCTTATTTCATCGACAGAAAATTGGTTTGCTGATAATGAAATCACTTTTCATCTAAATAATTTATCTCGATAGAGTGCACACAATTGAATGTCTTCCAGAATTACACTTCTTTGCACAGTTAAATGTTTTCGAGTATAATTATTAACTATTTGCACACAAATAGTTCTAATAGTTTTATTTGCACACAGTTAAATGGTTCCACGTATATCAATTAATATAATGTTTCTATTTGACCGATATAAGTGACCTAACAGGTACTACCACTGCAGGTCAGTGTGGATCATGATGTATTGGCTATGAAAATGTACTCCACATTCCCCGAAGCTCCAGAACTGGACGCTCTCTATCAGTTTATTTATCGTCAAATTTAGAACCCTCGATGGAGGTCTTACTTTACTGCAGAGACGTAGGCGGTGTAACTACAGCTTACGCGGAATGGGCTAAAATATTTTGTTTTGGTGGATATATCATTTTTAGATATTATGACTCTGAATGGATATTAACATAACCGATTTTTTGTTTGGTTTGAATTATTTTTAATGGCATATCAACCTTGGTTAGATATTTAATGCAAAAGGCATACTTTTAGAACAGTAGGGATAACGGTAGTTAGATTTTCCAAATGAAATGAGTCTGACCATAAATGTTATAATCTAACTGGAATTCAAACTAGTTTACTCCGAAGTCACTATCCAACTGGTTAGCCGCTACGCAACAGGTTTTCCCTTTCATTTCTTGCAGAAAATCAAAAATACCTAAATTTGATAGCAGATGTATTTTAAAACTCTTCTCAGAAGTGGTGGCTCGTCTATAGGAACTTTGGGCAGTACATCCCTCTATTTTCTCCTGACATGTATTGAGTTTCCATATATCTATATTTGTGAAATGGGAGGTTATCGTCGTAGGAAATAGACACGGAGACACCAGTTCCATTCCTGGACAAGACTGATTGCATTTCACATCGCACTAATACCCTCCAGCAATGGTTAAATAGTAGGGCTGACTGTTTCTCCAGCATTGGTGAGACAACTAGTCTAAGAGAAGGAAAACTCTGAATTCAAACTTTTTAAACTCCACTTAAAAATCGACCTTGTGTCATATCCTGCCCGAGCAGAGGGGTTCGTTAATATGAATATTTGTCAAATATGTAAAAAAAATATTTTTTATTGGCCGACGGAAAGAAAAGTATATGTTTCAAAATTAATGGTTGAACAAAGAGATTTATATCTTTTATGAAAAAATATTCATTTAGTTATTACGTATGTTTCCAGCATGTTGGTTGCTTTCTTCAACAAACCTTTAATGTTTTTTCAGGTGTGTTATTAAGTTTATATAGGGGTGACTGCTTCGATGGACTGTTTTTTTCTTTTAATTTCATGATAGATTCCTTGTAGGGGCCTGTTCTTTCTTTCTCTTCTTTTCCTTTTTTCCTCTCTTTCACTTTCTCAGAGTATGTTTCCTGTTCTCTCTACTGGGTGCTTTTTTATGTATTCATTTTCTTGATTAGTCTTGATATTTTGAATGTAATAATGCCTTTTTATAGTTTTATTCTGGGTTGTTGTGTGTTTGTGTGTATGTGTGTGATATATTTAATACTATAGGCAGTAATCCTTAAAATTAATGCCAATGGTCAACCTCGAATTCCTTGAAAAAATACTCTATATAGGAACTAATTACCCTATAGTTCCTGTGTCACAAGCCGAAACAGATTCCGCGACAGCAACCTATTAAAATCAACGACACTATTCTGCTCTTGCGAAGAAATATAATAAACGGTGCTTGCGCTTTGTTTGGCTGCCTCATTCAACTTTTACACATTGGACAGTCATTCAGATGATAATCATTACCTCATCTCTCAATGTACTTTTGTACATTGAAATCGTAGATAGTTTTCTCATTTCATCGACAGAAAATTGGTTTGCTGATAATGAAATCACTTTTCATCTAAATAATTTATCTCGATAGAGTGCAAACTGGACAAAAGCTTTCATTTTTCCTGGTAAGGCATTCAAAATCAATTATATACCTAACAGTCCGGAGGTAAATCCGACTGGAAATTTTGAGTTGAATCTTTTTAATGGTCCATCATCTAAAGGTCTATTAGGTATCAATTTTAGTTTTTCATGGCATATAAACCTTCTTGGGTTATCTAGTGACAAATTCATCCTTTTAGAAGAAGAGTAGCGGTATTATTTAACCCATAGGAATAAAGGAATTCATATCTTTCCCAAAGGTATTTGTTCGAAAATAAATGTAATGGCGCGACGGAAATTCGAACTTGCTTACAACGATGTTGCAGTCGCAAACGTTTGCACCTACACCAAAGGAACTTCCCTAAAAATCAATTAATTGCTATTCCGGAAAGGTGGAACGATTTTGTTTAGAAATATACCTTTAATTTAGTAAAATCCGTGCCTGTAATTATAAAGATTTTCATAAAAGCTAGAAGAAATGCAACTAAATAATAATAATTCCAATATTTATTTCAATCAATTTTATAGTTTTTTTCCCTCAAATATTGTTTATTCTATAATATTTCTTCTGAATTGTTTCTAAAACTTTTTCAATAATTCAAATTATTTAATCTTGTTTGTTAAAGGTGTGTTTCATGAAGCCTGGTTATTCTGCGATAAAGGAAAAAATATTTTGTGTCTTATGTTATTAGTTTTATCACCGCTAAATAAATGAAAAATAAGATGAACATCATCAACGTGTGGTAATTCCATACTTTCTTATTGGGGTTGTATAATATAAATCATTTGCAAAACATGTCATATTTTCAATTTGATGTAGTTCGTTTTAAAATCAATTATTAATAGATTTCATCACGTCGGATAATGACATAAATAATATTGTTGCCAGTATTATCTTATCATGTAAAGAATTTTACAGGGATTTACGTGACCAGTTACTATTTGGTGATTAAACAATTACGTAATTTCTCCGATTATCTGTATGTAAGTTAGTTTTTTTTTCCAGGGAATTCTTCCCAAAGAACTCCAACCAGAACTTGACCACTGTTCACCAATTTTCTCAGTGTTTATTATTAACATGAGAGCCCATAACTGTTGTTGTCTTTCCCAAAAGAAAAATACTATAAATCTTTCACAGTATGCAGCTTTGATAAAGAACTGACAAATTATGGTGATTGACAGCGGAATTTACCTTGATTGGTTGGTTGGTTGGTTGGATTTTATGGTATATCACCCTTTGTAGGTTATTTAACGCCAAATAAATTTTTATGCAAATAGTCAGTTCGATTTCAAACAATTCAGTTTAGCATGAGTACTCAGTTTAATTGTCAAAACATTTTTATTTCAAGCTATTTAGTTTATACAAACAGTTCTAATTCAGCTAATTCAGTTTAGTATAAGTACAAGTTTTGTTTACACGCTGTTAAATGTCAAAACTGTTCTATATTAAACAATTCCGTATAGTGTAAGTACTGTTTCAATATAATTACAGTTTAATTATCAAAAACATTTCTATTTCAAGCTATTCGATTAGTCGAACAGTTCTAATTCAAACAATTTTTTTCTAATAACATTTTAAACAAATCTGAGCTCATTTTCCTTCAGAGTTAAGATTTCAGGATTTTCTATCAAGTATAAATCATTCTATTTATTTTTCCTCGTTTGTTTGCGGACTGTTAAATTATTACGAGAGTTGCTATGTAACAGTAAATATTTAACACCAGTCATTTGTTTGCACACATTTTAATAGATACGTATGATATGTAAAAGATTAATAATTCAAAAGGTGATTGAGCTTATGAGTTTGCCCACGGTTAACTGGTTTTAATTTTTGATTATTTCTTCAAGGTTAAGGCTGGCAAATATGCGGTCAGTGTCGCTATCCATGCTTTCTATAATATAGGTCCTTCGTAGGGTTTTTTTTGATCCCTGGGTATTGGATTGTTTGGTTCTTTGTTCTTGAGCGCATTTTGGCTGTTCTTCCTGGTCTTTCCTTATTCACTTTAGTGTTCATCAGTAATTTTGCAGTTTGGCAAATGGGATCTTGTGATTTTTGTTTAAGTTTTTCAGGTTTTATGGGAGACTAGTCTCTTAATCTGTCATTGATTCTTTTTGGTGGGCGAATTGGTGACGGCTGTTTTGGTGGAGATTTTGGACTTTTACGAGTAGTTCGTGTTGGAGTGATAGATCCTAAATATGTTCTTGTTTGGACAACAACATAGGATCTCTCCACATTCCCAACATGTTGCTGGGCTGGTGATTGGTAAAATTCAATCGAGTGTAGTTGTTTCAGATGCTCCTGAAACTTTGGGTAATCATTGGTTTCAAACTGGAACTATTTCTCAACGAGTGTTTTATATTTGTTGCATCATTGATTCTGTCCGCCCTCCGTGCAACAGAGGCGTAGCTGCTTTCTCCCATATAGCTCCCTACAATTCTCCTTGCTTCCAGGAATGACTCATTCCTTTTGTGTTTAAACTCAATTATTTATTTTTCTTTTTTGTAAACAACGCATGATCTTGCGTAAGCCAGATGATCTTGTCGGCATTTTTCACATGCACTTTTTCTCTAGCAATCATCCTCAACGTAGTCTGGGTCATTTTTACCGTATTTGGTACATGTCTGTGGTCTTCTACAGGCTTCCTTGTCTATATGTTTAACATTTGAAGCACCTCAGGGGAGCCGGAACGTACTGCTCATCTCTCTCAAGACAATAGCCGATCTTCACCTCGTTAGGAGTACGGGGTTTATTAAATGTTAGGATTTAAGTGTTATCTGGATTCGTTGTTCGCCTTTTCTGATGGAGATTCTTCTTATATTTATAACACTCTGTTTTCCCTGGGCTGATGCTATCTCCTCTTCTGTATCCAATGCCAGCTCCCTACTCCGGATAACTCCCCTAGAAGTGTTCAGTTTCTCGTGCGGGTACGCTCTCTATTTCGTCGTATGAAACGTTTCTATTTCAAAAATGTTTTCTGCCCGTCTTCAGCTGTCTACCTCGACAATCAAGTTACCATTTCTTGTTTTCTTAAGAGTTTTCGGACTAGCTCTTGTAGAGATTACTCTTTCTATGGGGGAAGGTGAGAATTTAGCTAGGCAGATCTCCGCCAAAGATTCAATAACAATGAATCTGTGGAAGTTCTGTTTGTACCCCGTAATATAACATCTAGGGAACTGGGCAAGACCTGGTTAATGATTCTTTTTAGGACAAGATGCTTGATCAATCATACCTTGTTACACCTAACCCACCAGACGAGATGTTGAACTTTGTAAAGTCATCATTCTTCCGGTTGCAGGATTTTCATAACTTATCTATTTGCAAGACATAGGCCAAAATAAAGAGATAGAAGATCAGGAAGTAAAACAAATAAAGTAAATTTCTTGGCTTCATAATTACGAACAATATTAGAATAAATGCGGAACTAGATTCACCAACGTCAAATGCATCCAATGTTTTTAGCGGGTTGAAGAAATGAGTCAGACTCAACAAAGTCCTCTCCATAAAACTAAATGTGCTGTCTACCGCACCATAGTTCTTTTAACCCTCTTGTACGACACAGAAACTTGGGCGTTATACAACGCATTTGCCCAAAGATTTCACCTCTACATGACATGTCACTTGCGCAAAAAACAAATGTCATGTTGTTGCGTAAAGGCGGTGAAGTAGAGCACAAGGGCAACAACCCTTGTGTTTTAAAAATATAAACTCCTTTATTCGATATGATGTGATGGTTGTATGTATGGGAGAGAGATATGGAGGGCTACTACGATTGACATCACGTGGAGACATAGATATTGAGAGCTTTGTTTCTTTGATGGGAGATTTGATACAGAGCAGATTCTCAGCCAAGGAGTCACTGGTTGCCCCCGCTTGACGTGTCTACATATTCATTGGCTGCTCACCGAATGACAGGCTCTATGGGCTACGTGAGCAAACAAATTTGACCCAGTACTTGCGATCACAACGCAGAACAACACCTCCATTATAACAATAAAGTTAAGTAATCGGAGAATTATCTAAGATAAAAATCTAGAATTATCACACTTGGAATATGTTTTTTATAGCAGTAATCTAAACACAGATAAGACGTAAAGCATTTTTAACAACTGAAAGTTAAAGTTTCATACCATGCACCTTAAAGAAACTAAATTGATTTACTTAGATGCCGAGGAAACTAAGATTTAATAAACAAATGTTGAGGAAATAAGAACAGTATTCATGGGCCAGAATTTAGAATAAATACTTATCTGTCGCTCTTTGTACTTTTATGAAAATTAAAATTCTTTCAGGCGTGGATTTCACTAATTTAAACCAATTGTCTTAATAGAATTGTTTTTCTCTTCCCCGAATGATAGTAAATAGATTTTTTTGGTTGAATGGAACCTTCTTATCTTTTGAAATGCCCGCCCTAAATGAAAAAAGAAACTAAAAGAAACATGCCATTACTAATTGAAATTATTTATTCTATATTATTTATCGGCGACTGAAGCAAAATACTTTGCGTCTTATTTGTTATTAGTTTAGTTACTGCTATAATTACGCACACACACACACACACACACACACACACACACACACACACACACGGGAATATCCTCTAAGTGTGTTAATGTTATATTTTTTCCCAAGGGTAAAAGTCTGATGTCCCTGTAATTCAAAGAGGAGGGTTTCTTTTACAATGATTATCCTAACATGCACTCGTTTTCTTATTAACCTATATGCTGCATAATGAATCCAAGGTGCAGTTAAATACTGATATGGTTAATCTTGTGTAGTGCCTCGAATACTCCACTATAAGGATATATGAAAAGCTTTGGCTCATTAACCATTAGAGCTGTAGCCTACTTGATACTTGTTATGTTTATCCTGTTACAAAGAAAGCTTTGTTTAAGATGGCACATTAAACTCGTATTGTTTACGTCACCAGTTATTCCTAAATGTTCCGCCATCTTACTTCTGAAAAGCTAATCATTGCTTGACTCAAATGACTTGGCAAAAAACAAGGCTAATTGTTCCTTGTTAAGGTAGCCGAAGTTTATCATGAGATATTTCTTCTTTCTTCTTTTGAAATAAAAAAAAAATTAAAAAATATTTTCTCGCTTAATTTTTAAAATTAGAAAACTATATCTTTTGGTCATTATTCTGTGAGTACTTCATAGATACTGG